>NQII01001363.1:305092-519541 GCA_002778355.1 Clitarchus hookeri
CCCCCCCTCCCCCTTCCCTCAAACAACAGACCTATCGTCGGCACTTTAGCCATAGAATAGCCAAGTAAGTAGAAGTTAAATGGAGTTGTTCCTGCTTATCTACTAGAGTAAGCCATAAGGAAAGTAGATATATTTTTCAGTAGGTGAACGGGTAAAAATAATGTTTGTTGTTCAAGATACAAAACACCTTTTTATTTCGGAGCCACTCAATTATGTTTAGACATATTCACCAAATTTATTTAAGCACCTTTCATAGCGTAAAATTATGTTTTCCATTCCCTGACGATATGAAATTGTGGCGTCCTGCTCATTAGCCATTCCACCACTTCGTCACTAGTAATTCTTCTGCCCGACCTGGGGGTTTATTCTAAGTAATTCGTTTCCGTTCCTATCGGCAAAAACATTCGTTATTACTCTAATTTTCTTTTTATAACGAAAGGGGCTATTCTAACCACATTATACACAGTGGTTGTAAAATCATGGGACAAACATTGAGGGGTAATATAGCTCACTAAAACAAACAATTATTGTATAGGAATATATGGGTAGAAGTGACGCGTTGATGCACAAACACAAAAACATAACACATTAACGGAAACATAAAATGTTCATTAGCAGCATACTTAACGAGTGATTTGGTACATAAAATGTTTAAAAATAGTTGCTGGAAATGCATCCACCAACAGTAACGCATGCTTGGCGACCTCTACATATGGCGTGATTGGCTGACAATGGTGGCGTGCGTGAAATACCCGGCGTATTTGAATATGTTCGCCAATCACTCCACTGACGCTACCAAGCTTGCATTACTGTTGGTGGTAGCAATTGTAAGCAATTACTATAAACATTGCTGTAAAAAGGCATTTAGCGGCGACGTTGTAAATAAACAATGTGTTGCATTTAATGTGTTATTTTTGTGTTTGTGCCTCAACGCGTCACTTCCGCCCATATATTCCTATACAATAATTGTTTGTTTTAGTGAGCTCTACCACCCCTCAATGTTTGTTCCATGATTTTAGAATCATCCTGTAGAGTTCGTTTGACGTCTCTATGTTCGATAAGAAACTCGAAACGATAACTAAGTTCTTCGGGCTTTCGTTACGGACTTTTGTTATGAAAACTTGACTGGTGCGTGGTACATGTTGTTTTTGTGACTGTGGAAAAAGAGAATCGTGAAGTTATTTGCCTTCATGCATTACAGAAACATAAAATATATTTCAGAAAAAATTATTTTAAAAGCATTAATTAACCTTTCTGTTTTAATTTGTAAACCATGTAAGCAGCAGTGTGGACTGGCTATTGTGAGGGTATTAATTATTTAACTATAGTTGTTTGTAATTAAATACGATAAGATTAAAACTGATTTATATAAATTTCCTTTGAAAAATTTATTTTGCAAATTACATTATATGTAGCGCTTAAGCGTAAATTTTTTTTAGGAGTAAACAACCTAATTATTTTAAAATAACAAAAGAAACATCGTTCTCGGAAATAGCTTACAACCAAACAGCAAAATGGTAATGGAGAAAAATCTTCGTACATGAGACAACCAAGTTTCTGTCTCCTCTATTTTATCGGCGTACATGAGTGTCCATTTTAACACAGTGCATATAAAATTATAGCATATGTATGTGCAATACATCACACGTCCAGTCGAGTTAGAAAATAGTATGTTGTCGACAGCAAATGTGACATACTTCACGAACAAAATATACATTGTTCCTAGATTACACTATTATATTTAATACTAACATTTAAAACACACCAAACGCAAACAAAATATTTTAAGGGATATGCTGCTTTGGATTATTATTTTTTTCAAGCTTAAGTATTCATAACTTATATACAAACTCTTGTAATTCAGTTAAAGTTCATGTGCGTAGTGTTGCTATCTTGCATTCGCTAACAAAAACCCGAGCGTTGCCGAAGTCTTGGAGGGCTGTAACAAAATATAAATTAGAGTACGAAATTGCCTTTCTTGAAGATTTCATTCGTTTCGAGAGCTTTCGAAACTTAACGAATACGAAAGATTTACGAATAACTTATAATAGGCGCCCTGGTCTTCTTGCTCGACAATGCCAGTCCTCGTGTCGCCCGTACCACGTCAGCCGTACTCCACATCAACCTTACTGCACATCAGCCTTACTGCACATCAGCCTTACTGCACATCAGCCGTACTGCACATCAGTCGTACTCCACATCAGCCGTACTGCACATCAGCTGTACTCCACATCAACCTTACTGCACATCAGCCGTACTGCACATCAGCCTTACTGCACATCTGGCATTGGCAATGTGTTCCCCATCCACCGCACAGATCGGACTTGGCACCTTCAGATTTTCTTCTCTTTGAAAGTATGAAGAAATATCTGCGGACCAGACGATTTTCCAGTGCCAACGATGGGAAAAACGAAGTGGTTAAATAGCTCTATTAACGGGACACCACTTTCTATTAATGGGGAATAGATAACCTCATTTTACGTTATGGCAAATGCTTAAATAAATTTGGTACTGATGTCCAAACTTCAAGGAATGGTTCAGAAATAAAAAGGCTTTGTTAACCTGTCTTTACCCGTTGACCTACAAAATAAACAGGAAAACTTACTTTCTGACTTACCCTAGTACGCGATAATTGTACTTTCGAGGTAAGGACGGGGTTTCAGTGCATCTCAGGGCTAAATACCCTGTCATAATGTAAATTTTCTCCGTCTAAATGCATTATAACACAACAGCATTATAATTTTTTTAAATTAATTTTTTAATCGAAACTCAATTAGAAACTCTGACCGTGTAAAACGTTTTCCAATACATTCATAATTATTTAATAAAAATTTGTGCAAGAAAAAAACTGGATAGCCGTACTTCGTTTTCAAATGTTATTATCAAATATATTAGAAGGCGAAAATCTGACATAGCCCCATACGCCTTCAAGGGAGGGAATTTGTGCAAGGAGGCATTCATCGCGGCAGAGAGTGATTGGGTAGCCATGGCAGCGATTGGGACCATGATTATCTCCCTAAGTGTGCCTATAGTTACCATATTACTATGATAAGAGAGGGGAAAACCGGCACAGGCACAATAAAAACCCTCTTGACAGATTACAAATTCAAGTTATTCATCTATTAGCAGAAAATGCTACAGGAGAAAGGTTTGCAGTAACCATGCTCTTAATTAGTGGCTAGAAGGATGAAAAAATTAGTAGAGAATAAAAGGAGGACTGGTTCCTTTGTTGTGGGCGTGTCCGTTCGTTGATTAGCTGCGCAAGTTTCTGGAGCGGACCTTGTGTCTGGCTGGCCTTTGCGTGCTATGCAAGATCCCCTGGCGACTGAGCTGCCACCTGGCGAGTAAGTTATAGTCCGTTTTTGGTTACTGCCAACTTTTCTGTAACCTTTCTTGGTTCTACTTTCAAGCTATTCCTCCACCGCATGCAAAAAATGCTTAATTAATTATAGAAAAGTACACCAATGGGACAACGACGCACCACATGTGTATGCACTCATTTTAATAGCATTTTACACGAGAACTATTTGTTACTAGGCACTACCAACACACTCATTTTATATCTGTTTTCATTCATATTAATTATATATGAAATATAATTTATACATGAAATATAGGTAAACGTTCAGTTCAACCATAAATATGATACTTTTATGTTAACAGAAGTATAATACATGGCGTATTCAAGAAACAACCAAACACGTCACACATGGGGTGATTTTTTTAGGTGTTTTATCTAAAAAGTGAGAAGATATTGTAAATCGTCTAAACCAGGTGCTAATTGGCGAACGGCGTTGCGCCATTTTGCTGGGCAGTGACGCCATTTTGCTGGCGTTTGCGACAGGAGTTGGTGGTAAAAAAAAAGGCTATTTCAGATCTATTCTTCATCATTCTGTGTCGGAGCACCGCTCGCGAGTCAGCGTTTTGTAACTTACTTACTAGCAGGCAGATCAGTCAGTAATAAGGCACGAGTCCCCTTGCCAGAGCCTTGCGCAGCCAATCGGCTCATGTGTACAACAAGATGAAAGGAACCGTCACGCCATTTCGTATCTGTGCATATCCCATCCAAGTTAACTTTCAACCGCGTGAGGGGAAGTTGCCTCCCTTCCCTGGCAGTAACCGAAGGAGAGCTGGTATGAGGAGGGGCCAGCGTAAACATATTGTCACAATACAAATGCACACATTTAATAGCACTTTACGTCTACGACAGATGATCACAAAAAATATGCCAAACACTGCTGTGTTTCGTATCCAACAACGTCGAAGTAATTTGTTTTCTTAGGACGACAGTTACCGTAGTTGCACATCGGCAGAAAAACCATTTACCTAGCTGACAGAATTTTAAAATGAAAAATGTAAAATAATTTAAACTGTGTTTAGCTGTCTTAGTTTGTGAATGTTACCAGAATTTACTGACTGTGTATACTGCAGGAATCCAGGTCTCGTCAACATAAATAACGGGCCGTTTATTTTTTCCTTAATTTTTTTCATTATTTCTTATTACCTATATATATCGACCCCGACATGCAACCACGCATTACAGTTTTCCTCTGCGTTTCGCTACGAACATGAAATCAATTTCTGTTTTCAACACTTGACAATATTATCTTGATTATTGGAACTTATTTTCTAACTGTATAAATTGTGTATCACTCGCCGAACAACACACAAATCAATTTCATTTAAAATTATTTTTTTGCAGCTTGTCCTACGTTTTTCCCCCCGTGCACTTACGTTCCACCTATACTAGCAATGCTTATCTCTTTGCGTATTTGGCACATAGCAACCGCAGACTACCCTATGGCAGCTGCCGCTTGCTTTTTAGCATTTTCTATAGGATGTACTTGTCTTCCAGAATGCTTTTCAGCTCTTATGGTACAGCCGATAATTTTACGGCCTTCGCTATGAATGGCAGGTCGTTACTTATTTGACGATGCCATTTCCATAACATATCATTGCTAAGAATGTTGTTACGCGGAAAACCCCGCATAAATGGGCCTACTCTCTATATTTTCTCGCCTTCGGAAGCATTATTAATTACTTATTTTCATTATCTATATACTGTACTCTAATAGTCGTGATGCATCTCCTTTCAGCTGATTGGCTGCTTGTTTCGCCCCACCTCGATGCTTCGATGCTTGTCTTTCTTTTCCAGGATAATGTGCAGTCCCACATTTTTTCTAGATATTTTGTTAACACATTTAACACAACGTACGAATACCATACAAGCATTGATTTATTAATGTCCGAGATAATTTTTCGTTTGACATGTTAACCCCATTTCAAGAATGGTTCAAAGAATATAACGTTGCTACTGTAACTTTTAGACTGATTAGATGCATTATTGAAGATACCGTGAATGGATTATTATTCAAGATATGAAAACGTGAGTGTAGGCGATTCTTAAAAAATTGAACAAACCCCTGAAAGTGTAAATCTTAATCCATTTATACCCAGTGCACTTAATTGTTATCACAACGCACATGAAGGTTATTTTTGTCTCATTCCCCAATAATATTCCCTGTAAATAACTGATTCGCGAATCGAATATTAATCTACGTTACGAATGTAGCCGAAGACAATTGCAGATTTAATTAGTTGTGATAACGAAAAAAGTTCTGTATTGGCTTCATTAGACAACAAATAAAAGAAGATTGTATTTGCTTCACCTGATGTCCTAAATTAATGGGTTCTGGAAAGGTTAATGTGATATTATTTCTGGGATGATTTTCTCATGCGCTACGGTTGGCACGCTAACCGGGTGTTATATTTGCGATAATTTAAAAAAAAACTGAAACAACATATTTGAGCATCTGTGAAAGAGTGCAAAGCATAGTTAACTCCACTTTTTTTGTCACCGTATGTTTGGCTGAACGTCTGAATGTGTCGTAAGAGAAAGTGATTAAGATGGGATTTTTTCGAATATGGAGGTAAATATTTGATATGACGCATTTGGAATCGATAGAGAATTGAAATTGCAGTAGGGGGGCCTAACAGATAGGCCACCAGCTCGCCGTAGTAGCGTAGTGAGTGAAGGTTAACCAGGCGTACTGAATCCAGACACAATGAAATCTGATGTTAGTGAGAAAAACATGGGCCGTGTTCGGAATTACATTTTACTATCTAATTGATTAAGTGGCCTGATTATTAGAATTGAAATGATGGCTTATATGCTAACTTATTGTTTTGTTAACTAACTTACTAAATTACGTATTTTTCTGTTACCAAACTCACCAAATCACCGCGACAAAGGTTTAATCTTCAAAATATAGTCCCAAATTTGTAAATGACTTATCTTAAATAACATTATTTTATTATATTTAATTTAGTTAGTTGTAGAGATTTGCGAAACTTAGTTTACACTTAGAGGTTTACACATATTGGCTGGGCGCCTGGCTGGCGAGTAAGTTACCAGGCGCTGATTGGCGCACGGCGTTCCGACATGTTGCTGACCGTGGAAGCCATGTTGTTGGCATATGGGGCTTGAATTCGCGGTATATATAAACAGCTGTTTCACCCCTGTATTCATAAATATTCTTTGCTTACACGTAAAACGTCAAATAGCCACCTAGTTAAGAGGATAGCCTACTTGAGCCCAAGTAGGCGCTTTTTCCACTTGCGTAACGACGCTGTGTTAAGTATGCTTCTGTTGCCTATGCGGAGACAAAATAACAGATATACTTGCACGTAACAAACATGTACTTTAGGTATTTTGTTTTTCCACTTGTGCGTTGAGACGCACGTGTTGGAAATGTTTCTGCCCTCTAAATGTCAATCGGCGACGAGTTTGTGGTGATATAGCCTAATTTTATTCATTTTCAGGTGGCAGCAGCGATAACCTTGGGCATCAAGAAAGTCATTGCCACGGTATGACTCCATCCGAATGTAAATGAGGACAGTATTTTGTAATTTTAAAAATCAAACCTAGTAGTGCAATTTTAATGCGTGTCCTTCAATTATTTGTAATATTGAAATAAGTTTTGCGCATGCAGTATTATATGTGCTTGCAGCTTGGTAATAAATTTCATTAATTTTTTGTTTCGTGGTAACAATGTGTGAAGTAACCAGTGTTTTACAACATGGTGGTTATAACTATAAGGGCTGGATTCTCATCACGAATAGAGTAACATGAAAGAGGAAAAGCCATCACAAAGCAGACAAAAAGTGGATTACATATAAATATATATATATGTGTGTGTGTGATTTTAAATTACATATCAAAATTCAAACCACGGCATCTATGAGCTAATATAAACAAGAAATCCTAGTAGCAAACGTTTTGAAGATTTTATTTAATATTTTTAATTTTAACTTGAGTTGATAAAACAGCGCCGGGAGTCCGCAACTTCACGCGCCTACGCCTACGCGAGTTGAATATCACGAAAAAGACCGTAACCGGCGCGTTATGCGGCGACCACCATGAAAATACAGGCAGACCTTACATTGCCAATACTGCTGTTTGTGCTATGCTAGACAAAAATGCAACTACTTCTGACAGCTTTTAGGACTCAATTGCAAATTTCCCATTGTCCATGTAGTTTGACACACGTGTAATAACAAGCTACCACTAGCGGTGCTCACGTACCTCGAGCATATGGTGTCATATGTGTAGGCGCTCTCCGCATGGCGCGCCAGTACTCTTCGCCCTCGTGATATGCAACTTGTCGAGCACGCAGGTACGTGAAGTGGCCGACTCCCGGTGCTGTTTTGTTACCTTAATTTTCAATACTTATTGTAAATTATTACCGACATTACAAATACGCAAATAAACTAATATTATATCTATAATATGTCAACGAAGAAGGCTCATTGCTGATGTTGAATGTGTTGGTGTCTGGTAATACAACCATTGCCTTTCAAGTGCGTGGACATGCAGAGTAATATAAGCTAGCATCTAAGAATGGAAGACGTGTAGTGAGTTTATGCGGCAAATTCTGTATGAAGCGTATGGAAGTAAGACCTCTAACTTAGATTTTTATTAACCGCTGGCTGTCCATTTTCCGGACAGTACTTCTGGGTCGATATCCTCCTTCTTCATTCCCATGACAAGTTCATATACGTGACCGTCGGAGTTAGTTATAGTTGCTTCACGACCTTTATTTCAAAATATTTGCAGCGAGTAGGAACAGGCGACATCATATTAAGCTCAGATACACGCTTCAATGGGTAGAGATATGTTATCCTCCAGATTTACATCCGATTTTTCAGAATTACATATGCACATGTGTGCATTTCTTGTTTACGTGTGACAACGCTCGTCATCGTTGGACTGCATTGAGGGATGACTACTTGGAAACCGAGAGCATCGCCCATATGCATTGGCCGTCCAGGTCGCCTTATGTCAACCCTGTCGAACATTCTGGTGTAGCACTCGGGCGTCATGTTGGGAGTTGCCGCTTTGCCTGCGAGGTGATCAGAGTAATCGTGGCTTCACAAGGTCGTAGGTAGGTAGCTAGTGCTTAATGTCTCGTCGACAGCAAGGTCATTAAATACAGAACGGGGAAGGAATCGGCCTTGTTCTTTGGTAACGATCTATCCCAGCAATTTTCTGGAGTGATTTCGGGAAACCGGGGGGAAAAAAAAGTATGGCCGGTCCGCGAATTGAACCAATGTCCTACTGAATGCGATTGCAGTGGTGGACAAGGTTGTCGTTGGTTGGCAACGAGTTTAAACAGTATAATTGTGTGGTTATATTTCGATTATTAACAACATTTCTTGGTATACAGGACCCAAAGGCGAGAACGGGTGGTGGTTAGGGAAAAAAAGAGCAGCGTCTGGAAGACTGTAACTTTATGTGGCTGTATAGTTGTGCTACTACCATATCTCTTTCATATGCTACTGTAAGCAGATGCGCGAACCATTACGTATGCGACGGTATGTCCAGAGAGAGAAGCCAGCATCATCACAGAATATATTTAAGTGTTTCTCGTGAGTCATTAGCGACTGTTTCCCAAAGGTCATAAAAGAGCATTTCTGTGTTCCCATTTAACAGACTTTTATAGCTACGTTATCAGTGGTTTTATGCAGTAGGAATAGGAGTGCCTAGCGTGTTAAAGACACTAACTCCTATCGTCCAATTTAAGAGGAGCGCCATCGATGGGCAAAAGACTTTAAAAGTTTCTTCGAACGGGTGCCACATAAAAATTATTTTCAGAACGAGTGGAACAAGCATATAAAGTTTATCTAAAGACGGCAATAACGTGAACGTTATCCCCGGTGCGATAAAATGAACGTTTACTCTCTACTGAAATCACGAACTTGTAAATTCGGAGATGAGAAGCGACAAATAAAAGTCGCAGTTGATAGTTGCCAGTTATTCTTTTTATTTGGTTGCTGTTTGGAGTTTGTGTCATTATATGACAGCCCACAAGGAGATTATTACAGTAGCTTGTTAAAGTAGAAGTATAATTGTCTTACTCATGTCACTACAAACAACAATACATCATTGCAATAAAAGCCGAGCATTAAAAAATCAAATAAAACCCTAAAATTGAGAAAAGTTTTCTACTTTAGGTTATACGTGAGATAATAATGTAAAAAATGTAAAATACTTTACTAAAATTTACTTTTTATAATATTAATATTTTATCATTGAAATAATTTTTCTTTTCGCACTTTAGGCGTAGTTCGCTTCAAAAACATTGTGCAAGAAACCTTCGTCAATGTAAACAGTTAGAATAACTGCTATGTCTACATGTAAGAAAATCATCCATACTAATCTTTGTAACGGTGCTTAAGTTAATTAACAATAAATAAATGTTTTTATAATACAGTCACACAAAACGTGCTTACGTATATTTACAAGTACCGTAAAAATTTGATTAGTAAGTTTATTATAAAAATCAGAACAACAGTTTTTATACAGAAGAAAAATAATTATTATAAATGTCTTGTTTTATTTATTTAGCCAATAGCACTATCTAAACCACACGGAAATGTTAACAGGACAGTGCATATCTTAATAAATTTAACATCATAAGAAGTATATGCAACGAAATATTGTATATTCTAACGTTATTTTTTCTTTCTTCTCTCATTTACGACTTGAAACTTGTTTTATAATATTTAAATATTTTTGTAGTAATTTACAATACGTTTTAAAATTACTTCTTTGTTGCAATGAAGTAAGGTTGTGCACTTAATTTCTACCTTAATTTTACTTGTTGAGATTTTCGTAGTACCAGCAGGGGTGAAGTGAGGTGATGAGGTAGCAGCGATGGAATGCAATGAAGGAAACGGGAGTCACCCGAGAAAATCACTGGTCGACGGAAACGTCCGCCATGTTTCTTACATGCCAAAGTCCGGCTGTAGCCACGAGATAATAAGCCAGTTCACCGTATGTAAATGTGGATTATATGACCATTGCCCCAACGCAATATTCCAAAATCACTAAGTACGGTGATTTGGGACATGCGATGATTTCTCAGGTTCTCGGTTACTACAGCATGCATATCACCACAAATTTATAATCAATAATATTATGGAAATAATTAGTTGAAACTATGCTTGTACTTTCACATTTTCTGAACAAAACCTCTGGAAAAACACCTTGCATATTTCATGTTTGGCAGCTTCCTTAGTAAGTCATACGTCACAGGCGTTGTATACGTCCGTTAACATTAACGTGTCTTCTTTTTTGGTTCGACGAAACTTTCAGCTATATTTTACTTATGAATTATAATACTTAACAGATTGAATGGGGTATGTTGGTAAATGCTGTTCCCGGTAAAGTAAGCAGTTTTGAAAGCCCTGCTAAATTTCTACTTTCGGCCCATTGGCTGTGTATCTCTCCACGTACCTATCAAAATAAACATTTTCATGTTACTTTAGCCGGTGTTTATGTCAGCTGGATCATATGCCCACTGCATACTCACTAAACAAACAACAAAAAGTAATAAATATTGTAATTGGCACTATAAACAGGTACACGTTAATTCCAGCAATATTTCTGTTTAGACGTAAATGAATCCCTTTAAGACGTAAATTAATGCCTTTAAGGCTCCCGCCTATTTGACGCTTGAACTGCGTTACAGTATGTTAGTAATTAACGTTTCTCTGCGAGATTATTAAACGTGCGTCCAATCTTCTGATCTACCAAAAGAAAAAGGTGCTTCAGACGAGGGCTGTTGAGTGCTTTCAAGACGTCACGCACATTAGAAACACGTTTTTAGAGTACACCAAAATGGCTAAAACCAGCTATTCCAAAGCAATATATCTCAAAATATACGCGTGACATGCATACAAAACTATTCAAGGGCCCTGAATTGAACCTTTCTACAGATTTCCCACCAATAAAATAATAGGGTACCGCTAAAAGTCCCATAAGTACAAGCAGCACGACAATAAACAAATGCACGTCAGTTCAGAGTCGTGCGCTTGTGGCGATGGTGGGGCCGTGGAGGCTGAGCTGTCACCCTGCTCGCCTCCCACCAAGGGGGACCGGGTTCAATCCCCAGCCGGGTCACTCGCCCTTGCATTCCGGCGCTGCTCCATACTCACCTCATCGGCTCTCAAGACCCCGATGTTAAGAGCCGCCCAAATCTCTTCACTGACTTCACTCACTTAGTGGCAATGGCATACTTGATGCGTGAGGCAGTGTCACCTTTATCGCTCTTGCGCCTGTCTGCCCCAAACGCGGAAAATAGCTCCAGGTAGGCAGGAGCCATAACTATGGTCAACACTTCTGAACACATAAGAAAACATGTTTTATTTAAGTCGTAAACAGAATAGCAGAATATTTCGACATTATTTTTCCCGTTATAAAAACAACGCCAAGACGTTTCGTGCGTTCACATTTAAAAATTGTTAGAGCTGAAACGTTCGCCCGTCAAATAAAGGCACCCTTTTAGATAATACGATGTTTTTATTCCTTCATAAAGAAGACAACGTGCCTTAAACAAGCGTTAAATGACCTAAAAATTGTGTTTAACAACTTTTACGAGTATAATTAAATTGCATAAATACATCACAAATCAATAATTTAATACAAAACTACGCACAAGCAAATGTCGGCCGTTGCTATTGTATCACAAGTACCGTAAAGAAAACAGTTGTCATGAGACTCAATGGCTGAACAGAATTTATCCAAATTTTTACAGCATAATTCAACAGTAATATTTGTCATTCGATGCAAGTTTAGTAAAAATTCTTCCACTCACGCAGTTTTCTAAGCACATAACACAATCGTTTGCTACAGCTTTGCTTACGAAAAAAATCTCTTTTCACTTCTACTTTAAATGCGAACATAAATATGAATGTAACTTCACCACAATAATAGAAACACGATACCCAACCGATGAAAATGGATTTTATGAAACTGCATTCACGTATTAAATGGAGAATCTAATTTTGCGCCAAATTACTTACCTTTAGAGATAGTCGTGGTAATTAGAACTTATTTTTTGATATATTGGAACATACAAATTAAATCGTTTGGACAGACGATATAATACTATTTTTGCGTATTTCCAACACTCAAGGAATGTTTCACGTGCAGTATAAAATATGTTCTTACCGTTATTGTTTCAAACGAGTGACATCTTGCCAAGGTATTAATTCTACGATAGTAAGTTGGGTATCGCCTAAATACGAGATAACACGCACACGTTTCTTCAAACTTTCATAATAGAATCACATTTCGGAAATATAACAAAAAAAACACTCATACAAGGTTTATTCATATTTATTCGAGGTTTAAAATATATACGGATTAAATTGCATGAAGCAGCACTTTTTCCATGTCGACATATTACGTGAAATCCCAAGAATTTCTGGGACAATAAAACGTGGGAATACAGCAGAAATCAATAACAAACACTTCACTCAGAAACTGTGAAAAACATTTTATTTATTACGTTAACGGATACTTTATTTCAGAAGATACGAACAAACCCTTTAATTCACGTTGATCGTAAACCACTCTTTTGTTGACACACTAGCGAGGACTTATAAACATGTGTTAGAATAACGCCACATTTCATTCTTATTTGCATACAGCAAAAAGTAACCGAGTTGAAGGTGACAACCATTTTTAACTATACAAATAGTAAGATGTTAAAATATGGAAAAACTTTTCGTAGTTCGCTCCCAACTTCACTGTGAGTTTCGCGGTCATTGCGTACGTTAAAATACATGCAGTTATGGCTAGTGATTGTTTTCATAGGCTAACTTCAAGAGTGCTCACGTTATCGCGAACTACCTACAATAACTGATAATTAACAGTTCTTATGTAGAATATTATTAAATCATTATTTTACGTTATTGGAAAAGCAAAAGTTTCTTATTCTCATGTTTAGGTTTTCTGAAATAAATTGGTGGAAACACATTTTACTGTTATCTACAAATAGGTTTTTGTTGTATCCAGCGCACAAATATGGTGTGTTGTTGTATACTTAGCGTTTCTTTCCAGACATATTTACGTCTTGCTTATAAGTGGCGGAAAGATATGTAGCGAGTAATCCGATAGTAGATTTTCAGCAGGGCCTCAGAATAGTTAGATATAACCATAGTTAGACTATATCGTCCTATGCAGAGTCCTATGGGCCGAAGAGGGTGTAAAGTGGAGTACCTTTAATATACAAAGCAGTTCACAGTAAAGTGAGCACGTTTGAGGCCCTAGTTACTTTTTTCTTTCAGTTTTTCCATTACGTAACCACATTTTAAAATTAATATTGCTGTGTTAGTAATAAACACAGTGTGTATAGTTCACCGCACTTGGAAGTTAACGTCTAAGGCTAAAATAAAATACATTTATTTACTATTATTCCAAATGAGAGGGCTTTCAAAACTGCTCGCTTTACCGTGAATGGTCTATAAAAAAATATTAGGGTGTGGCTGTGTTCGGAAAATGGCACCGGTTTTACCTGCTTAAGTTTGCGTCAGTGCGTAATTTTTTTTATATGGGAATGAAATGAAGTTAAAGAAATATATACTTGGCTTTTAAGAGTCAAATCAACAAATCTAGGCAATACATTTCGTTTGGTACCAAAACCAGCGCGCTAGCACATCGTAATCGCGAGATATTCGCCCTAGTCGCCGCGGGTCCCCGCCCGCGCCTTGCGCATGCGCGGCGCCACTCGAGCTCGTACTCGCATCGTTGTAGTATAGCTGATCGAATGAGACAACTGAACTGACGTGCAGTCGTTCTCTTGTAGACTCGGCTCTTGAGATCCTCAGCTGCGACCCTATCATTTTATCGTGTAGATATGAAAACTAAGGGATGCTGTATATCTCAAAGGTTAATATACCTGCTCTTGAAATTTCTTACGTAAATATGATTGTGAAATACACGTTTCAGCAGATTTTTTTGGTTAAATGTACACATTACAAACGGAAATAAAAAACGGAGACTAACTTTTAGAAGTTAAAAATTTCTGAAATGCTATTCGTAAGCAGACATTGCTCAAAAATTGCGAACAATTTTTAAATCAAAACTCTTATATAACTGAAAATCTGCACGCTGTTTTGGGGTCTAAAGAGACGGCATCCCGCACCGTTAACAGTCCCCCAATAATTTTAATGTTCCCAGTCACTCTGAATAACAATGTAACTGGACCTGTGGTTATAATCAAAACCATCTCAGGTGTCGAAATCAAGTGACTACTTTGCGTTGGTCGATAGCTTGGCATCACATTTTAACATAAACGTAGATAAACCTAGATCATTTTACGATAGCTACGAAAACTTTAAAACGCAGATTTCGAAAAGAAATGTGATTTTATTGGACTGTGAATCATGGTTATGAAAGTTGCTTTTCGTGGCTGACAAAACTTCGACATACTATTTTACCTGTCGCCCTATATCCAGAAATTAAAACAGGACACAAGACGAAAATGTGTGTAACTCAAAATTTCACTAGGAAGTAAGCATTTAGATGACACCCTTGATTAATTTTTAAGTTGAATAAATGAAGAGAATTTAAAAAAATTGCATTAAAACTTCAGTTTTTGATTTGAAATTGGAAATTTCGCCGGTTCAGTCAATATTTTATATTATAATCTAATTTGTTAATTTCGTCATTGTTTTAATGCGCTAAAAATTTCTAGAATAAATAGGTATTCATCTATCCAATTTTATAGCACACATGATTTATGACAAATGTTTGGTGGCACTGTGGTACCGTGACTTTTAAGACAAAAAGTACAATTCTTTATTTATGCACTCTACTGCTATGGCAGTGGTATGAGATATACTTAGCGTTGATACAAGTTACCAAATGTCAACACTATTTTCGTCTCAGGCCAAGCGCCTCTATAACATCACAATAAATTGCAGAAATGTCGAAACGTATTGTCTGATAGAGGCAGAATTCACAACACACACACATATGTTTTGGTAACTGGCAGTTTTCAGCAGACCTGAACAAATATTTTGGGCATAGCAAAGGGAAAAAAGCTCGTTGGTCAAGGGGGGGGGGCAGTTTCAGTTTCTGTAATTTTTAATATTATTTTTTAACAAGCCATGTTTTGAGAATGCACAATTTTAATAAAATGTTTATAAAACATTTTCAGAAATGGCTTCTTAATTTACTATAGTCTCAGTGGAATATGTGTGTTGTTTATCAGGTGCATACACGAAATGTGAGATCAGACATAATGATGTCGAAAAATCGGAATTCTGAATACCAGAGCACCTGTTTGTAGTCAACCAGTGTATGCAAAATGTACCGTTCGCTGCATAACAACAAGGCGTTTATCGTTCCTTCCCTTTTTTGGTGCTCGTTAGATTACTTGTCAACAGTGTTCTTACATTCATTGCCTAATTTTTAGAGATAAAAGTATACAACTACTACACATAGTTTTACTATGTATATCAGTAATTCGTGCCTTGTACAAATTTTGTATAACTGCGGTTCTTTTTGTTGCAGGATTGGACTATTAACTGGCTGCTAAATAATTGTCAAAGATGTTTGTGTTTCGCATATATAAATGTTCAGTTTATAAACATAAAAAAAATCAGGGCATCCCCAAAGTACATATATTCTGTAGTTGTATCAAACAAGAGAGCTGTTGATATCCTGTGCTATGCACATCTAATATTATTGTTTTAATAATATCCTTATCACGCTGGTTCAGAAAGAGTCAGTTTAGTGAAATATATTTGGACTGGAAAATATGATTACATTAACGTACCAAATATTTCAAATAAGGGCTAGTTCATTTTTTTTGTGATTGACGACTAGCAAGTACTAGTTATGAATTTGGAAAGTATTTATAGTCAAAGAACAACAAAATTAATTTTAGATCAACCCATAGAAAGTAAAATGTGGTAATAATTTCTTGTACATAGTTTGATGTGATTCACCGTCATAACATAACTACTTCTTGAAAAACTTGAACACCAAAAGCAATTTAATCACATTCATTATTGTGCTGTTTAGAACAATGTACAGTTCAGTATACAATATACAATTATTAGACGCCGTCTGTTTGCCTGCCGACAAAGCTTAATGTAATGTGTGCTGCTATCTTACGGCAGCAAAGAAAACTGCTTCGTCCAATGAAGAATGAGAGGCGAGATGATTAAAACCGTTTTAATTTTTCAACTAATACTATAGCGGAATTATTCTGTAAGACGAGAAAGATAGTAAAATTCCCATGTGTCCAAGAATATTATTTTCCCAAAAGGTATTAATAATATTTTAAAACACATTTGAAAATCGTTAAACCGAGCTACAACAAAGTCGCGCGGGAACTGCTGAGAAGGTGCTGCATGATGTAGCGCCTCTGACGGTGCCTTGAGAAACCAAACGTCATAAAAAAAGTAATCCGAGGTCAAATACTAGATAGCGCGCACAGTTGTAGTGGAAGGATTAAGAACCACCTGGTTTTTTTATTGCCTGAAGAATCACGAGAAACATTTCGGCATATGAAGAAAGGTATCGATACTTTAGTCATAACTGGTATCAGTAGAAAATATCGATACACAAAACTATCGACGAAAACTTTCGATACCTGAAGATATCGCATTCGTACCAGTTATAACTAAAGCTGGATTTACAATTTAAAAAATTATGCGTTAAGAATTATGGCGTAACCGTGGTTCTCGAACACGGAACTACGTCTTCCAGCCAATAAAAACTTGGAACATGCCTGTCCTGTTTACTTTTGTTCCTGACCCAACCTCGTATAACACAACCCAACCATATTGAAGCTTGCCATATTAAAAAGCAAAAATTTTCTCCCAGGGAAGTTTATTGTAGCAGGTTTTTATTATCATTCTTGTAAACTTTCCCAGGAGTCACTTGAGCAGTATTGTTCACTAACAATACATTGCCCCACATATGTGCTCTTTAACTTATGGCAGAAGTAAATATAGGCCTTCTAATGAAATAGTTCTTCTAACACACCCTTACAAGCTAAAAATATCTTCTGTGAACCCTTTCAAGTTCAAAGTGTTTTGATTCAGTGACAGTTATTTATAAAATGTTCTCGGGCACCGAAATGAGCTGGAATCTAGGCTTTAGTGAAACTAGACAATACCGAAACAAAATATACAAGTCAGGGGCCTGATTTAAAAGCTGTTCATGCCACTAATGCTGAAACATTATTGTGGAAACTAACACAGGTTTATTTATCGGTTGCAAACGATATAGTATATGCAGATATACGCATTTACAGAGCGGATTAGTGATTACATTTGGTATTTCTTTATTATATAACAGAACTTCTAACATTGAAGTGGAGATTCTTGCCATAATGTTACATACTGAGGAACACATTTACTAAATAGAAAGCGTGTGCTAGAAGAAAAGTTGTAAGTTTGACACAGTTGCTAATCTTAAATGGCAATTCACAGAAACAACTTAATGTTATGTAAGCGTGTTCCACCATGACATGATATTTAGTCTGTTCAAAGCGGCCGCTGGACAGTCACGAGCTCTCAGAATCGTAACACAATATCGGAAATGTAATAAATAACATATAAGCCACAAGTTATTCTTAATGCTTATTTAAGATGTTTATTAATATAAGCAATTTTTATTACACGTACACGCTTGCAAATTCAACGTATTACGTGCAGTTTTGCCATTACAGAACGAACCATTTCAGTGAAAACAGATAAAAGATTTTTATTCACGTAGTTAAAGCTTTATTTTTTATTTCAGAACTGTCACTTAAAATTATGTCTGCTCGCAGAGAACACTTGCTTTGTAAATATGGAAAAATTAAGGGGTATAAAAAAAACAATCGCCCTTATAACTTTAGGATACCTCGATCAGTTGGCGGTATTAATGTGTTAGAAATATAAAGGTGTAGTTACTTTGGCAAGTTTTGTCCTTTTGTGCATAAAATAAGTGAAACTATAATACAAATTCCATTAATTTGAACATTACTCTGTCAGTAAGTCGTTAAGTGGGCGTATGTCAGTAATAAGCCCTAAACGCCTTAACATAATTCTAAGGTTAATGCAACAAAATATGTTAAAAACAAGAAAGGCAAATTGTAAATAACATTTTTTTTTTCCAGGAAGATACATTTCTGTCTAGCTTTTCACGATTCTCACGAGCTTCAAGCGACGTCGAACTGAAGTGTTCGGTGTGGCGAACAGTAGCTTGTATTCGAAACGAGAGTGAGCAAAGAATGATTCCACCTGAAACGTGTTTAACAGAATTTCCTGTCGCTGGATCCCACGTAAACGGTTGAAATTGACAGCAGTTCACACAAAAGCATCCCATGCGACGTCCATTGTCATTGAGATGTCAGTGTCGCTCAGCGAGGCGTGTGTGATCGGCACGGCGCCAGCGATCCAAGTCACAGGGTCCTGCAGAAAGGACAGTCGCAGGAAGTGGCGGCCGCAGAATCCTGATCGCCTGTCAGCGTCAGAGACTGTCTGTTAGCTGCACGCGGAACGCATTCTGATTTGGCTTATGCCGCATGTGTGTACGCGTAGGCAATCAATCACACTACGTCTCTATTGAAGTCAGGTTACTTCCCTCATTTNGTGGACCAGGGATATTTAAATATTAAAATAATTCCATGATTTCTGCCACATAATGTGAGAGGATTTGTACCTCTTACTGCACAAAAGTAAAATATTGTAAAGGCAATATAACTTATAACCATAAGAGATGTTATCATTTAAATTAAATAGCCAATAATTTTTTCCTAATTTAATAAGATTCATTATTATTGCCTCCAACATAATATGTGAATTGAGATGGCATATATTCTTCAGGATCTTATATAATAAATTGCTTAGTAATTACATACTTTGAGAGGACATACATAATACATACTTGCTAAAAAAAATTGCACATCTCGCCAAACAAAGCGATAAAAATCATCACTTGTTAACTCATCACAACAAGAAAAACGTTGTTATTATTGTTTCCAGGTATAAAAAATACCCCCCCCCCCCTCCTTTTTATTTTCTAAAAATAAAAAAAATATTTTTTTTTATGAACTTATAAAAGAATGATCTGTGACTACAGTGCTGCTTTAAATACATTTAATTACAATGTATTTTCAGATATTTTCAGGCTGACATACTTGAAAAGAAAATTATCAATTATTTAATTCTGAGGTAGAAATTCTTTTTTTAACTTCCGCTCTCCCTAAGTATTTAGAAAGTGAAATATTCCGATAGTGGAATACTGTCCAGAAAACCTCATGCCTTTTATCGTTTTTTAAAATATTACTTTTACATTTGGTGATTGCCAGCATCACCGGCTACCGGCTTGATTTAGGTTCATGGGCGACACTACATATGGCATGGGGGTGGATGTAAGGAGTGGGTGAATACTGTGCGTTGCACCTTCCATAAAAAAAAGAGAAGAAATTATTTATAAGATTCTTAGTTCGAGGGTGCTGAAATACTTATTTCCTGCTGGCTTACTCTCTACTTTCCTGTACTTATTTTATGGAGTTTTGTAAACAACAACGACGTAAGCAGGGTTGCGATAATGTGGAGAGGGGGTGAAAATTACAAGTCTAGCATCGCAAGTAAGTTTCCCTGGTTAATTATTTCAATAAAGTTAGCAAATTTTATGGTACAAGTGACGAGCGTTTATGACTTCTATAGTATTTTTGCAGTATCTTCCTACTTCTTCAATCAAACCTTTGAAAGATCATCCCATGTATAACGTGTTTGGTTGTTTGCTAAATGTGTCATGTATCATAAGAGTTTTGTACTTTTGTTGACATAAATGTATCTGATTTCTAGTTAAATTGAACTTTTACATATATTTCATCAATAAATAAAAATTTTTCATTTGTATTTAATATGAATAAAACAGGGATAAAATAAGTGTGTTGTTAATGCGTAGTAAGAAATAGTTATCAAGCAAAAAATTATTAAACATTTAGTGAATACAAATGCTGTGGGTTGTCCCTTTGGTGGAATTTTCTAGACCTAATTAAGCTTTGTTTGCATTCGGCAGAGGAATAACCTGAACTTTAGCAGGGATTCGGAAAAGTTTGAAGTAACAATAATTGGACTATAGCAGTCGTTTCCGCGTTGCTGATGGGTAAAACTTTCTTTACGCGAGTACAGAACTGTTACTGAGAGCAATGAATTTACCTGAGAACCGAAGTGCAAATTTATATATTGGCAGGCAAATCAATTCATTAACTACCTCAAAAATGTTCAGCATTACAAAAGTTTTTAATTATTAAATATAAAAAAATTGGAAGAAAATTATACTAAATTAGTTACAAGAAAAATGTCAAAACATATTAATTTTGTTAGCTCCTCATTTTATTCCTGAGAGTTATTCCGAGACGGCTTGCAATCTAAAATAATTGGCACTTGTTTCTAAAAACGGCACAAATACCCCTGGCTTCACCGGAATTCGAACACGAAACCTCATGTTTCAAGCTCATCTCAGTGACATTACCCACAGAGTTTGCTTCTAAATCTGGACAAATATTATTATGAAATACATATTAACCGGAATTAGCATGCGTTTTGTATCGTCGGCTTGCTTGAAAAACCATGTAAGCCAAGAATTTCCCCCCTAATGTCTGAATGTTGGTGACATTTGTGTATTTTATTTCAAATGCAATTATGCTGGTAAAATACGCTGAAGAGCCAAAACACTGGTATAGGCGTGCGTATGCAAATAACAGAGGTATGGGACCAACCAGAGTAACGCGATGCGATCAGCAGCTAGATCGGTTACTGCTGCTACAATGGCAGGTTATCAAGATTTAAGTGAGTTTGAACGTGGTGTTATAGTGGGCGCACGAGAGATGGGACATAGCATCTCCGAGGTAGCGATAACATGTGGATGTTCGCGTACGACCATTTCACGAGTGTGCCGTGAATATCGGGAATCCGGTAAAACATCGCATGTTCGACATCGCTGTGGCCAGAAAAAGATCGTGAAAGAACGGGACAAACAAACAAATGACGACTGACGAGAATCATTAAAAGTGACAGACGTGCAACCCTTTCTCAAATTGGCGCATATTGGATTTGTGGACTGCCCTACAGGATTCATGGTGTGAATTGCCTCCTGCATACCTTCAGACATTAGTCGAGTCCATGCCACGTCGNTACACGATATTATGCAGGTGTACCAGTTTTTTTTTACTCTTCAGTGTATATATACACACACTTATATATTAACATCCAGGGCTAAACCCATCAAATAGACACTCTCCTGAGAAAAAATTCAGATTGCCACAATCCTAGAATTTATTTCTGGCTCTTCCGAGAAATTACAGTGGACACAACAAACAGAAAAAGAACGTGGAAAAAAGAGAAAAAAAAAAAGTTTTAAAAAAATCTGAGTAAAAATGCAATAAAATTATCGTTGTAAAATAATTCAAAAACTATATTAAACATGACGAATGAAGTTACAAACAACAAAAGTTAAAAACAGGATTCGCAACGGATCAAGTGCCTAAACGTTCTGTGTTGGTTCTGGTACACAAATAAGAATCCAAGACAGGAGTAGAGTGATTTGTATTGGATCACTGCACCCAACTGTAATAACATACAAAACTAATTAAAAATAGTACACACACTTCCATAATTGTCAGAAAATACGATATGTGTTGCATATGAAAGAATAACCATATATTGCAACCCTGTAAAATATTTAATTTGCTTCTTTTAATACTTTAAATATTCGACAACTAACGATTTTTAATCCAATTTTTAGCATGTTTCCATTTTGGATGAATGAGAAAGCATATTGCAAGAAAAAAATTTGTCAAATAGGGTATTCATAATATTTACTACTTTTGTACATATGTACATAAATATATGGTAGGAATATTTACAAATATTTTAAATAAATAATTCCATGTACAGTCATTTCAGTTTTAAAAAATGATAATTTAGGTAGCTTAATTAAATGTGCATAAAAACAAAGTTTTATAAAATTTTGTAATTATTATTATTAACTTTTCATCACATAGAGCCAGAGTAACTAAATTAAGATAGTCTTGATCTTTGAAAAAAAAAGGAGGGTGTTGTAAAATGTGCTTTCTAAAGCATCCCAAAATGGAAACCCTTTTATTAAAAATAAATTCTTATTAAGAGATTTTTAATATTTAAAAACTAAACTGTAGTACAATAATTTTCAGTGTTACAAAATATGTGCATTTTTCTTTAATATTATACATAAAGTGCAGTATACTGACAATATTTCTATAGTGTTTCCGAGGTTTCTTCAAATTTTTTAAATCAAACATTTGAAAAATCATTTCATGTATGAAGCGTTTAGATATTTCCTAAATATGCCATGTATTACAAATTCTTATACCTTTGTTAATATGCAAGTATCTTATTTTTCGTTAAGTTGACGTTTTATCTGTATGTTATTTGTAAATTCTTATATTTCATTTATAATAAATATGAATTAAAACAATGAGAAAACATGTGTGTTGGCATTGCCTAATAAGAAATAGTTCTTATGCTAAATATTATTAAAACTAAGTGCGCACGAATTTGGTGCGTTGTCCTTTGGTGTAATTTTCTAGATAAAGTTAAAATTTGTTTGCACGAGACGGAGGAATATCCTAAAAGTAGAACTTTAGTAGGGCTTCAAAAAAGTGTGAAGTGAAAGTGAATGGATTATATTGAGTTTACTACTTTGTTATGAGTTCTGCATATTGTCTAGTGTAATTAAAGAGAAATTAGGTTGTTACTGGCATAGTCCTTGGTTCGAATCCCGACGAGACTAATAAAAGCATAATTACCTTTGTACTGGCATAGTCCTTGGTTCGAGACCAGCATTTAATTGGTATTATCTGCCTCATGTAACTGGCAAGATTTTGACAGTTCGAAGAAAGTAGTGCTAATGATTACTTTTCGTTTATATATCCTTTCGCCATCAGCAGGTGCGTCAAGTGGAGGCTGTATATTTTATCAACACGCTGTCAGCTAATCCTCTTGCCGTTGTACTGTAATGCTTCACAAATCTTAAGGTATTTTATACTGACATCTGTCTAAGAAAATTGGTAGGTTATTAAAGTAAAAATATAAAACCTTGCAAAAAATTTAATATTTTCTAACTATTTTTTAAATTCATCCGAGACAGCAAATGTGGGTTAACATTTGTGAGACGGTAGTTGTAGTTCTTATCACACTTTGGACGTCATAGCTAATATAATATTCCACGCCACATATTCATGCGGTGGCTATAATTTTACAGTTTCAGAGTCTGCATCAAAGAGAATTAAGAAATACCTCCGGTCAACAGCAGGCCAAGACAGACTGAATGCTGTTCCCATTCTTAAGACGACTATGTACTAAAATATTTTCTGTGCGAAATCGTTGTTTTGCCAGTAAAGTCACAAAAAAATATTAATAATATAATGCAGTATAGTTTTGCTGTTATCATATTAAATGTATTTAATAAGAAAAAATCTTAAAAATGGTAAAAAAAAATTGCTTGGAACGTAGTGTTACAAAGTTTGATGCAAACATATGGTGGAAACAGCCATTTACAAGAGGAAGGGGGATGATATTACTGACCGCGTTTTTAGCGCCTGCCTACGCAGTTTCCTCTCGAGGTAGGAGAAAAGTACCATTGTATGTCAGTAGTTAAAAAAAAAAATTGGCTTGGCTCTTAAATCTTACTTAGCATGAACCTGATCCAATAGTTCGGCCATTGAGAACGTACTGAGCGACGGCGCATGAAAGGAAGCACAGGCTGGCCGTCGACTGGAGGCTGCCGGTTCGTGGTATCCATCAGGCGCGCGTGCCAGACGCAACTTCCGCTAGACACGTGGGACGTCGCGCTGCGACTGCGGTCTGGCCACGCCCCACTTCCGGAGCGCAAGGATGTCCCGCCCCTGGGAAACGCACGCGCAAGCATCGCGAGGCGCGGAGAGGAGTAATCTGCGAGACGAAGACAAAGGGAGGAGAGAGAGAGACAGTGAGAGATAGGTCGGTTAACGCTGTTCACGGCTGAAACACTTGCTTAAGATCTACCTTTCTCCTAATTTTGTATTCTTCCGCCCTACGTAAAATTTGCATTGCCCGGAGCCTGATGGCTTGTTCATGCGTTTGTCAATTGAAAACGCAAAACTGTTAAGAACGTAAATGTATTACTAATATGCCGATTCGTAATATAGTTACATTTGCCAAAATTAATCTCAATTGTGTTATTACAAAAAAAAATATCCAATATGGTGTCCAACATTTTTCCTTGTCTGTTTAAAAACTAAAATTGATATATATATATATATATATATATATATAATATTTAATGGCTTCGTGATATAATATCGATAACTTAATAAAAGTGCTTAATCGTTTGATAAACAACATTCCTCGTGCTGTTTTGCGTAAATATCTGCATTTTTATTTCTCAATTCGCACAAATTTCCAAACTTTTTTTATACAAAGTTTGGTTTCATCTAAAGTGTTATTGAAATCGCAAAAGTGGCATGTTGCAATTTCCCTGAAATATATGAATTTTTTCGCATATGGTAAGGATTATTATGCATAAATTTATATTTTATGTCAAATCTTAAAATTGAAATACAAAATAACTGCGTGAGGAACTTAAAAAAAAATGTGTTCTAGCCATTTTTAAATAACACAAAAAATTATTTTGAGCTGAATTTTCCAGTTTAAGTTTTGTTCACATCCGAGATTTGTACGAAAAATAATAAATTCCGATATTTCGTGTCATTCGTTTTAGAAAAGTTGTTTTTTCTCCATTGTGATATCTTTTTTACACTCAAATTTAATAACACAGCGAAAAATGCGCTAAAAATGTAGGCAATAATTTATCTTCGTCAGCGAGGTCGTTAAAGACGGACATAGCAGGAACAGGGAAGGAACTATCCCAGCGTTCACCTGGAGAGATTCTGGATGAACATGGAAAACTGAAACCAGGATAGCAGCACCGGGACGCGTCTGAATTGGTAGCTCACAGGACTCAGTTTAGCACACCAAAAGCATGACGTATTTGGTAGTTCAGTACTAAGTTTTTAGTATGCAACGGAATGTACAAAATACTAATATTCCAAATAACGAATTCACCGGATCACTGCTACGTTAGTTCAACTGACAAAATATAAGTGAAAATTCGTAATTGATTTACTTAGAAATAACGAACTGTGACCAGTGTTTCAAATCGTTGGTGCAGTTGTAGCTTTGTTTATATTTACCGTAATATCCTGTAAATTTTAAAGCTGGATGGGGGCGTGGTGGTGTAGTGGTCAGACTGCTCGCGTTACACTAAGGCAAAGACGTTTTTCGCATGTGGGAAACGTTGTAAACGTTGCCATTGGCCAGCTGGTTTTCTCAGGGCACCTCCTGTTTGCTGTGCCTTGCATTCCGACACTACATCCGTACCTCAAGACTTCTTTGTTAAGAGCCGACCAGAGCTTCTCAACTCTCTCAACTCACTGCTGGACTTACACATTCCGAGTTACTTTCTATTCTGATTTTCTGGTGTTATAAAGTATTTACGTTTATGATAATATTATAATATAGTTTCCTGTTCACATTTCAATGTGTTGTTACGAATACTGAACAAATACCTGCCGACTGAATCCAAGTTGTGACCTATAAATAGAAAATTACTAAATAATGAAAGAATAAATTCAAGCAGGGCAGAGATCAAGACACGCACTTATCGCACGAGAATATTCCGCATTTTGCGCGGCTTAACATTTGCAGGTAAAGTCGCTGAGAGACACGTATTTACACTGGAGAGCCAAAAAAACTGGTATAGGCGTGCGTATGCAAATAACAGAGGTATGGAGCCAATCAGAGTAACGCGATGCGGTTGGAAGCGCCTAAATATGACAACAAGCGTCTGGCAAAGTTACTAGATCGGGTACTGCTGCTACAATGGCAGGCTATCAAGATTTAAGTGACTTTTAACGTGGTGTTACAGTCGGCGCACGAGAGATGGGACATAGCATCTCCGAGGTAGCAATAAAATTTGGATTTTCGCGTACGACCATTTCGCGAGTGTACTATGAATATCGGGAATCCGGTAAAACATCAAATCTTCGACATCGCTGCCGCCGGAAAAATATCGTGAAAGAACTGGACAAACGACGACTGACGAGAATCATTAAACGTGACAGACGTACAGCCCTTTCTCAAATTGGCGCATATTGGATTTGTGGACTGCCCTGCAGGATTCATGGTGTGAATTGCCTCCTGCATACCTTGAGACATTAGTCGAGCCATGCCACGTCGTCGTGCGGCACTTCTGCGTGCTCGCGGGGGCTCTACACGATATCAGGCAGGTGTACCAGTTTTTTTGGCGCTTCAGTGTACAAGTCTTTATTCATCTTCACTTGTTAGTTAGTTAGATAGTAATATGACAGAATTCTTCTAAGACAGTCATTTAGGCTGAAATTAAGACTGTTTTCCACTTTCTAAAACATTTTTAGTAAAATCTAGATTTAAAAAAAATTCTATACTCCATATATTTAATCAAGCAGGAGGTGCCAATTGTTTTTTTTTTTTTCGTTGGCCTTACTGAAATTACCGTTTCTTAGATTAGGTACATCTAAAAACAGGAACACACACGCCAGTGCCTCTCCCAGAATATTAACACAAAACCTCGTACGGCGAAAATAATATAGCGGAAACTTTGGTTTCAGAGATCGCCTTAAAATGTTCAGCATAACTAACATAAATTAATATATTACTGCCCAACGCTTTCTAAATTAGATGGTTTAAAACCAAATTAAATTTTTGTGGAAAACCTTTAAAAATAAATTATATTTTCTCTACTATCTGTCTGAAGATGCATGGCATGGTGTATTTGCCACTTTTCACCCGATTTGGTGTTTTATTTAAATTTGCGCTAATAAGCAAAAATCCTTGGAATAACGATAGAAGAGATAAATCACAATTGTATAGCGAGAGTATATGAAAATCACATAGCTCATTGCTNACAATTGTATAGCGAGAGTATATGAAAATCACATAGCTCATTGCTCTTGAATATTTTGGGAGGTTTTTTAAGTTGTCGATCACATGTGGTCTAAGTAGCGAGATATCAGCACTCATCACAGGGAACTTTAATTTATCTCTCCAGTTGCTATTTCCAGGATTCTATTAAGTACTCAAATCTGCTTTTACCGGCACGCTTTTTGTTGGGAGTGCACTGAAGTAAGATAAACGGATAAACTAAGAACCATGGTTGGTCAGAGGAGTTTGGCTCGGTAGGTGGGGAAGAATCGTGCCTTGTTCTCGGCAGCAATGATCAACCGCCTTTGCAACAGGATGTCGGGAAAACCAGATGTCTACCACGCCCTGAATCGTAAAGAATCGTACCTGAAACACAGATATATTGGAAAAACTTATTTATTTTCTCAGCACTGGAGTCATAAACGACTTGAGACACCGAGAGATGTGATAAGAGAGCTGATCTGGCATGGCATCGAGATTTTTCAACGTGATTAACTACGGAAATGTAGTAATGTGACAGTACATAACAACTCATTATATTGACCTAACGAGATAACGTATCCTGAGGCAAGAGTATTTTTTTATTTCCACATCAGTATTTCGGCTATATAACTATATGATTGTGTATGTGCTCCATGCTATTGGAGTTTGTTTTGCACGTAATGCAACACGCTGAAGACGACAAACTTTTAATTAGGATTTAGGTACAAGGCACGTTAGAAGAAGTTCTCACATTTTCGCAGTGTTACTTTCAGTGATTGTGTTTTATGTTAATTTTGAGAAAGAAGCATATGCCATCATATACTATAAGAGTCATAACATTCAACAGAAATTATCATTAATAATTATATATATTTTTTAACTTTTTGGCCAACAACAACAAAATATACAACAGACCAATGCCAACTTTTGGAAAACATTCCCATAAGGCCGTAACCAAACCCTATGATATAATACCAAACAATGCGGGAGTGAATGAACAAACAACTAATACCAAATTACGGGGCTATTTCAAATAATGTTGCAGTTAAAATAAATTCAAAATTAAAACCAATCAAATAATAAATATTAAAATAATGTCGTCACAGAGTGAATGATGCCATTCTGAATAATTTTGTGATCAGATAGAATATTACATTTTTTTTCCTTTTCAAGCCATCTGCATAAAGTAGGAAGTTGTTACATCTAAATGCGTTTATGATATCAATAATAAATTTACTATACAAACGTTCCATTAGTTAAACAGATATGAATCTAATCAACGCACCTTATACCTTGGCCCTTATGCCTGTAATTTCTCAAGAATTAACTTCATACGACAGATGCTCACAGCTATAAACACTATGAACTACTATTATACATCAATCTGTACTTGACGAAGTGTGCTGTCATACTGTTCACAAATGGGGAAAATGTCTGTTCTTAAGGGGTCCATTTCTATATCCCAGTGCCTAAGGATGTTTCTTCTTATACGTAAATTGTGAAAAAGTGTAGAAGAAAACTGAGACAATAATTAGAAACCATCAGTTTATTAATTTACTTTCAAGTATAAGGCACGCAGTGGCCTTTTTACAAAGACATAAATATCTTTCGGAAACAAGATTTGTTTTTAACTAGGTCAAATCTTGCTATCTTATAACAATTTGTCTTTTAATAGTATACGCTACCGACTTTCTTATGTTAAAGAATAACAATATTATTTTCTACAAATTATTTATATTTCGTGACTACTGGCTGATAGTAAGTTAAGATAAAGTAAGAGGAATATGTAGATTCTGTAACAGAATTCGCCTTGATGGATTAAGAATGAAAANATAGTAAGTTAAGATAAAGTAAGAGGAATATGTAGATTCTGTAACAGAATTCGCCTTGATGGATTAAGAATGAAAATAACTCCCAAAACAATGTCCACAATATATTTCATAATAAAGCGGGTGAGCTCAAATATACGAGTCGGATATGTGAACCCCAAAACAAATTACAGTTCGGGCAAAGACTATATGCATATGTATAAGACACACGCCTAGTTACACTGCATTCAGAAATAACACGCAAATGCATATTCATCGATGGGTATTGCAATTTACGTTAAAGGTCAATATTTTAAAAATATTGAGCATCATTGTTTGAATTTACAGTTAATCTNTAGTAAGTTAAGATAAAGTAAGAGGAATATGTAGATTCTGTAACAGAATTCGCCTTGATGGATTAAGAATGAAAACAACTCCCAAAACAATTTCCACAATATATTTCATAATAAAGCGGGTGAGCTCAAATATACGAGTCGGATATGTGAACCCCAAAACAAATTACAGTTCGGGCAAAGATTATATGCATATGTATAAGACACACACCTAGTTACACTGCATTCAGAAATAACACGCAAATGCATATTCATCTATGGGTATTGCAATTTACGTTAAAGGTCAATATTTTAAAAATATTGAGCATCATTGTTTGAATTTACAGTTAATCTNATGGGTATTGCAATTTACGTTAAAGGTCAATATTTTAAAAATATTGAGCATCATTGTTTGAATTTACAGTTAATCTTTCTTCAAGATATGAAAATCGAATTAATGGTGAGTTTCAGTTACTTCCAATATCTTACTAAACTTTTTTATGTACGTACGCAATAACAACATTCACATCGAAAAAAACTATAAAAAAGGAAGAAAGATGCCAGAGATTATAACAAAGCATTCTTGCAATTATCACCTTTAAGAAATTAATAGGAAATGAAACAAATACTTGCNATGCCAGAGATTATAACAAAGCATTCTTGCAATTATCACCTTTAAGAAATTAATAGGAAATGAAACAAATACTTGCGTGTATACAAGATGTATCTAAATTCAACCGACAATCTTCGGTTGCAGGTTAATCACGAAAATAGACTTTGACAACGTATAAATAACCTATGGTCTAAATCGAATACCAAGGGCGGCACACGTCTTTGAAGTTGGAACTGAAGCACCAGATTATTACAGATATCGGAGAAAATATGTAAGGTGTAACACTGTGNACACGTCTTTGAAGTTGGAACTGAAGCACCAGATTATTACAGATATCGGAGAAAATATGTAAGGTGTAACACTGTGTTTATGAATAAAGTGTAAGTGTAAAGTGCTCTACAAGCACTACAAAACCTCTCGCTGTCATCAAATTTATTCAAGGAAATAATAACGTTTAACACACTTATTGCGACCCATTCTACATGACGCGGTAGCATATGTGAGATCTTATTGATGGAATATGAATCCGTATGTTCCAATTGACGAAACAAGTTGTATTGTGTAAACACCCTAACCCCCACCACTTTCTACTAATTCGAGTTTGAAAGTTAAAAAGAATTATGTTCAAAACCTGGCAGGCGGGCAACACGCACAACACACAATAAGGACTGTTTGCGAATATTAAAGGGACAAGTTAAGAGAGAGAACAGAAACATTCAGACATATGAGGTAACACATTTATGGTGGTGGTTTACCGGTATTTTATTTGTGAGTTGTAGCAATACGAGGATGTCAGGTAAATTCAATTCGCATTGTCATTTATTACATAATTAAGTGCAATACCGTGGTCTAAACGAACCTTAGAAGAGGTGCTTGAACTTTCGGCCTCCAACCTCGCTGCAGAGCGTACATCGACGATGCCACGATTGCCGAACATGGTCAAACACGCCGTGTGTGGTTCTTATGGTTTCAGCAGCAGCATGTATTATGGCCACGATATCCTCCAGAGACACTATTGGAGTCCCGTACACCGAACACTTCATAGCACTCAACAAGTAAAAGTTAAGCAGTGTAAGATCTGGGGACCTCCATAACCTCGGCTCACCGCGGCTTATCAATTTACCTGGAAACGTGATGTCAAGGCACTCTTAAACATGTGCACCAAAGTGTGATGGTGCACCATCATGCTGCAGACACATTTCTTATCGAATCCCAAGTGGAACTTCTTCCAGCAACTCTGGCAAAACCTGTTCCAAAATCACGAGATACCGGTCAGCATTTAAGCGAGCGGGCAACATGTATGCCCTAATTAAACTGTCACCTATAATACCACAGCATAGGTTAACGCCAAATCGCTCCTGGTGATTGCGGATGAAGGGCCCGTAAGTGTTCTCCTCCGCCCACGCGTGACTGTTACGAAAATCCAACAGATATTCTCTTGTGAATCGCGCTTCATCGGTAAACAACACGACACTAGGGAAATATGGCTCTACTGCACATTGTTGTAAACACCACTGCACGAACTGTAAACGTTGTAGGTAATCTTCAACCTTCAAATGGTGCACTTTCTGTCGGCTATGTGGATGGAGCAGCTGTTCATGCACACCTCTCCACGCATTCATATGTCCAGTGTGGACCACATGCGCCACTTGACGGGTGCTGGTAGATGGCAACTCACAGAACATCCGCAGCTCTTCCTCCTCCTCAAAGTAAGGTGTTCGTACTGACCTTGGACGGCCGGCATTAGGCCTGTACAANACCTGTAACACTTACATTATTGGGACAGGTTCGCTTGATTTCACAGTGTACAATGATCGCCGTGATGTCATGTAAACACACTGCGGGACTCTTTTTCTCACCATAAATGTCTCCTGACTACGAAGCCTCCTATCAATGGCTGTGAACGTTGAGTGATGTGGCACACGCCTGTTTGGATACCTTTCCCTGTACATATGTGCTGCAGCTCAACTGTAGCACTACGCAGCCCCATACACAAAGTGAATGTCAGCAATTTCAGGACATGTAAAACGATCCATTTCCCGATACTCGAACTAAGCCTTGGTTCCGCTCCGCTTAACACTAGTACTACGGTTTCAGCTGAGTAAACGATTGAACATATCACAGGACATATAGGCCAAAGACCCTCCACTTGACGATGATGCGTGTTGTATGGCGGAATACATGGTAGGTCGTTATTACAGGCAATAATACTTCAGGTAACAGTATTTCACCATCCCTCACGCAACCGTGTTGTAATACCTGCATACAAACGGTATTTACCCGTAACCAGCCTCGTATACGAGTTGGCCATGATAACCATTTCACAAAGTCGATATACAACGTACACCTCAACCACNCCGTAACCAGCCTCGTATACGAGTTGGCCATGATAACCATTTCACAAAGTCGATATACAACGTACACCTCAACCATGATCACAACACCAACAAGTAGATTCTTACACATAAAATATATTTGGTAACTGTAGTATGGACATTGATGTCATAAAATTATAGATTACTATTTTAAACACTACATTGTTGCACGCATTATGGGCGTGTCCAGTGTCCACTGTTGTTTTATTACTCATGTCTGATATTCCACAATTCATTCCGTACTCTCGAATCTCTAGTCATGGAAATGACACACCGACAGATGTAGTGTAATTTTATATTGCGTCCATTTATTGCAATTTACGATAATTCTTAACGCCACTCTTNACACACCGACAGATGTAGTGTAATTTTATATTGCGTCCATTTATTGCAATTTACGATAATTCTTAACGCCACTCTTGCGTACTTCTCTATGTTAGCTTGTCTCTTTGATATTCGCAACCATTCGTTATTGGGTGTTGTGCGTATTGCCCACTTGCCAAGTTTACTCAAAAACTGTGAGGGTTAGGGTGTTTACACTATTTAACATTTTCGTAAAATGAAACATGCGGATTTATATTCCTTTAATAAGATTCCACATATGCTACCGCGTCATATCGAATGGCTCACAATAAGAGTGGTAACGGTTATTATTACCACGAATAAATTTTTTGTGGTGGTTGTAGACCATTTTAGACTTACAAATTATCCATAAACACTGTGTTACGTCTTACATATTTTCTCCGAGTATTAATCTTATGCTTCAGGGTCCAACTTCAAAGACATGTACCAACCTTGGTATTCGATTTAGACCATAGGTCGTATATATGTTTTTGACGTATATTTTCGTGATTAACCTGCAGCCGAAATGTTTCCGTTTGTATTTATATATACATCCTGTATATCGTCGACTTATAAAAATCTCACTTAACAGGCTTTCACCCACCCCCCTCCCCCATCCAACAAATTAAACAGACAATCAAATAGGAGTTCATATTTCGGTTAATTGAAGTCCTAGTGCAACAAAGTTTATATTTACAACACACAAAGTTAATCAGAATATTCGCCCCATCATCGATAAAATTAGAGCAAACTTTTCGTATAAGAAGTAATTATATTTAATAAAAGTACCAGAGATACTCTACATTGAAAGTAATATTTTAGGCAACTGCCTTACGAATATCAAACTTGGGAGCGTCCAACAAGTTCGACATCTCGAATACCCATAACTCCTAATCTTTATCTGATCAGCACTCGTTTTTGCGGAAGGTCGCCTTCTGCGGCTGTCGTCATTAACGTTAAATAAGCGTTACTTTATTGGGAAATTCTTTCTTCAGTTGCGTAAGCGTATTAGGCCATAGCGTAAATAAGTACAAGTTTTATCTGCGTAGATCGACTGTGCAGTTAGCCGTGAATGTTGTCGTTGAAACACAGATGATAAAAAAAACCGCTTTTATAGGACGAGATACATTCAGGTGATAAATAAATATAACCAGAACATCAGTTCATACTGAAAATATATACGTGCTTCTGCGTCTGAAGGGCTCTACAGTTTATATTGAATTCTGAAAAAAAAAAAAATTTAATTTACAAGGAAACTTTTTCACTTCACACGAAAATGTTCATGCTATGCAACTGTAGATAAAGGACGCGTTATTCAATAATGTGGATCCTAACTCGCCTAATTTGTAGGTAATTGAACGCAGCTGATCACTAACAATAACTCTGTTCAAACTCATGTCCGCTTTCCGTTGCCACGTACTGTAAATTATTTTCGAGTCCACATATCTCATAGGAGGAAACATAGTATGCACTATGACACTTATTTCTTCACTGACGATAAAATAAAATAACGCTTTTGACATGCATGGAACACAAATGTTCCTAAGGGTTGCACTTAATTTCATGATGAAAAGTCATGGAATCTTACTTGAGTAAATTTAATTAGCTGTATTATTAAGGGTAAGGAGTTTATACAGGTTTGCGTATACAGATAATAGATTGTAGCGTCTTTTTTAGTTCATTTGTTAGTTAGTGAAACAAAACTATTAAACATTACAACACTGCACTTTTACAGTTCAGTTACCAGTAAATGAAGCAAACAATTAAAAATTACAGCCATGAATTTGTTAATATTCTTCCATGGCTCTCTTTTTAAAAAGGTACACATTTCAGCATTTATATTCTGTAAGGGCATAGAAGATACCTTGATAAAATCGGACTTAACTTGGAATCTGGAGATATCACTCTCATTGACAGCTGAGCCACAGGCGCTGTACATCCACGAAGAGGAACTTAGGGCCTACTTCCCCTGGAGAAGTCGCACGCGAGGAAGGAGAACTTTGGTACAGTAACGCTCACCAATGTCCTTGGAACAATGTGGAGCTCCGTACGGCCATCAAGAGTTATGCCTCCGTAAACTAGCATTACGCCACCTGCAAACAGATGTCCTTCCGTCGACAATGGCATACGCCGTACTGGTCGCCAAGAGAACAAACTACCTGTGTGCAGTCTCCTGGCCACGGCAAAACGCGATATAGGGCGTCCAGTAAAGCATTGCATGTGTCTTGCGATTTGACGTGCTGTCTTTAGTTGATCTCTCCTTGCCTGTAGGACAATATAACGGTCCTGCGTCGCCGTGGTTGCTCGTGGAACGACCGCTACAAAGTATTCGTACCGCTGCTCCTGTCGGCCGCAATGCCATCCAGGGTCGTCACACGATGCTGTGTACGATCCTGAGCTCCTCGGCCATACTTCGGGACTTGGGGGCCACGGTGGTGTAGGGGTTCGACTACTCGCCTCCCACCTAGGCGAACTGGGTCGATTAACGGCGTGGTCGCTGCCGGATTTTTGCATGTGGGAAACTGTTAAGAGCCGCCCAAATCTATTCACTCACTCACTCACTCGTTTCAAGACTCTTGCAACTTCTAATGATTCTAATTCTGGTTAAAGTAGTCGAAATGTTGTGTACAGGCCTGTCTGTTTGACACATTAGACATCCGATAGAAAGTCAACGTCACGTCGTTCAATCCTATGTGCACTGTGAAACAGCTTTCGCTGCAATACTGAAAGTACCCACCTCTTGTGCTTTATACTTCGCGCACGCCCGCAGTGTACCATGCTGCGTATAAAAGCATGCCCTACACTAGACGAGGTTCTATTTGGTCTTACGGTCGATTCTGCCAGTTCGTTCCACTCTTAAATCAATTTCCCCACTTCACCTTAATATATCAACGCTACAGTACATTACACATATTTGCCTGGGAAGCCAGCGGTAGTTGCCTCTTGGGACACATTACCTGTCGTCCCGGCCAGCTCGAGGAATAAATGAAAGCGGAAAAGGAGTGGAATTAGGACGGCGAGGAAACGGAAATACCCCGACATAACCCCTACGTTGGAATATTTTATTGTAAAGGGCTTATTAACGTCTCTCGGCGTTATGCCTGAAGACTTACCAGGGGACAGGCTTACATAATAACTTATGATCTAACTTAAACTAACACCCATGCCTTACCTGGGATTGGAACCCAGAACCTCCCACACCCCAGACTAGCGGCGCACCAACCGATTGCGCTACGGGAGGTCGGCGTTGGAAACTTGGTAGAAAATTTCCCGCCCGTTGTGGTCTGGTATCGAACCGGCGCGGCGGGGACAAACCAGCAAGCCATCCGTGAATCCATTTTTAAAATAAATGCTAATTCTATCGCATCAATTCGTTTATTAATTAGAATAGTCTACGAAAGTTATAAAAGTAGAAATTATAAGTGATTTTGGTGAATGTCATGAAAAATTACGTGCTCAAATGTTTTGTTTACATTTTTGGTAGTAAGACACGCCGTATTTTATTTAATGTTTTTTCCAGAAACAAATTTTGGGTAAACAAGGCAGAAATTACTCATTAGATTTTTGTGGATTTAGGGTATGTTAATCTACAAATTTTTCTGCTAATTTAGATTAAAAAATAAACGTTTTCTTCCGAGTTGTCCATAAATCAACCACATTTTCTCATAAAATACTGTACTAGAATAGAATNAAAAAATAAACGTTTTCTTCCGAGTTGTCCATAAATCAACCACATTTTCTCATAAAATACTGTACTAGAATAGAATGTGACAGCAGCGCTTGCAGCGGGAGTTTCGGTAGTTGAGCGAACCGGATGCAGCAGAGCAGGTCGGTGTAAGCCGGCTGCGGGTGTTTCCGGGCTGAAGGAACAGCTCTGTCGTGACGAGTTGCCGCTCCGATTATGTGCGTTGGTGTCGAAGGCCATCGTGAGCTGGGGATGCCACAATGTCCCGCCAACTTCCTGCAGTCATGCGGCGGTCGCCTAGCTGGCTATTCAATTGCGTTGCAGCAGGTTTCAACTCCCGACGAAGCTATTACTGTATACGTGTCCCCAATATACTAACCTGCGATAAGAAAACGTACTTCAGATGCAGTGGCGGTCAACGGCTCTCTAAATAGTGCAGCGAGAGCGGTTTTGAACAACCCATTTATTACGTTCGCTCCGTCCATGCGCTTTTGTGTAACTTACATCGCTCCACTTTCTGCGTAGCTCAGCAACTGCTCGAGGACTTGAAATTGAAAATCTTCATGTAATCACAGAGTACTGGGATAAACAGAGGTGAAACGGTGGCTTATACCGTGAATTCCAGCTGCGCTTGCCAGCATAATGACGTCACTGGCCGGCAACATGTTGGAACGCCGTTTGCAATCAGCGCCTGGTAACCTACTCGCCAGCCGGCAGCCCATCCACTAGTAAACCTTTCGTAGCACGCAGTAGCCAATCCTACACAAGGCCCGTTCTCTAAGGCTTGCGCAGCCATTCAGAGAATTGATACGCCCACATCAATGAAACCACCACGCCAATTCGTCTGTGTACTTATAATTTCTGTAATGTAATGGCATCTAATTTGTGCGAACACTACAGGCTTTTAATGTTAAATAAAGAAGATGGAATGGGAGTTTCCTGCAGAAGGCGCAACGAGGGAGGGGGTATATTGTGGTTGTAACCCACATCTCTTTGCCCCTAATGTTGTAAACAGTTTGTATTTAAATTATGGAACCTTTAATTAATTTTGATAGCAAATATATCGCTTTAATCTGTGAATAATTATATTATATTGTGAAGTAATATTTCTCCTAGTATTAGTTTGTCAGCACTGCTAATGAAGGTGAAACCTCCTATCGTTCCCTTGAGCCAGTATAAAAGCCTCCCCCCCCCCCATCACTGATAAATTCTTGGCTTCAGACATCGGTTTACTAAATAAACTAGTATTTGTATTTGTAGTGTACTGAGGGAAATGGCACATATAAAAGCGTTTAGATAAAACGCGATAAAGCAAAACCTGCTTTAGTTGTGTTATATGTTTTGAAACGCTGTGTAAGACATATAATAAATACTATGAATAAACTATTATTATAGTTATTTCTATCTGAAAAATATTTGAAATCTATTCCATGGGCGTAAGTTTTACAAAATCGTTTGTAAAAGGCAAAAGCATGCTCAGTTTTCAGCTTTTTTTTACGAGTTATCCGATTATGTTTTGAAGGCTAGAATGTTTCCTGAAACGGAAACAAAATCGCTTCCATTTACCCGTGGCGCCAGTTAATGGCGAGTTAAGTAAATTTAGGATACCTTTAACCACTTGAACTGCGTTTCAAAGTATTTTGAATACAGTTTTTTNAATGGCGAGTTAAGTAAATTTAGGATACCTTTAACCACTTGAACTGCGTTTCAAAGTATTTTGAATACAGTTTTTTTGCAAAGAAACTATTAAACTTACGCCAAATATGATAATCTACGAAAAAACACACTTCAAACAAAGTTTTTCNTTTTTTGCAAAGAAACTATTAAACTTACGCCAAATATGATAATCTACGAAAAAACACACTTCAAACAAAGTTTTTCGAGTGCTTTCAAGAAATCACCTATATTAGAAATACCATTTCCGATCACTCCAACATAGCTAAAAACGGCTTCTTCATAGTGTTGTAGGCATATCAGAATATACAAATCAGATACATACAAAATACTGTAGTACATTGTACTACATTGAACCTTGCTGCAGACCTTCCACCAGTAAAATGATGGGTCACGTAAACGCAACACGACGAGGACATTGTACGCCAGTTCAGAGCCTTGTGCTTAGTAGCGTTGATGCATTTGATGTGTGCGGCTGTGTCGCTCTTCAGCTCTAATAACACGGGGAAAATCTCTCATGGCTTCTTTCCTTCAGTTTCTGAAGAACGAAAGTGTGTTGCTGAAAAATTGAAGGTTTGAGGGCGGGCAGTGTCGCCCTTCCGTGGATTGGAAGGACGCCACCCACCTCAGCATCTTATTACCATTCTGCGCCATTCCATCCCCACCACACCTGTCTTCCTCGCCCAAACTCTCACAGGAATTACAGTAGTTTTAAGCAGTGGGTATGTTTTGCAGCTGACTTTTTTCTTTCGCACGCAGTTTCCGTGCCGTTCGTGCTACGGACTTGCAACTTGGTACCGAGGCATATTTTAAGGGTGAGTTTTGCCTAGCCTGAGGATTTTCAAAAATTACGAGTCTTTAATAGGAAATTTTTTTATTCCCAATTTTTCCAAAATGGTATTCCAATTTGTNGGATTTTCAAAAATTACGAGTCTTTAATAGGAAATTTTTTTATTCCCAATTTTTCCAAAATGGTATTCCAATTTGTAAAGCTCCTTAAGTCTATCAGTTCCCATCGGCTCATGTTGTATGGGTCAACCTCATCATAATATGGGGTAAGGGGTTAAATTTCAAACTGCTTTATCTCATAAACGGTTGGAGATATAGCAATATTATAAAAAGCTTAATTGCTCTAAGTCACCAATGTGCAGGCACCTTTAACCATTTATAATTTTTGTTTAAAATTTTTAGGGGCTGTTTTATTTTATTTATTTATGTTATTTATGTTTTTCGAAATTCGCTCCTTGCTCAACGACACTTCTTTAATGGTTCCTTCCCTATCTGTACTCGAAAAGTATGAAAGAATTTCCCATGTTTTGTTCATTTTTGCTAATTTTTTCTCTGATTCGCCCGTAACGAATAGCATACAGAATCTGTGGGTTCGGCCACTGCAAGATACGTAGAACCCTGGTTAGGCCACTGCAGATTACGAATATCACTGATTCTGCTACTGCAGGTTACAAAGAACGCCCACAGTGTGGGAAAACACCCATTTTCCTAGACAAAATTCCAAAAATTAAAGTTATAATTTTTGTTTAAACTATTTATTAGGGTGGCCAAAAAAATTAGTTTTTCTATTTTCGATCGGGCCACCCCCTAATTTTGTTACCTCTACCCTTTGTATTACTGATTTAATATTTCAAATTTCTAGGTTTAATGCAAGACGGTGGTCAAGGAGTGTCAATTTATAAAAATTTTTTTAGAAAAACGCTAACATTAGCGTTTTTTGTTACAGGTTATGTTTACATGTTAAAGTGAACTTTAGTACTGTANTAGAAAAACGCTAACATTAGCGTTTTTTGTTACAGGTTATGTTTACATGTTAAAGTGAACTTTAGTACTGTAAAATAAAGTTTGACAGATTCTCATAAGACAGAAGTGACTTTAAGGCGTCAAAAGTTCAGTGAAATATTGTACCAGTGCTTAAAAGTGGCCTCCTCTTCAATACATAAAGACGACAATTTTTTGATCGGTTTTCGGGAACTGGAGCCGTTATCTCAGATGAATAAGCTTCCGACGCTAAGACAAGTACTACAACGGTATCACAAGTTTTTAGAAGAGAAAAAATACGTGAGAGATTCTGCACATTTTCTTATAGACGAATTACTTGAGATTTGGCGAAAGTCTGGTATACCAACTAAACAACCGAAACACTGTATTGAAAAATTGGAGAAAATTCATAAAACGTAGCTGCTCTTAAATAAAAATAAAACAAGTTCTTCTCAAGCGCAGAAAGACAGAGACATTTTGTTTATTAAATAACCAGATGATCTTTTTGATATTTCCCACGCAGACGCCTCTGACTTAATAAAGATTGAAGAAGATAGGGACTTTCTTGTCGACCAAAGAGACGAGCGCAAGATGATTATGATTTCGCTAGATAATAAATTGGAGAAACAAATAGAACGCGTCCAAAAACGCAATTGACGGGCCGAGGAACTGAGACAAAAGGCTTCTGCTGAATGTGGTGCCTCCACTTCAGGAGTTTCAAGCCAGCACCTGCTTGATTCCAGCTTTACTAGCTCTTCCAGCGATGCACACGAGGATTACGAGGAAGTAAAACATAATGTGTCTGTTCCAAATAAGGCTGACCAAAAAATAAGAGAAAGAGCTTTCTCGGTTTGTCCATTTTGGTGCGCTGCTGTATACCAAAGCATGGGTATACTTTGGCTGCTNTAAGAGAAAGAGCTTTCTCGGTTTGTCCATTTTGGTGCGCTGCTGTATACCAAAGCATGGGTATACTTTGGCTGCTTTGGCAGCCGAAGCACCAAGCAATGATCTACAACTGTGGAAAAATTTCAAAGCATACGAAGCCATCGATCCGAAAATTGGAAAAGCTGCAAGGGGTAACTAGAACGTCACCTATGGCACTTGTCCGACGAGCCCNAACGTCACCTATGGCACTTGTCCGACGAGCCCGTAGGCCTTGCCTTATTTTCCGACAAGGTGACATGTATTGAGAAAGCAGCCATTGTTGAGGGGATGAAAGTTGAAGCTGGCTCTCCCTTGGTCAGAGGTCACTCTGCAATTTTAACAAGTGAGACCACCTTGGTAGCCTTTGTATCAAAAAGGAGATCGCAAAAACTCTCTCTTCTTGACATAAAAGAATCATTCTTGCAGTTAAATCCGGAAACTTGGACTAAAAATTTTGATTATCTTCAAGGCGAAGATAGTGTTAAAAACTTANATTCTTGCAGTTAAATCCGGAAACTTGGACTAAAAATTTTGATTATCTTCAAGGCGAAGATAGTGTTAAAAACTTACGTGTCGTTAACGATACAGCAGAAAGGGGTGTTAAAGTATTCGAAGATTATAATAAGTTACTCACAAAATATGAAGAAGAAAAGAAAATTATACTGCATGTTGTCAAACAGAATAGGAAAAAATGTCCTCTGACACGACCAAAAAGTCCCTACTAAATGTGATTACAAATAAAGAAACAATGTGTTCTATGTAAAATTGGTATTTTCGGTTGTTTTAAGTATTTTTATTGTAATAAACCATATTATTCCACATCTATCTGTATTTTTCTTAACTCCCTACTTCNTTAAGTATTTTTATTGTAATAAACCATATTATTCCACATCTATCTGTATTTTTCTTAACTCCCTACTTCCTACTAGAATTAGTAATTTCACAATTATTTTTTTTTTTTCCGATTCAATGAGCATCCCTTTCTAGTTGAGATAACTATTTGAAATTTTGCACATATGATGATAAAGACATGTGTAACAAAATGAGAGGATGGCGTAACCTCTAGGTAAACTTCTTTTTTTCTTCATTCAAACGTGGACCACCCTACTATTTATGGCCATGTAGTGCATTGTACAGGGCAGTTAAAACTACAAGAAATATCGCATTTGCTCCTTTCCTTTAGCGGTGAGAAGTAGCTGTATCATATAGATGCCATTTTCAGAGCTACTGGAGTCTACAATGTCTCGTAGTCCTGTGATCTTAGGTGAAAAGGTGATACAATTATCAAGTTTGGCTATCAAATAACGGCCGATTATGATGCTCGTAAGATAGCTTAACAATATAAATTTATATAATTATNCGTAAGATAGCTTAACAATATAAATTTATATAATTAAATTATTTTTCTTAAAATTTCTTGTACAGGTCGATTTATGCATACATCTTGGTACGTTCGCAGACCTACAAATTTTCCCCACGAGGCCCCACGCTAAATGTTTTACCAATCCAACCAAAAAACCTTCCGTTACAATATACTTGTATAAGAATTATGTGCCACCTTTTGCCACCTCCGNTATTATTTTTCTTAAAATTTCTTGTACAGGTCGATTTATGCATACATCTTGGTACGTTCGCAGACCTACAAATTTGCCCCACGAGGCCCCACGCTAAATGATTTACCAATCCAACCAAAAAACCTTCCGTTACAATATACTTGTATAAGAATTATGTGCCACCTTTTGCCACCTCCGGAGAAAACAGCGAATGAGTAAGCGCGCGCGCATCTGCTAGAAAGTACGTCAGTGAGCGTGGCACTGGAGTGGCGGACGTGGAACAGCGCAGTGCATCGCTGCAACAAATCACGGTAATTGAGCAATACTCTCCTCAGGAGGCCCTGACCCTGATGATCGAAACTTGTATATCCCGCAGTTCATATCAGATATTGGGAAGTCAGGCTAAGTAGAGAAGTAGGAGTTTGTATCCATTTTACAAACAGGTTCAAAATGAAAAAAAAAAAAAAAGAATGCTGCTCTAAGAACATCATTATAACAGAGCAGAAAGCCTAAATTTCATTACAGGAGCTTATAGATCCCACTTCCGCTCGTATTGTGTCCCTCCGGATAGATGTGATCAGTGCACTTAGTTACGTCGTGAAAAATGTATTATTTGATACACAGAGAAAAATATTTTGTAGAGGGGTCACCCTGCCAAATTATTTTGTAAGTACTACAAAATGATTTTGTACTGGCCATAACAGTTTAGTACTGACAAGTAAATAATTTAATGGTCACCTAAAAATTTATTTGGCAAGGTGAATACTTACAAATTATATTGTGGTTGCCACAAAATATATTTTTTAGTGTATCTAATTGGGGATTTGATGGGAGCAACCAATCAACGTACAAACAAAAATTGACTGGAGAAAGTGTATATGAAGGTAGTCATTTGCTTATGACAAGACTTGTGCCTCTTCAAATGTACTGTGAGGATATTAACTCTGGAAAGGAAGTAATCATTTGGCAGAATCCGCGGCCATCTTCATTTTAATTTTGTCACCCACTTAATTTGGAATTTCAGAAAGAGACCAGAGAAGCTATTAAAAAAAAGCACGAATACATTGACACGCATATTAAAGTCAGTTTTCTATCTGAAATTTTGTTACCAGGACTAGAAGAATAATTGTCCGTCGCGCACCAAATGTTGGTGGCCATGACTGACGCGAAAGTGAGTTCAGCATGGCATCGAGTCAACGCTGTAATTTGTGCGGAGGGCTTCGGAAGATCACGAATTATAAAGATAAAATGGAGAAGAGGCCAGTTAATGAACACACTTTGGAGAAGTGTGGGCTATCAACACTTCATGCTTCCTACATACGATTCATAGAGTGGTTGCTCGACTACGGTCGCGGCAGGTGAAGCAAGAATTTAGAAGTGAGATCGAGGAGAAGAAGAAAGCCGTGAAGTCTGGTCTCCAACTGGTGATGGACCTGCTTATTGATACAGTCAAACAAGGCCAAGGCACAACGAAAAACACTAATAGAGCCCGTCGTTTTTTCGATGATCCCGCGTGTTCGGCATCGATAAAGCTGTGTGGTATAACATTGTGCACCTTATCTCGTGGATACGCCCTCAGCGCCCAAAATTTTCGGCAAAACGCCTTGATTCACAGCGGTATAATGTTCGTGAGTACTCCTGATATCTGGTGCCTCCAGTGCACAAAATTCTAATTCATGGTTCGCACGTTATTAAATTAGCTTAGCTTTTGATAGGAATGCTAAGTCAAGTAGCCCAGGCGGCCCGGAACAAAGGTTTTCGCAGGTTTCGGGAGAGAATATGTCACAAGTCAAGCAAAGAGGCGAGTAAAAGAGATCTAATTAATATAATGTTAATATCTTCTGAAACTATAATTTCTTCTATTAGGCACTGATGACAATAAAAGAGAATAAAATAATCCCGGAATGTATGTGTCCTCTATAAGTTCGTAGCTTGTGGTGTGAAGATGATGATGATGAGTATTATTAGCGTGATTGTATTAATTGCTGTATTTTGTGTTGTAACAACTGCAATATTATTGCATTTGAGTCTTAAAACAAAAGTATTGTCTTCATTTTTTCGCTGAATTCCCTGAGGTTTTAGTGTATAAATAATGTTTTATATTGACATATTGATATTCCGAAATGAAGAATTTTATACTTCATATTTGATTCGCATACTTGAAGGGTCGTTGTATAAGCGATACAAAGAGAAAAAAATTGCATTTCACAATACCGGAAGTTTTGTCCAGGAAAATGGGTATTTTGCCCCACTGTGCGCCTATTAGACCACTGCGAATTACGTAGATTACCGGTTTGGCCACTGCAAGTTACGTAGAACATCAGTCTGGCCACCGCAGGTTACGAAGAATACTGGTTTGGCCGCTGCAGGTTACGTAGAACATCAGTCTGGCCACTGCAGGTTACGAAGAATACCGGTTTGGCCACTGCAGGTTACGTAGAACATCAGTCTGGCCACTGCAGGTTACGAAGAATACCGGTTTGGCCACTGCAGGTTACGAAGAATACTGGTTTGGCCACTGCAGGTTACGAAGAATACTGTTTTGGCCACTGCAGGTTACGAAGAATGCCTGTTCGGCCACTGCAGGTTAAGAAGAATGCCTGTTCGGCCACTGCAGGTTACGAAGAATGCCAGTTTTGCCACTGCAGGTTACGAAGAATGGTGGTTCAGCTACTGCAGGTTACGGCAATATCTTCATGCACATGTCGCCTAATTCACTCACGCACAATAATCCCGCGATGTTCAGCAGGCCCAACCCCTGCTTTATTTATATATTCAGTAACACAAAAGACGAAAAAGCGAATAATCTCGTATTACTGGTTATGCTAAACTCTCATGATTTACCCACACAAACATGTTAATGTTTCATAAAAATACACTTGTTCAGTTTTGGTTTTCTTATGTTGGTTTGGTTTTTCTCCAGGAATGATATCTGTTATTATTTTATGAAATTTCCTAAGTAATATAATATTACGCTGCAACTGAATTTTAATTACGTACAAGTTCCAAAGCAACAACGAGTAATTTTTTTGCAATAATTGCAACGTTAACTAAGAAAAAAATGCTCAGTGAAATAGTTGAATGTATGTAAAGTAAAACAAATATTACGAATTATCATATAAATGAATTTGACTGAACAGTGTTATTGGAGTTTTGTATATCATGGTCATGAGCTATATTTTGTTATTCGTAAAGACCCGAAAACGTTTAAGGACAGAGACTTTGTTGTAGAGTCAGCAGTGGCAGCATCCATCAATAAAGACTAATAGGTTGAATTCGTGATAGTTGACTCCATTCCATTACAAAAGCGCGGAAATCAGGTCNACACACAAACATGTTTATGTTTCATAAAAATACACTTGTTCAGTTTTGGTTTTCTTATGTTGGTTTGGTTTTTCTCCAGGAATGATATCTGTTATTATTTTATGAAATTTCCTACGTAATATAATATTACGCTGCAACTGAATTTTAATTACGTACAAGTTCCAAAGCAACAACGAGTAATTTTTTTGCAANGTAATATAATATTACGCTGCAACTGAATTTTAATTACGTACAAGTTCCAAAGCAACAACGAGTAATTTTTTTGCAATAATTGCAACGTTAACTAAGAAAAAAATGCTCAGTGAAATAGTTGAATGTATGTAAAGTAAAACAAATATTACGAATTATCATATAAATGAATTTGACTGAACAGTGTTATTGGAGTTTTGTATATCATGGTCATGAGCTATATTTTGTTATTCGTAAAGACCCGAAAACGTTTAAGGACAGAGACTTTGTTGTAGAGTCAGCAGTGGCAGCATCCATCAATAAAGACTAATAGGTTGAATTCGTGATAGTTGACTCCATTCCATTACAAAAGCGCGGAAATCAGGTCTGAACTCAACAGTTATTATGTGTTTGCCGCAATATTACGACGTCCGTATTTCTTTAAGGATTTACCTAATACATTGGTACGATCCCTTGCAGTTTAAATAAAGTTAAAAACAGTGTAATATTCCGTCGGCGGCACTCGAAGTGGTCAGATGGACGTCATAGGCAACGCATTGTCCCCGCAATGGGCGACACGCTGGGCCGATGAGAAGCTTATTTTAGGCCACAGTTTCCAACACAGAGAAAACGTATTAAATATTCTCCTTAATTTCCCTTGCCTCCACCCNGACAACTAATCGTCAATACGGCGAACTATAGGCCTATACCTACTTCATAACTCGTACTACGGGGATAGCGTGGGCCGTTTCTTAAACCTTCCAGGAATGGCAGAATTTTCCCCACACAATCTCATTGCTTCACTGGATCGCCGTTATTTAACATTCTTACTAGGCCAGCTTATATGTTACCCAATAATTTACAGTTTCTTATTCCTAGTTTCCGTAGCTTAATCTTTCGAGATATCTAACGATAGCTTTACTTAAAGCAATTTCTTACTTCCTTTCTAGGATTATTTTATTTTCTCATCAGGCAACGAGATTGTGTTCGGATTACCTTTAGAGAAACTGGCGAGAGTGTAGGAATCGCATGCGTGAATTGCGTGAAGGCAGAGGTATTCAAAGAATGGCCCCTAATTTACAGTAGTGTGTGGAATGAAATGGTGTATATATTGGTAAATGGGTGGAACACCATCGCTGATTTACATGTTTCAGTTTTTCACTTTGAGTTACCGGTTCATTACATATAGCTAGAGACCTGAATAATTCGCGGATTCATTTTGGGACAAGCTAGGATTCAAAACACGTGCGTTTATATAACTTAAGCCATTGGACTACACGGTATTTAACACCTCCTGGAGAACGGTGTCCAATTGTCGCCTTCCACTGTGACAGCAGACAACCAATGCGCAGTTGATATCAGCATATTTGTACATAAGACTGTAGAGTTTAGCCTGCAGGTCATTGAACTCGCGAATTTTTCAGGTCTCTACATACAGCTATAGAAGTAATTCTTGCACAACACATTTAACATTATGTAATTTTTTGCCAGTTTGTCAACAGATACTGGAATTTATCGTGTCATATATTGTGTTGCTCCAAAATTTTTTTTAGCTGACTTATATGAGCAATATTGGAAATTGTACCTGGATTGCGAGTATTTAAATAACATTATTTATGTTGGCTATTTACGTTTAAGTAAAAAATTTTGAAATCAGCATTTTAAAAACGTCACTGCCCCTGCCTCCATATATTTTAAGAGGCACATTGACTGGGGTGCGCCCAGTAAAGTTGGCAATGTCGGAGGCAAAGTAGTTCCATGTCTTGAAGTTTAGTTAAAAGTGTTAAGTAAATAGTTCTGAATACTGAATTATTTTATTTTACTTCCTCTTCTTTTTAATGCAGCAAAATGTAAGATTGATAAAAATTGTAAAATATTTACTTTCCTAACCGTTTCAAAGTTTTTCATGACTGAAGCATGGATAAAGTTATCAGGCCCATTGGCAAAGTTAATTTTACATATGACGGAAGAATACTGAAAGTTCATACAAAGAGATCATAAGCAGCGTTTCAAAAAGTGCTCCGTTTACCGTGAACAGCATATACTTGGCAAACTAGCAGCAGCTGTCTTGAAACTGGCTTAGTCCAGCGACTTACATTGTAGGATAGTTACGACACATTTTTTTATTACTGCAACTTCAACCTTATGGATACTAAATACTTCAAGTCTTTAAAAATAGGACATTGTTAATTTGATAACTGGTTACTGCTGACAAACGCAAAATGCAAATAACAAAAAAAGTTATCAATTTTGCAGACAAGATCGGTTCCATCAATTCAATTTTGACGATGTGTATAGTTGCGGCTGTCGAAGTTTGCTACAGTTCGTAAAGTTGCTAGGCTGAAAATTGCAATTATAGCCCATTGTTTGTTACTTACAACTTTTCTGAAGTACTGATTATGTTCTACCTCCACAATATTTCTCCGCCTCGTGCAAACAAAGCTTAACTGAGTCTATAAAATTGCACCAAAGGGACAGCGCACCGCATTCGTGCGCACTAAGTGTAATTATATTTTGCATTAGAACTATTTCTTACTAGTCACTATCAACGCACATATTTTATCCTGGTATTTATTCATATTAATTATTAATAAAATTATATAATTTGTAAATAAAATATATAAAAAGTTTAATTCAACCAAAAATAAGGAACTTTTATGTTTACACGAGTATAAATAGCTTGAGATACGTGAAACATTTAGGAAGCAACCATGCACGTCATACATTGTGTGATTTTTCAAAGGTTTGATTCGAAAAATGTGAAGAGACCGCGAATAGGCTATCTTTCAATAATGTGGGATTGCATTGCATTTTCGTGGGTTCGTGAACCGCTGTCGTTCAGGAGATCGCCTTGATCGGAATCAGGCGCGTATTGGAGAGGGCGTCGCCGACCAGCCCGGATCTGTGGGACTTCCCGTCCTCTGATCCGGGTGCCACGGGACTATCCGGCAAGTCTTTCCCCTGACTCGTATCTTACCTCCGCAAAACCTCCTCGTACCGCGTCTTAATTGCCGTAACTGTCACGCAGCTTCAATCAGTCTCCGCGAAGCCCCTCATAAAGGAAACGTTAAGTCATCACGACGGCGATTGGTAATCGACTTTTCGTCGGCGAACATCTTTTGTTCCCGCCTGCCTGTGGACGGGCGGTTTTTGGTCGGCAATCTGGAAGCAATTTCAGGCGATTTTAGTGGAACTGGCTGAAGTGTGAAATTTTGATACACGTGCGTTCAGGGTGATTTTAACTTTTTGCAGGTTTCCTTGTAGACTTTATACACAGTGTACGCAAGAAATGAAACGGGGATTGAAATACAGTAGTAAAAAAAAATGCACACAGCAGGCGATAAACTGAAGTTCGTACGTGTCAGAAGAATTGTATAGCCGGAACTTCACGTATTTCTACTTCAGTTTCGTGATTATTGTTTTCAAAATAAAATTTCTTCTAGTTATGATTTCCAAACGTCCTGAAGTTCTGAACCCTTACCTCTAACATGTCGTTTGAATCACTGACAGCAGTGTGTCTGTGATGTCAGTTTCACTGCATTTCTTCGTTTGTTTGTATAACAGTTAAAATAATTCACCTACACTCTTAGAAATGTCTGTAGATTTACGGAAACTTTTACGGAGATGTGAAGTAAATTTACGGAAAGGCACTCCGTAATGACGAATAACGGAAATGAGCTCCGTAAATATAAAATATGGAATCTCTTCGTATTATTATGGCTTCAACTTTGAGACACGAACAATGCAGATGATACCTGTATGGTATTAAATCCCATTTTAAAAATACTACATGAAAAATAGTAATAGTATTTAAACTTTTATTTTAACTTCTCTGTTATACAAGGTGAAATAAATTATGAAAATAAAACTCTTTTTTTACTCCTGTTTGTAAACCTGGAATAAAAAAAATACAAGTTGCACGGACTGTAATAAGATCAGAAACACTTCTTCGTTTAAAAGCTTGGTAGGTGAATGGATCATGTGTTGGACGATCGAAAATTTTTTCCGAGTTCAAAGCCCGTCACCGGACAAAATTTTAAATTTTTCTATTGTCCTTTTTTTACACAGTGAATCACCCACGTAACAAAAAGAAAAAAAAATTTACCCTTTTTTATAAAGAATATATAAAAAAAACATGCAAGTTTGTGGACACGTTCCGCGAATTCACGAAGATTTGTGTGAAATTTACAGAGAGAACATTATTGAAAAAAACGAAGAGACCTTAATTTAACGCAGATATCTGGATAATTTGTGACCTGTATATTCCGTAATTTTACGGACATTTTCCCTAACAGTGAATCATAACTTCGAGCAGCCGAGCTCACGTTTTTGGTTATTGGCAAATCTGCTGAACAGCATCACTAAAATAATTCCATGAATTTACAAATAAATGTTTATTTGCGGACATCCATTTTTTGTTTCTGATTCGTATTTACCTATAGTCTGCTATGAATTAATGAATTTGCAAATTATTTTATCTTGTTTTATATGCGCTGACATCAACGCCTCGGAATTTTCCGTGCGCTTTAATCGAATACGACAGTTGTTAAAGAGTATAAATTTGAACCAAATAAAAGCTATTTCGTTTTTCTTATGGCACAGTTGTTCTAAGAATTCAAGTAATACTAATTTTAATTAAATTTTTCAATGTCATATCTATGCACATAAAAATAAGCTTTGCAGTATTATATACCAGATGCAGATTTTCAGAATCCAGCACTTTTGCCAGAATCTCTTTGAGTTTGAAATGTGGCAAAACGTTATAATACTATACATATTTTCAAAAAAATGTTTAGCTATATTATTTGTATTATAAACTACTAATTATATAAAGACTTGGATTACCCGAGGCAGTACAGTATTTTAATCTCTGGGACTTTTAACTTTTTACTGAAGGATTCTTTTGGGAGTTAGTGGTGGGAAATGTTACGAGTTTCTTTCATTAGGGAAATGCTGGATGAGTCTAAGAATGTGTACGTATATATCTGTATCAGGGATGATACTTGTGTTCGTGTTAGACTTCAATGCACGACTAAGAAAGAGCTTCTCGGGAGTAGTGTACATAGAAAGTAGGTGTTTTAAAACATGTTTCAAATACACTGAAGAGCTAAAAAAAAATTACACCTGCCTAATATCGTGCACGCACCCTTCCAACCCCCCTCNTTGCACGTCTGTCACTTTTAATGATTCTCGTCAGTCGTCGTTTGTTCCGTTCTTTCACCATCTTTTTCCGGCCGCAGCGATGACGAAGATGTGATTTTTTGCCGGATTCCCGATATTCATAGTACACTCGTGAAATGGTCGTACGCGAACATCCAAATGTTATCGCTACCTCGGAGATGCTATGTCCCAGCTCTCGTGCGCCGACAATAACACCACGTTCAAACTCACTTAAATCTTGATAACCGGCCATTGTAGCAGCAGTAACCGATCTAGCTGCCAACCGCATCGCGTTACTTCCATACCTCTGTTATTTGCATACGGTTTGCTCAGGTAAGAAGATAATCGTTTGAAATGGATGACGACCTACGTGATTAGAATGTTTTGTTTTGTATGAGTGGGAGAGTGCGAGATTATGTGGACCAGTGATTTTTGTGCACAAACTAGATCTTCGATGTATGGTAAGGGGAGTACCCTCTGCTGAGAACTATTTAAGACCGAGATAACAACAACTTGGGCTGGCCAAACTCTTGGAATGTGTTCGAGGCAGTATCTCCTCAGGTCCTGGCGTTTTACTTTATGATGGACTGGTTGATATCATTTATGAGACTGTATGCTGAGCTAATTTGGATAAATAGTTGTTTATTTTTTATTGAGACAAACTCTCTTTAGGCGATCTAGTTAATCTGTGATAGAGATCGTATAGCTGGGTGTGCACCTGAATATGAACTTCATCTCTGAGTTTTTTTTTCTGCAGCTTCGTACATCAGCATTTGTTTGATCTAAGGAACATTTTGGGTCCAGTCCACTATGGGAGGGTTTATGGTAGTAAAAGGAGACTCTCATCTGGAGTTACGCTAGAGACGTGTATCCTTTTTTAATATTTCAAAGCAGTCTGAAGATATTACGTATTTTGCAAAATATTGTTTACAAGAGAAAGGAAACTACAGGTTGAGTATAAAAGAATACCCCTGCTTTGAAGGTCTACAATATCAAAACCAAACCAACTAAAGCCTTGATTGACCAATCAAATGAAGCGTGGAACCATGATGTTTGTTTACCATACATTTATAAATGTTCAATGTGACCACCACGAGTTGCCCAAACTGAATCTATGTGATAATCAAACTCGTCCCGCACTCTTGTCAGCATGTCTGGTGTTGCGGTTTGGATGGCGTTCGTAACTCTCGGTTTGAGGTGGTAAGGGGGAAGCGAGTTCGCATTCGACACGTCAATGTGAAGGGGGCGGCCTGATATTTCCTTTATTGTGCGCCACCCCATTGGCACCTAGATGTTCGCGGATACCTGAACGAGACGTTGCCGCAACGCTGGATTGGTCGAGGAAAAGCTGGTGACCAGGCTCTTCATCACTGGCCCCCAAGAAGCCCGGATCTTACCCAGTGTAGTTTTTCTTATGGNTGAACGAGACGTTGCCGCAACGCTGGATTGGTCGAGGAAAAGCTGGTGACCAGGCTCTTCATCACTGGCCCCCAAGTAGCCCGGATCTTACCCAGTGTAGTTTTTCTTATGGGGGGTACATAAAGGATGAAGTGTTTCGTCCACCATTGCCGGCTAACATTGACGACCTCAAAACGAGAATTACGGACGCCATCCAAACCGTAACACCGGACAGGCTGACAAGAGTGTGGAACGAGTTTGATTATCGCGTATATGTCGTTCGGGCCACTCGTGGTGGGGACATCGAACATTTATAAATATATGGTAAACAAACTTCATGGTTCCACTGTTCATTTGATTGGTCAATCAAGGATGTAGTTCGTTTGGTTTTTATATTATAGACCTTCACATTTGGGGCATTCTTTTATACTCATCCTGTACTTGTATATTCGGATCTTTGTCCGAATCTGGATTGTTGTGTGATTTTTATTATTTGCATACTGGAAAATATTTGGTGAAGCCCCAAATTATTTCTTGAAAATTACATTTTTGACAAGGTAATTTTTTATCTTACTTTTCCCCCAAGCGATTTTAAAATTGGAATCAAGTGAGTTTTTCTCATAGTACATCTTTAGGGATCTTTTTATAGAGGACGGATATGCTTTCGTTCCTTTCATATGATCCTTGGGTGAGATTTGCAGAGGTTTAATTAGGAGGTTTTTGTGGATATTGAAGAGTGCAGTGTCTCGGGGGGGAATAAAAGCCGCAAATTACAACTTGAGAAAATTTACATTTTCGTTAGTTCTGGTTTTTTCGTATGATATATAAGTCAATAGAACACATTTTTTTTTAAATGAAACAGTTTATAATAAGGAAATTCGGAAACGTGACCACACGTTACACTTGTTTTGAACTACACTATCTGCCGGTAACATCCACCAGGTTTTCCAAATGTGAAATATATTAATAGTCTCGATTCCGCCGGAGATTGAATTGGGGTCGCAGTGTTGGGGAAGGTGGCATACTGATCGTGCATTCACCGAGGAACTTGGGAGTAGCGTATGAATCTGTTGTTCACCGACTTCCAGAAGCCGATGAGCTGTCAAGCTTTTGTACAATTGAGAGCATGTTCCAAACGACAACCTAATAATAGGTATTTAATATGATTCAAATGGAGCTCTGTTGATAAGTCACTTGTCTACCGATGATGCTACTAAAATTCGAGAAAAGTTGTAGTCTACGTAACTTACTTTGGAAGTTCCATGCGTTAATACTAAAATATGTAAATTTATTATTAAAAATGCATGCTAACAGTTTGATTTTGGCTACGTTTACAGTGAAAGGAATGACATTCCACAAGATGACACAGGAATTAAATTAATGTATAAAGTTATTTACTTGTGTATACAATAATTTACCTATTTGAACGCAAACATATTCTTACATTTCTATTATGAAGACAATAAAGTTTTTTTTTTGCCGCATCAAGTTCAAACAAATATGAAGGTGATTTGTTTATGAACATTTTTTTTTAAATTGAGTATGTTACTCTTTACCGTTTATAAATCATAAAGAGGCCCATTTAATTAGCCACTAATTCACACTTTCTTTAAATAAGACGTTAATATTCAGAACTACTCTTCCTTATTCAATGCCAACTTGGCAGACTGTCAAGCAACTAGTGTTAACTGTGAATAAAATGCATTAGCGAGCAGTTATTTTTTTTAAAGCGTAATTTTAAAAAAGCCAATTTACTGTGAGCAGCCTCCACTAGATAACCAAATATGCCACACCAGTAAAGAAATAATTCAGGCCGCGTGACTATTTAGTAAACTAAATCTGCCTACTGTAACACGACCTGAGTTTTTACAGCGCTGGAGAGCACTGGATTCAAGGTTAGTGGTGGATCAGTTCTGACCACGAGGTTGCAGCTCAAGCCCTGGAGCCCAGAATAAGTAGTTAAACAGACGTGAAATGACGTTGTAGTTTCTTTTATGTGAGTCTACCCATTCGCCGATTGGCTGTTCGAGGCTCTGAAACGAGCCCTGTGACCGATTTGTTACTGCGTGTTGCGCAAGTTTCCTAAGACCCGTTCTACAATGACACGGGAACATATCACAGAAGCGAAGCACGTAACGCACTCTGTATTCAATCTACAATGGGACACACGAGCAAGGATAACTTAAGGGTAAACGTAAGAGAGCCAAGCAACTCTCAACTTTTCCGTGTCCCTGAATACTCATAGCCAATAGGAATTAAGTATGTGGTTTTTTGACATTCTTTTTCGGTATATACGACAAGTTTGTGGATTTGTCGTGGCCATTATAATTTGTGTTTTAATAAACAAATGCACATGGTTTGTCAGCAGAATTTATTTAGTGCTAAACACTGTAAAAATACCTATACAAAATGAGGTATGCACATTATAATCAGTAATTTCCAACAGCTGAGTATTTTTATTTCGTAAGTTGCAGAACTTTGCGTTTCTTCGTATTGCAANTTATAATCAGTAATTTCCAACAGCTGAGTATTTTTATTTCGTAAGTTGCAGAACTTTGCGTTTCTTCGTATTGCAAAATAGCTCAAATTCATTCCGAATCGTCCTGTCCTTCCGTTTACATGTTTCGTGTCCGTTTTCTTGCGTATCCGTGTATTGTAGAGCAGACCTTATTGGCTGTGCTGCCGGCTGTCAACTTAGTTACCAGGCACAAACTGGCGAACTGCGTTCCGACATGATGCTGGCCAGTGACGTCTTCTATATTCCTAAATATCTTATGCCTGAAGGCGAGGCATGAATTAGCTATGCGTCGTTTCAATATGCCAGTTAAGGTTCTCAGGGCAACTAGCGGCCCGCGTGCCACATGAGCCACCAGTCTCGTAAAACTGACCCGGAGACCAAAATGTTTTATCAGTTATTATTTTTTTAACGTAAACTTATGAATGCAGTTACCTAATTTAATGCCAACTGTAACTAAGTGTAAGACTTATAAAAAAAGGTATTTCTTATTACATTTTTATCATCTTAACGTGAAAATAAACCATGTATAATTGAGCGACGACTTTTTTAATACGTGAGTGTAACCCGCCAAGCATTTTGATTATTTGTATAGACTGTTCACGGCAAACTGAGCATTTTTTATATTCTTGATAATAATCGACTTGTACGCACTTTGTGTATTCTTCCACCGTATATAATATGAACATTGCTAAGGTCCTGATAGCTTCATTCACATTTCGGTCAAGTAAAGCTGTGAAATTATTAAAAAAGTCAATATTTTAAAAATGTCCTAATTCTTACACTTGTACGCATTAAAAAAAACGGAAAGAAACAATTGTAGTATTTACAAGTGTTTACTTAACACTTTTATTTTAACGTAGAGACATGGAACTACTTTCCCACCGTCATTACCAATCCTAATGGGTGCTGGCCAGCCAGTGCACACATTAAAATATATGCAGGTAGGGGCAGTGAAAGGTTCAAAGGTTGAATTCAAAGTTGCTAAGTTTGCCGTGAACAGCCTATAAGTGTTTTCCGTGGAGCAGAGCTGGGGCAATGGTCGACTTGTAATCGTCCCTGGTTAGGGGGAGGGGGCAGGATTTGACGTCAGGCACGACGGCGTGGACCAGGAACTGATCTACGTCACGACGCAAGTCAATGGGCAGTGCAGATTTGCCCCGAGATGCCGACGAGCTTCTGAGAGGCGTGGCCGCCGGCGGCAGAGTGACAGGGACTTCCCCCGCTGCCCAGGGTGAAGGGAATACCGGCCTCCGGACACGACTGAGGCTGGCTTGAGGTCCCTCCAGGAACCCCCAGGCCCCAGCTACTTGAATAGGGGAAACGAATCCTTACGCCGGGCCAGTGGCATAGCGAGGGGGGGGAGGTATATCCCCCATCCCTCTCCCCTTCCCCAAATCAGGCGAAGACAAAGAAATAATTTGGGAATTGAATTTCTACCCAACACTGAAATTCAGTGTCCAGCTTNGGAACCCCCAGGCCCCAGCTACTTGAATAGGGGAAACGAATCCTTACGCCGGGCCAGTGGCATAGCGAGGGGGGGAAGGCATATCCCCCATCCCTCTCCCCTACCCCAAATCAGGCGAAGACAAAGAAATAATTTGGGAATTGAATTTCTACCCAACACTGAAATTCAGTGTCCAGCTTNCCCCAAATCAGGCGAAGACAAAGAAATAATTTGGGAATTGAATTTCTACCCAACACTGAAATTCAGTGTCCAGCTTTAAACCTCCCACATTTTGAAGAGCAATAGGAAAAGCACGATAAATGGTAGGCAAATGTTTGTAACACAATATATGACACACAATGCTGCTTTGGATTCCACGGTTCAGGAGGCGAACCTACCGCATTTGACGTCGACGTTATTTACAAATACCTTCTTTCAAATGATACATTTTATCTGCATGCTCAGAGTTTCCTAGAGTGCCAGCAGTAACAATTGAAAAGTAATTGTAAAAAATTTAATAATATTTTTAGATGTATTTGGTACTAAAGAATACTTTAAGTTTCCACGTACTTCACTTGTAGAGGGGGGGGGCAAGAAGTTTCAACAAGCTGGTTGAAGGATTACAAATTGTTGTGATATGAACACTGACTGTATAAATACTTCATGATATATCACGGGAAATAATATTGAAATGGAATTTGTATATTAATATTTCAACTAATATTAGATTTGGTGATTTGCGGAAATATGTGGAAAGTGTGTGGTCACCCTCTCCCTAAAAAGTATGTTTTTCTTGAGCTGTTGACATTTACTGAGGGGTAAGTTAAAGCTAACGCTGTAAAGTCGCGTTTCTCGTCTGGTGAAAGGACGTGTCATTGGCCACGAAGAAATTTGTAATTTCATATTTGTGCCACATACTGTTAAACCTGTAGAAATCGCTTTTTTCTCGAGTCATTTATATATATCGCATGGTTTTTTTTTCNTGTGCCACATACTGTTAAACCTGTAGAAATCGCTTTTTTCTCGAGTCATTTATATATATCGCATGGTTTTTTTTTCAAAATGACACGTCAAAGTCAAAATTTTATTGTTTTTGCAATATAAAATTTAAATAAACGAAACTATTTTCAGGAAATTCATTAACTGAAACTGAAAGGTATTGTTTTAAATTATTTTAAGGTATGTTCAGTCAAAGTCATTTGTACAAAAAAATTAGGGACAGCCCCGAACGAAAAAAATTAATGACTTTCCTTATTTCCTGCAATTGTTTTTAATTTGCAAAAACATTTCCTTGTACAATTTTTTAGACATGAAGTATATCTTGCCAGATTCTTTCAATGTGGATTATCTCATTTATGTAAGTAAGTTAGTTTTCATTTTTTGAAAATTTCTAAAACTGTGAAATTGTGATTTTGACATGTGTATATGCAAAAATTGGCAGATTTTTTTTGNGTTATGAAGTATATCTTGCCAGATTCTTTCAATGTGGATTATCTCATTTATGTAAGTAAGTTAGTTTCCATTTTTTGAAAATTTCTAAAACTGTGAAATTGTGATTTTGACATGTGTATATGCAAAAATTGGCAGATTTTTTTTGAGAGGAAAGAATAATTGCTGATGGTATCTTAACAGTTGAATAGTATATGGTACAAATTACATATGTTTTCGTGGCCATGGCCCTCGATGGTTTTTACGAGACGAGAAGACGAAACAGGCTGGTGGGAAGGAAAGGAAGGCAGCGGACGCGCGAAGAACCCAGAGTGAGGTGCTTGCTCGACGCTCCAGAAGAAGGTGCGCGGATGTCGGGAACGACAGCGTCGACGAAGACGCAGGTGGGTAGCAAGGCGTTGAGTGTTGCGACATCCACGGCCGAGCGACGTCGCCGCTAGTTGTTTGTTATTCAGAGCGCAGCTCTCTTGATCTCTCACTCTTCCCCTCCTTCGCCCTCGCTAACCTGTCGCAACGACGTCCCGCAGTCGCGACCGACACCGGTCCATACGCGTCAGCACGTATTTCTTCTGCATCTATGATAGGCCGGGATTACGATGACTTTCCACATAACACATTACATGTAACACGTTCACGTAGGGGCCGCGATGGTGTAGTGGTTAGACTACTCGCCTGGGACATAGGCGAACCGGGTTCGATTCCCGGCGGGGTCGTTCTCGGATTCCCGCATGTGGGAATTGTGCCACACGATGCCACTGGTCGGCGGGTTTTCTCGGGGATCTCCCGTTTCCCCCACCCCTTCATTCCGGTGCTGCTACATACTCACCTCACTTCACCTCATCGGCTCTCAAGGCCTCGATGTTAAAAGCAGCCCAAATCTCTTCACTCACTCACGTTCACGTAGTCCGGATGTGTTTATGTATCGTTTCAGGTAGGTTCGTCCATTCATGGTTACTTCCAAGTTTTCTGAAGCCTGCTAAGTTCTACTTTTAAGGTATTCCCCCGCCTCGAGTAAACGAAGCTTAACCAATTGGGACAACCAACACGATGACGCACCGCATTCGTGCGCACTTACGTAAATCATATTTTGCATGAGAATTATTTCTCACCAGGCATTACCAATAGGCCTATTCCTATTTTCTCTCTGCTTTTATTCGTATTAATTACAAATGAAATATACTGCATATATAAGATATAATTAAAATTTCAAATCAACCATAAGACAGTCCTATGTTAACAACAGTACAAAACGCTTGTGGCATATGGCACATACAGGATACAACCAAACACGTCATACAAGGGGTGATTTTTCAAGGTTCGATTCGAAAGTGTCAAGATACTGCGAATAGACTGCATACGTTCAAGTAAAGGAAAGTGTACCATTGTCAAGCTAATGCATGGTACCTGATACGTAGAGATGTGCAAAATTGGCGAGTTCAATGAACTGTCGACTAGACTCCACAATCTTATATATACGATCGTACATATATAAACTTCTCGTTGATTACTTGCTGTTACAGTGGGTGGCCAGGATCAAGGCTGCATGTTATNTTGCTGTTACAGTGGGTGGCCAGGATCAAGGCTGCATGTTATTGCATATTTATTATTGGCTCATGGTTCTCCACGAGGAGTCAAATAACTGGCGGACCAATTGCGAAAAAGATATTAACTTACAAGTTTTTAAATGCTAGGTTGTTCTGAAATGAATCCGCTAATTTGTCATGTGTCTAAAGATGCGTCGGTCTGTAAGTGATAGTGTTGGAGAATCACGGTAGAGACGGAGCTGGGCTATATTTCTTATAAATGGTTTATTTTTATTTTGCCATGTAATTGGCTCAAGCATTTAACACAGCTTTTCTCCCAAAATGGAAAATGAAAGTGTAATGGAAGTTAGGTTGCATAATGAAAATAATCTAAAATTAAGCAATGAAACTGTTGAAGATGATTAAAGAAAGCTGTTCAGAAAAGTAGGTATACTTCTCATAAATATCGTAAATAGTTTGTACAGTGAACAAACTATATAAATTCCCTAGGGAATAAATAACTCGCAGCATTCAAGTACAGGGACTAACGTGGATTTCTTAATATGCAAATACGGCATCATTCAGAGAGTTTGTGAGTTACGGGATATTTAAAATTATATCCAGCAAAAATAACTAAGTGCCTTATTTAGTACTTAATGTATAAAATGAAATTGTAAACTTAAGCACTAAACAAATTTTTTAAACAATTTAATCTGCCTTATTTCTTACGAATAATGCGCAAATATACGAATGACATTTGTGTATCTTCCAGGTGAACTTCATGCTAGAGATATAACCATCTAGTTTTTTTTTTTGTTAGAATAAAGAGCAAACGCCAAACTTCTACAGAGTTTTCTTAGCCGTATGAGAGTTATAATACAGATAACGCTTATACAACTTTAATTTTATGAGTTTCCAGTCTGAAACACAACAAAATAAAATGCATAAACAAAGTTTTGCATCTCAGATTTATTGTACCACAAATACCATTACATAACATTTCCCCCTTTATGCCAGCATGTTGCAAACGCATGTGCTATAAAACAAAACAAATATTGCAAAAAAGTTTGATGTTGTGTCATAACAATAAACAAAATACTCTAGTCATCTGTCTGTTTGGAAAATACCATTGTTTTCTTCTTTTCTACTGTCATTCTCCACGTGGATCAATACCTTGTGTGATCTCCTCGTAAACTCGTAAGATCCCTGACGCGCCGAGGCATACTGAGAATGAAGTTATCCAGTCGCTCTAGTGACAAGTTGTCCGATTCTGTCTGCGCGGCCTATATCAGTTCCTGTACATTGGTGGGTCGTTGATGCTGTGCTTGAATGGCAGTTTTCAGAAGGTTAAAGACATGCTCTATTCAGTTCATGTCTGAACTTACTGCTGGCCAATCCATTCTTTGAATACCGGCTTGCTTACAGTATTGATTAACGACTCTTGCACGGTGTACGTGGGCATTATTATCTGCCAGCAGAAACATTTCGCCGAATGTCTGACAGTAAGGGTGCACAACAGTCTGAAAGACATCTGTGAAGTACCGCCGAGCTCTCACTGTGCCCTCAACACTGTTACACACTCGCTTACCGTGACCTCCGCCACGCGGGCGAGCGGACGAGGAGGTTAGAGAGTCGTGATATGATCACGGGCGGCAAGGCAATGGAATGATTTTGAATGAGAGGCGAGCGATAAACCAAGAAGCATGTATTTATGTTACACAAAGAATCCCGCCGCGCACTCCTGACCTTGGTTGTATTGCATTTCTGCGTTTATCTGAAGAATGCTCTGGATTACTGACCTCGTTTCTCTCAACGTGACTCGGGGAGCGTTGAACATTCCAGATGGTTAGGGCGACTGATATAAAAGTGCGACAGGCTTCCAAGCCACGCGATGTGTTTATTATGAGTATGAGTTAATTGACTACAACCAAACAGAGAAATTAAGAAGGATGTTAGTTAGAGTTGAAATAGACATTAGATATTGCGCTCACTGTGAAACGAAAACAGTAATAGTGAAGATAGAAATTGTAATGCTGTAAATAATAGCTGTGTGAATAAATTAAAAATCTACTTGAGTTGTTTTTTTTNAGTGAAGATAGAAATTGTAATGCTGTAAATAATAGCTGTGTGAATAAATTAAAAATCTACTTGAGTTGTTTTTTTTATTAAGATCTCCATCCCTCACGAACTCAGATACGCCCCTTTGGCATCTTTTAACAATACAAACTGAAGGCGTTCGACCTCCAAGCATGATTACTGCCCAGACCTGGATTCCCCCACCTCGGTATGCATGGACTTATTGCACAGCACGACGCCTTGCCTGTGCAACGCATCTTCTCCACACCCTTGGCATAAAACAAATCCTCGTCTCATCAGTGAACAGAACATGGATCAATCTTCAGCTCTCCACTCTTGATAATCCCGTGCCCTATGCAAGCGGTTCTGCCGATGTTGTATTTTGCGATAAGGGCGTATCATGGGTCTTCTAGCACGTAGGCCTCCCTCTCTAAGACGATTGCGCACGGTCTGGCTAGAGATATGTACACCCGAGGCTACTCGGAGACGATCTCGTATCTCCCTTTCTGTTGAGGTATTTTTTGCGGGATGCGTTAATTATTACAAAGCAGTCCTGAGTTATTCTTGTAACTCTGGTACACTTTCTCTGACTTATAATGCACGGATGTGACGGCGAAACCAAATGTAAACAAAACCTACACAGCACTGTTGGACCACATGATTTTGGCTGTTCTACTGGGGTAGGCTGAGTGAGGGTTAGAGATATGCGCAAAGACAAAATTCAGTTTACTTATTACATCTTTAGTCGACACTTTTTTCTTGCTACGCACTCGAATATTACCATTCAGTGTCGAATTATAAACTGTATTTCCCTGACATCACAAGAAGTGTTTTCTCGCTCCTTAAGAAGCCATTCTCACCACTCACACTATAATATTCCCCGATTGCCATAAAATATGCAATTTTCTCAACTCGCTGAATATAAGGTCTTGAATAAAATTTACCATATACAATATTGAATTTTATAAAACCACCAACGTGATTATCAAATTCGGACCAGATGCTGAATGCCTTCAGTTGGATATAAAACGTTACAACGTTGGNAAACCACCAACGTGATTATCAAATTCGGACCAGATGCTGAATGCCTTCAGTTGGATATAAAACGTTACAACGTTGGTTATACAGCTATTGAAATTTTCTTTTGAATTGAAAGCAAATCACAGAATAGATTAAGTGCACATAAGTGATGAAAATATGTGGCCGCGATTCCTTTGATGTAGGCTTACACATTCGCTGATCTAGGGACCAGCCTATTGTCTGATTGGCTATCGCGTGCTACGAAAATATTCCCTGTTGCCCGGGCTGCCGGCTGGCAAATAAGCTACCACGCGCTGATTGGCGAAAGTGCTTTCTAACATTATTACTGGCTAGTGACGCCATTTTTCTGGCGTGTACTGTTGCAGTTTGCAATAAAAACTGCGGTTTTACATCTGTAGACTTTTTTAATCTATGAAAACATAAACTCATGGCCACCAAGGGGATTTTGTGGGCCTCGAACAAAACTATTTTCAGGGACCCGGATTCTGAGGACATGTGGGCAAGGTATTTTTGGGTCCCCTAATTGATTTGACTCTACGTACTTCGAATATTACTTACTGTTTTTATTTTACATAACGGTATAAAAGGATGTGTTTGAAAACCGGTTTAGCATTTGTTGTCAAGTTAACAAATATAAATGTTTTGTTAGGAAAATAGTATTTTGTTCATTATAAGCCATAGCAAAGAATGACATATAAAGTCACTGACAATCAATTAAAAAATAAATATGTTTATTTCATTCTGAAACTTTACCACATGTGCACCAGTGTAGATGATTCTGAAAACAGAAATAAAATCGCCGCAGAAATAAAGTAAGCGGTATAACTGGCACGATAACTGAATGTTTGGAAACTGTTAGGAATGCCCTGAATCAAGGGCGACGATAATAACATAATTGGGGAGCTTGAATGTCGTGTTATGAAATCCTGTGTACTATTCTAGCTAGCTCCTAACATCCGTCGCTCATCCAGTGCCTTTTGCAGCACTGTGACAGCACTCAGGTATCCGGTCGGTCCAACCGGATTGAAATAACCAATGAATTTCGAGACAGCTGACCGGTGCCGTAACGCGCTGCGCAGGACCAAGACGATGCTGTGAATTTCCTAATTTAACGAATCCCAGACACTTTACTTACGCTATATAATGCCCTGCAAAACTGTGGATTTAATTGTTCACGTTATTTTATGAGTGGGGGTTTAACGTCATATGAGAATGGGAGTACATAATAAGAGGAGAAAAAACTTTCTAAGTTTTTAGGCTTTTTGGCTAAGAACCCCTTTGATTGCGGCCTGGGCCAAATTTCCCAATTGCTTCCCCTCCCGTCCTCCATCAAATGTGGTGGCCCTACATTCATCGTTACTTCCAACTTTTCTGAAGCCCTGTTAATGCTATACTTTCAGTCTATTCCTCCGCCTCGTGCAAACAACGCTTAGCTACGTAAGTCTATAAATTACACCAAAGGGACACAGCACCGTAAACTTGCACACTTAGTTCAGTAATATTTTGCATGAGAACTATATCTTACTAGGCATTACCAACACAGCTATTTTCTTGGTTTTTATTCATATTATTTGTAAATAAAATATTATCATTTAGAGATTAAATGTTATTGAATGTTCAATTTTACCTGAAGTACGATACTTGTATGTTAGGAGAAGTATGAAACGCTGGCGATGTATTACNTTATTGAATGTTCAATTTTACCTGAAGTACGATACTTGTATGTTAGGAGAAGTATGAAACGCTGGCGATGTATTACTTAATCAGGAAACAACCAACAACGTCATACACGGAGTGAGTTTTTAAAGGTTTGATTGAAAGAGTGAAGACACCGCGAGCAGACTACAGACACCAACTTATGATATCCTTTTGAAATGTGTGCACGTATAGTTAACGTAGGAAGTTGCGAGGCTGGGCAGGGAAATACACGGTGGACGGCAGACGCCCCGCCCACGGGCGAAGGGAAGACGAGGGGGGTGGAGAGCCAGGGAGGGGAAGGTCGCCGACGAGCGCCGAGGAAGAGGTGATGAGCCGGCGGTAGTCGGCGCGGCCAAGGCAGTTCGCGACGTGCCGTCCACTAGGACGGACAGGCGATGGACCTGGCTGCTGCGTGCTCATCTCCTCCCAGCATGGCCGTCCAACACCTTCTCCTGGTGAGTCTGTGCTCTCTTGTCTTAAGCCTGTATGTCACGATACAATTTTCCGTACAGTCTCGGGAGGGAACTTCCACGAGACCTGCTACCTGAACCTGCATGCAAGCAGTTATGGACGGTTCGTTGAAATAACTTATCCAACGACACTTGTTGCCGCACAAGTAAAGACAAGTGCATTTTTTATGATTTCACTTATGAAACTGTGGTTCAGGAACAATCTTCACTCACGACTTAAGCATTATGCGTTTATGCACATAGCCTTTTCGTTTTGTTTTTTTAACTGGAAATTTTACTTTAAATATACACGAATGTTTACGATAATTTTATCAATATGCTGTTTTAGAATCAGTAAACATTTTAGTGATTTTTTTATTTATTTTTTATCATTGTTACACTCTTTATCAAAACAAAATTAACAAGATGACTCCTCCATCTCCTCTCTGTTTGCCTAAAATTTCAACCTCGTTGGAAATATTCCATTGAAAATTGCACACAACAAATTACGAAAACGTTCATGAAAACGGAAAGCAGCTAGCCAAATCTACCATAGAAACATCCATACAAGCGGCCATGCAAGCTTTATTTAGTCTTCTTTGGCACTACCTCGGCCGTGTTACGTTGCCTGCACTAGAGCAGCTGCTATAGACCATTAACGGTTTCTTCACACTTTTTCAATCAAACCTTTGAAAAATCACTCCATGTNACTAGAGCAGCTGCTATAGACCATTAACGGTTTCTTCACACTTTTTCAATCAAACCTTTGAAAAATCACTCCATGTATCACGTGTTTGGTTATTTCCTAAATATGTCACCATTACAATCCTTTTATACATATGTTAACATATAAGAACCTTATNTCACGTGTTTGGTTATTTCCTAAATATGTCACCATTACAATCCTTTTATACATATGTTAACATATAAGAACCTTATTTTCAGTTAAATTTAAATTTTACTTACATTATATCTATAATTTATAATATTTCATTTACAATTAAAATGAGGGAACCGAATAGAAAAAACGTGTGATGGTAACGCATAGTAAGAAATAGTTCTTATGCAAAATAATATCACACTGAGTGCTCACGAATCCGGTGCGTTGTCCCTTTGGTATAATTTTCTGTACTTGGTTAAGCTTTATTTGTATAAGGCGGAGGAATATCTTGAAAGTAGAACTTCAGCAGTGCTTCATAAAAATTGGAATCAACCGTGAATGAACTCCACAGCGTCCGGAGAACCCCTTGTTCCGGGCAGCTGTGGTCCGATCGAAGTAGGATAGCATACATCTACTTATCTGTGCACATAAAGCCGGTAATCCTTTTAAAAACAGTTACATATTTTCGTGTCTTTGACTACTGTTGCGTGATCAAGATCACAAACATGAGCTTCATAGTTGCCTAAAAAAAAATATCAGTGTTTTATTTATTTGTGTCTGTGTCCCACTTGAAGGCAGTGCCGGTGGTAACATTTATAGAAACTAAATTGGGAAACAAATATAATCTTTGGAAGTTTAAAAAATAAACAAGCAGAGTTACTTTGAATATGATGTTTTAGTTTATTTTAAGATGGAATGAGTGAAAATGTAAAATTTTCAGAGACATACTCAAAAATAATTGAAAAGTATTTGCGCCCAACAATTTGAATAGTGAAAATATTCCTTCTTAATTAGGTATATATACGTAAACTTTGAGGTAATTCACGTATTTTTTCTGTAAATATTCCAAATTTCTGCAAATGAGTGATTTTTTTTTCTCAACATTTAAATTGTTATTTCGGTATGTGATTATGCATGATCTATGGAATATGTAACACTTTATTTGCTTGAAATAACATCAGAATGAATAACTACAAACTCAATGGCGTTTTGCACAGTTACTGTATAAAACTATATGTTTTGTGATTCAACGGCCGTTTTAGCTGATAGTTCAAATTAATTCATAACACCAGACCATTTTAAATGTAGAAAAGACATACCAGGTAAGAAGGAAAGAGCCGGAGGAAAAGGGAACATGAGGGATGTTTGGAGCGGGGAAAGGCATCGTGTCGAAAATTTACAGTTTTAAATTTATAATATTCGTGTTTTTAAATATATATTTTATACTGCCACAGTTAATTTAGCAACACCATGAATTTACATACCTAAAGAAAATTCTTAGCATGTCACTATTTCTTAAATTAGGCCTACAAAATGTACATTATCTTCGAGCTATATTAAATTGGTAATACATATTTCATAGTTAAATCTACTTTCTTCACAAACAAAAATATTTTCAGGAATGGACCCTCTTATAAGTGAAAAATTAGTTTTACTTACATACTTGCGCTATGGCTGTTCTCTCGGTAAAGTGAGCAATTTTAAACAAGCCTCTAGGAAAACAGTGCTCATTATTACGTAATTACACACTGCCATATATAAATCTTGAGGTTGTATTGCGAGTGGAATGTTTAAATTTATGGCCACTCAAGGCAATGTTATTTGTGTTGTAACACTGAGAGTATGAATTTGCGTATTATTAGCACTTTTACACACCTAACCTTCGTGCGTTTTTATTTGTATGGTGCATGGACAAAGTGATTAGGCCCGTGGCAATGTTCATTTGACATATGGTAGAAGGATACAAATTTAGAAGAAAAAAAAATAGATCCTAAGCAAGGCTTTCAAACTTGCTCAGTTGACATGCACAACTGTACACTGACGATATTGTCTTCTAGGTCAGTTGATTATAGTCCATTCAGGGTATCTTCCAACTTTTATGAAGTATTACCAACACATCGGTTTTCTCTCTGTTTTTATTGACACTAATTATAGAGAATATTACAATGTATACATAAAATATAAGGAAGAGTTCAATTTAACCAAAAAATACAGTACATTTAAGTTAACAAAAGTATAAAACGTTTGTGATACCTGGAATATCTAGGAAACAAGGTAGCACGTCATACGAAGCGTGATTTTTCAAAGGTTAGATTTAAAAAGTGTAAAGAAACCGTGAATAGACTATAGCAGTACAGTCTTATGTCCAGATGATAATTTTCTGGGCTGGAGCCTGTTTTGTGCTCTGTCCACAAACCTTATGAAGCTACGTGTCAGTACAATAGAAGCACCTCGAGAGTTCCTGTTGCCTTCAAGTCTGGTCTACATTAACGTATACATTATTTCTGGCCTTAGAGTCAATATGAGTAGCGTATGTATGCCGAAGTAGGCGCAAAGTATTGTCAATGTGAGTGTGAGGCTTGTGGGTTGAGGGATGATGGGAGGGGAAGGGACTGTCTTCGGCTCGACTCGGGATTGCTGGCCTACCCGAAGGAGCTCAGCAGTTACGTCCAATAACCCTTCAAGCATATATGCATGTTTATAGTAGCCATTTTACTTTTATTGTCATAGGGTATGCCAAATCGAATATCTGTATTTATTATCCTATTTTAAAAATTATTTTTTATCTGGCAGATTACCTACGCAAAAAATGTATATGGTGCTAATTATTTTCTAACTATAACTATCGGATGTATTAAGGCTATTTTTTCTTCAACAAACTTAATGTAATTAATAGGTAAATTTAAATCAAATTGAGCGATTATTGAAATTGATATGTGCGTCAACTTTTGCCAAAGCATGTAGGACTAACTTCCCCNTTTCTTTCAGCTTCTCCATTCACGCCAGTTTACCATCACATCTTAATATTTTATTAATTTTAATTCATCGAGTTGCCTTTTTTAATTCATGGCGATAATTCGTGTCATTATTTTTATAAGTAATGATTTCCTAACTAACTTAAAACCGACCACCTCCCTGCCTCGAGTCACGCCGTAAGAATAGTATGGTTTCCGAAGACCCATCTGCCAAGAAATACACGCCCAGCATAAAAACCTGAAAGAACAGTACAAGGAAATTAAAAATATATATATAATAGTCTCAATCAAGAACAGTTTTTTTTTTAGTTTCAAATATGCACTTATTAGCACCTCAATAATAATTTCCATGCATCTACACTATGTGAGCGAAATGCCACTAGCAACCATTGCCCCGTAAAAGTAATACTGTTGATTATTATATTTAATCCAGAGGGGCGATAAATAGTCATATGCAAATGCCAGATAAAAATATTATTTTTAAAATAGCAAATAAATACGGATTATCTATTTTGCATACCTTATCCCTATAAAATTAGTATGGATACTAGAAAAATACATATACATTTGAAGGGTTATTGGACGAAACCGCTGAGGTCCTTCGGGTAGGCCAGTAATCCCGAGTAGAGCCAAAGACAGCCCCTTCCCCTCCCACCATTCCTCACCGTACAAGCCACACACTCCCATTTAAAATACATTGCACCTGCTTCGGCATATATACGCTGCTAATATGGGCTAGAGCGATCTCGCTGACTGCGCCGTGTCTCAAACTGGACTCCTTTGCTGCCAAAAAAACTATCATGAACGATGTGGATTGGATTTTAGGTTAAACACCGTTTAGTAAACAAGTGCTTTCAGATGTCTGTATACTTCATACTTCATCTAACCAATGTGTAAATATTTTTATTCATATAAAAGTGCTTGTCTTTTGAAAATTAAGATGTAAACAAACACGCTCATCACTGTTGACCATGTGACTTTGAAAGTAGTGTTAGTCTGAGGTAGGGTTAACGTTGGGCACATGCGCAGAAGACGAATAATCGGTCTACCTCATCTTTGTTCTGCGGTTCTGGCCATGTAGCGAAGAATGGAGATATTATTGCTCGACCGTGCAATGATACGCTAGCCATTCACTGGCGATAAAATCGACGGCCTCGGAAAAGAACAATCTTGACCCAACAAAGATTGTTTTAACGACAGTGTACAAGGTTGATTTCAAAGTGATTAATGTTTACGTCATGCACACAGCCACTATCAATATTCTCTGAAACTGCATACTGTACTAGACAAGATTACCTCAGGATATCCAATAACGTGATGTAATTTAACTTAACAAAAATTTTTATGTTGATATTCTAAAAGAAAAGAAACGGCAGCTAACAGGGCTTAAATTTTTGCCAGACTTACTAGTAAAAATAAGCGAAGCAACGTTATGCAAGGGAAAAGTAAACAAAATGTGAAAAACTCTCCGATACAGTTAAAATTGTATTGTTCTCACAATTATTACACGTGTAACGATACCCTTATAGTTATATTTCGTTAATTTAAAGCATGAAAATCTTTACTGTTAACTACAAGCCGTTTATTAAGCAATTTGATGTTTGTTTTTGTATTTCGTTTTGATCACCTTTTGTTTTCCAAGCAGGAAATTTTTTTATTTATATAGCAAACGTAAATTTACGAAACGACTATAAACGACTAGTTCAACCATCTCAAGTTCAATGAAGTGTTATGCATTTCCCTACCAATTACGCCCGTAGATGAATTTTAGAATCGTAAATATAATTATTATAACATATATAAGGCGCATACTCTGAAGAAAATTTCATGTCGAAATTAGAAATTTACGTATATATATCAACGCCAGTACGCAGTACTGATGATAAAACACTAGCAGGTAAACTTCGTCTAACATATAAACAGAACATGGCTTAGTAATTTGAATCAAAACACTTGAGTCTCATCTGGAAGGATGTGATATGAATGTTACCACTAATTGTGTATTGGGAATTACATTTCCAACCAAGACACGAACTTTCGAAACCTGCCTCGAGTGTGGTTATGTCAGTAGGTACTAATTTAATCCTTGATAGCCTTCGATGTATTAAACAAGGAAAGTAGCCATAAATAAGTTGTAATGCACAGTTATTGCGTAATTTATGATGTTTTGGTATTACAGACCTGCGATTACTCTTCACTCAAAAACTCATTTGTGACTGAACTTGCGCATGCACCTAAAAAGTTTCAAGAGAATGTTTTCATAAGAGAGGCTTGATTGCAAATCACAATTATATGAAGCTAATTTCAATCGGCTTTGAACAACATTTTAAAATGTGTACTTTATGGAGTCCTTTGTGAGATCTGAGTAGATTTTTAATGTATCTTGCCTATCGTATTTTGCCCATCCTTAGTGCTTTGCTATCATAAATCAACAAGACTTCATAAAAAAGTATCTATTTAAAAAAATCACTAAAGCAAACAAAAATCAAACGTGCGTTGAAAGTGGCAAATTGACTACACAACTTTTTGCTCACTTTCATGTTAATAAAACAGCGTAGATTGGACGTTGTCATACATTTGACTGGTAACTTAAACGGAAGTTTTTTTTTTACCTTAATGCCTTACAAAATTTCGATGACAGCCACTTCAGACGCCTTGGACATCATGCACCGAGTTGTGGGTAATATCGGCGTTGTTTTCGTGGAAAAAAATTGTGATGAACACAACTTTTCCTGTGCAGACAACCCGAGTAACGCAGTAGTGGCGAGAAGCTCTCTGATTGGTGGTTGGTGCTATTTCCTCTGTCCGTTCAGCGGCGTCATCTGCGAACGTCTGAATGCACCTAAAGAACGTTCATGAATAGGGAAAGGAAATTCTCTCTTTTTAAACGACATGCAGGCTAGACAATGTCCTACGTATTTTAGAGTCTCAACTTTACGTTCATTTGGTGCTACCCCAGTGTGAATAGACTGTTCACTGTAAGACGAGTACTTTTGAGGCCCTGAAAGTATTATTGCTATGTAAGTAATAAACACAGTGTATATATTTCAAACTCGAAAGTTAATATCTAAAACTACAATAAACTATATTTATTGACTATTATTCCAAATGAGAGGCCATCAAAAATTTCTTACTTTAACGTGAATAGCCTACAGCCAGTTTTACCTCAGGCGAGGTGGCTCGGGATTCAGCGCTTGTTTACTTGCAGGTCTGTTATTGACTCAGATTTGACCCGGGCGTTTCTAAAGAAATTGTGATCCAATTAAAAACTTAACAAATATGTACACGTGTTTGAATTCTAGCTTGTCATAAAATTAATTCCAGAAATTGTCCACGCCCTCTTCGCGAGTTTTATAATTATTTCCTATATCATATATAATCATAGATTTTTTTGTTGTAATGAGAATAAACAGGCTGGAAAAGCATCAAAATAGAAAAAAAACTAATTATTAATAACATATAAAACAAACTGTACGAATTTTAGGTTTATACTTTTTCCTACAGATCTCTAAATTTATCAAAAATAATAAGTTAGGTTTTACCTGAAAATTATAGTTTAATAACATGTCCTGAAAATGTGTTATGAAGTTCGACTGTGTTTCAATTCTGACTTTTGAGACGAAATTTAAAGTATAGAAAGAAGCAAGTGAAACCCTTGCCGTAGCTGAACTAAGTGTCGGATTTTACACATACCACTGCCGTGACTTCAAGAAAACTGCAACCAAACATTCTGTTTAAACAAAGTTTTTAAAATTTGCAAGAGTCAAAGATTGTAAGTTAAAAGTTACTCTAAAAAATTAATCAAATTTTTAAAAATGATCATTTATATTAATCAATTTACAAAATAAACTCTGTCACGAAACCATTAAATACAATCAAAATATGGAAAAAATATTTCTCTTGAACAGCTTGAACCCATTCAGTCACCATGTCCTCCATCGTGGGCACGTTGTACAGGAATTATATTTATAACCGGTACTGTACACAGCGCGGCATCAGTGCTCAGTCTTCCTTGTGAGTAATATAATTTGTGGAAATTGAAACACCTCTTTGACATGAATGGTTGATGCCAATATAGAATGTGTCACGGTTATTTGAGCACCTTTGAAATCAACCTTTATAAAATATCACTGCCCCTACCCGCATATGTATATTATAACAGGCACACTGTCTGGCAAGCGCTCAGTAAGGTTCGCTATGACGGAGGGAAGGTGGTTCCACGTGTTGACGTCGAATTAAAAGTGTAAGGTAAACATTTGCGAATACTGAAATTACTTATTTTACTATCTTTATTGTTAATGCACACAAATGCAGAAATTAGCATATTATTTTATTTATTTACTTTTATAATAATTTCACAGTTTCACTTGGCCGGCGCATGAATAAAGTGCTCAGACCTATGGAAATGTTAATTTCACGAATGGCGGAAGAATACACAATGTGTATACAAGTAGATCTTAAGCAGAGCTTTCAAAATTGCTCATTTTAGAGTGAACAGCCTTTATCAACGAGCACGTAGCACTTTGCCCCTTGGTTGTTAAGACAAGTGCTGAACAGAATTACATGAAGTACCAAAAAAAGTACGTGATTGCAACACTTGAACTGAAATAAATATGTCACCAAGTGGGTTTAAGAATGCCAAACGCGGTTCCTTTTCCCCGTGCTGCACATATTTGTGTGTTTCCTTGACTCTCCCAGAAAGAAGACCCATATGTTGTAGAAGTGACTTGTATGACAGCACAATGGTGGCACGAGTATGTGTAGGTGGTTACATAGCAATTCGTATTCGGGCCAGGAAATGACAACAGCTTAGCTCCTTCTGTAGTATTCTTTGTGTTCAGTAGCGTTGTGTGATATTGAAAGGGGGCGGACGGCGTGCTGCAGATCCAGGTTGTGGTACAGAATAAAGTACCTAGACAGAGACGAAATAGCGTGGCGGTTCCTCCGATGTGGTCACACCCATTCTCTGGTATGCTGCACGGAGCTCCGGGAAAGGGCCTAGTGTCGGATTGGCTGCTGCATACTGCTAAAAGTTCCCTATCGGCTAGGCTGCTGGCTGGAGAGCAGGATGCAAGGTGCTGATTAGCAAACAGAGTTCCGACACGTTGCTGCCCGGTGACGCCATTTTGATGGCGTGTGCGATTGGAGTTCGCGGTATAAGCGATTATTCGAACTGTCAATACTTAAGAATTCCGTGGCTTTGGCTTGAAAATGGCCAACTACAGCAGTCGAATGATTTGGGGGAATTTGGCACATCGTAACCTGGGACCGGAGCATCGGAGCTGTTCGTGCTGTCATTCTGGTAGGCCGGCGGCCATATTGGATCCAAATGAACTTGACCTAGACCTTTGACCTTGATCCCGTAGACCTTAAACCATTGACCCCGGTAACATTTGATCAAAACATACGAAAAATACCAAACAATTCCAAAAAAAACACAAATATCTATAATGATTAATTATAAATAAATTTCATAAATTATTAAAAAGATATTAAATACAATTTATAAAATTTATTGCATCATTATTCCAAAAAAAATTATTTCCATAGGTTTACTTTCTCCCTCACCACCTCTCAGCCATACTCATTCCATCGTAAGCAGCCATCTCGGATTTTTCGTTTGTCATTTTATTAAACATTGCTGGAAGACGCCATCTTGGTATTTTCGTCTATCAATTTTTTATACATTGCTGGAGGACGCCATCTTGGTTTTTCGTTTGTCATTTGTTTATACATTGCAGGAATATGCCATATTAGTTTTTCGTTTGTCATTTGTTTAAACATTGCTTGAGTACGCCACCTGTATTTTCGTTTTGTCATTTATTTGTACATTACTGGAGGACACCATCTTGATTTTTTGTTTGCCATTTGTTTATAAATTGCTGAGGACGCCATCTTAGATTTAATATGTTTCCATCACCTAGGTGGTGCTAGTGTATTGATTATCGATTTACCCACCAGGCGATCTGCCGATTTAGCCACCAGTTGGCAGCCATATGTGATTATGTTTTAAAAGTATAGGTGATGCTGTCGGTGTCCTCCATGTTGGATTTTATTTTTAACACACAGTTAGCTTTAATTTCTTGATTCAGCCGCCAGGAGAGCTGTTGGCACTTTTATTTAAAGGCATAATAAAATATGTAATTATTCATTCCTTTTTTCTTTTTTTTTCAATCAACATTATGCCTACATGCATGATGCGGGACTTCGACTTCATGCATAACTGATTAAATACATATTTTTATTAAAAACTTAAAGACATATTATAAAAAGTTATTTGTTATTTTAATGCTAATTGAAACACCATTGCACCTTATATAATTAAGGCGGGGCTAGTGTATTAATTACCGATTTCCTCACCGGAAGACTTTTCTATTTAGCCATCTGGTAGCAACCATATTTGTATACATTTTTAAAATATAAGTGGTGCTGTCGGCGCCCTCCATATTGGATTCTATTTTCAACACTTAGGTAGCATTGATTTCGTGTTTTCACTGCCAAGCGAGCGTCGGTACCCACTCATTCTGACGATTCAGCCGCAAAGTGAGCTGTCGGCACTCACATTTGTTTCATATACATAAAAAACACCTGTAATTTTCCATCCTATTTAAAATGTTTATTTTTTCAATCAACGGTATACCTACATACATGTCACATTTAATTCCGCTAAAGTCACGTAGCTGTGTGTTAACACTCTGGAGGAGGAATTAAGGGGTGTTTTACTGCGGATCAGATATACACTGAAGAGTAAAAAAAAACTGGTACACTTGCCTAATATCGTGTAGGGCCCTTCCGAGCACGAAGAAGTGCCGCAAGACGACGTGGCATGGACTCGACTAATGTGTGTAGGTATGCAGAAGGCAATTCACACCATGAATCCTGCAGGGCAGTACACAAGTCCAATCTGCGCCAATTTGAGAAACGATTGCACGTCTGTCACGTTTAATGATTCTCGTCAGTCGTCGTTTGTTCCGTTCTTTCACCATCTTTTTCCGGCCGCAGCGATGACGAAGATGTAATGTTTTACCGGATTCCCGACATTCACGGTACACTCGTGAAATGGTCGTACGCGAACATCCAAATGTTATCGCTACCTCGGAGATGTTATGTCCCATCTCTCGTGCGCCGACTATAACACCACTTTCAAACTCACTCAAATCTTGATAACCTGCCATTGTAGCCGCAGTACCCGATCTAGCTGCCAACCACATCGCGTTACTCTGATTGGTTATATACCTCTGTTATTTGCATACGCACGCCTATACCAGTTTTTTTTTTCTCTTCAATGTATATCTTAATGGAGCGAGTGCACATGAATGCATGAAAATACAGACATTTTGTTTGCAGAAGGTAACTGTTTTTTATAATTTGATACTTGTGGTGGATGTACCTTTACGCTAGCGTCTCCTCATGGTACATAATTTTTTCCTTCGCAAAACTTTCTATGCATATATTATTTGCATGTATAAAGAGTTTTATATGCGGACATTAAGCTAGAAATATCGGTGCACGTGGAGTAACCGTCTTAATATTTTTTCCCGCTGCCTAAATTTTCTAACGTACCGATTTCAAACTTTGGAAGAAAAGTTTTTTAATGATGAGCGTCTATGCCTTGGTAAGGAGGAATGCATGGGATCCTTCACTGTGCATATCACATACCGTGTGGGGTAGTGAAGTGGTTTTAACTATTTTTTTCGGTTTTTCGAGCACAATTACTTTATAGAATGCTGCATAACGCATCCGTACACGATACATGATTCTTTCCAACATGAATTTTATACGAATGTTTTGTTGAGGGTGGGAAGCAATTTTTTAGAGGGGAAGGGGCACCCGGTGATTGATTTTTTGTAAATATTTACGCCAAAACATGCTCTTTGTATTCTTCTTTCTCGTCACATATTTTTTCAGTATGAGGTTTTTACAGTATTTTTTATATTTTGCCTTTCGATTCGAATACCTTCCTTTCATTGAATGGTGTCGGTTTTGCAATGCTGCGTTAGAGGCATACCTACATTAAATTTTATTGATGGTGTGTTTATTTGGAGAGCCAACAGTGATGTTTTCCCCCTTCGAGTTGAACATATCCAAATATCCTTCGAATACGCGATCTCGTTGTGGAGGCATAGGTATTTAGACTGTAATGAAATGCAGGTTGGGCCTCCACGAAACCATTGACATTAACTAACCCAGACCCTGCCACGATTCTTGGGCGTAATGGTTGTTGGCACGATAGTGGATGCTCATACTGAGTCCTTGGTTTTGTGGAAAGTACACTCGTACGCTGCTGAGAAGGAGACAGTACACGACCGATTTTGCCAGGTGAAGGTCATACAGCTACGCAGGTTTTTGCATTCCTCTGCAAGTTATCGCACCTACCAAATGCCATGACACAATTTTACACACTTAAATGTCACTCGATCTGCATTATTCGAGCAGTCATACTTTTCGTGTCTTCGAACACATTTGGAGAATGCAAACGAAGTGGTACTGAGGTAACGCATTTGCAAATAAGTTCTAGTACCGTATTTTATGAGGTTACATATTCCTCTAGAGACTAACTGGCCCGAACCAATACTCCAAATTTTAACAGATTTGTAATTTCGCGGGAAAATATATGCGTATTATGTTCACGCTTGATAATATCCTATGACCTGATTGAATTCAATATCTGAACTTACCAACGACCCGATTGAATTCAATATCTGAACTAACCAATCAGAACGCTAAAATATGAGGGGTGAGAGAGTGATCTGTCCCCTCTGGCATCAGACGAGAAACTGTGCCGAATGTCGACATTTTTCCATTATAAACTTTCCCCACGCTAACACGGTCTGGCGGACAATACTGAAAAGAAGAGCGGTAGTGGTAAGGGATTAAGCATGTGTGAATAATTGGTCGGGCGAATGGGTTGTGGTGAGGGGTAACAGAATAAGTACTCAATTTCAATGGTACTTTAATTAGCATTAAAACGAAAGATAATTTATAATCGGTTTTAATCAAAAAATTTTAATAGAAAAGAAAAAAATTTAATAAATTATACATATAGGTATACCACTGATTGAAAAAACTTTTAAAATAGGATATAAAAGTACAGGTGTTTTTTATGTATATGAAACAAATGTGAGTGCCGACAACTCACTTTGCGGCTGAATCGTCAGAATGAGCGGGTACCGTCAGCTCGCTTGGCAGTGAAATCGCTAAATCAACACTACCCATGTGTTTAAAATATATTCCGATATGGAAGGCGTCGACAGCGCCACTTATACTTTAAAAACATAAACATATATGGCTGCTACCAGGTGGCTAAATCAGCAGCTCGCTTCGTGGGTAAATCGGTAATTAATATACTAGCACTACCTAGGTGATACCTATGAAATATAAGATGGCGTCCTCAGTAATGTATAAACAAATGACAAACAAAAAAAACAAGGTATCATCCACCAGACATTTATAAACAAATGACAAACAAAAAACAATATGGCGTCCTCCAGCCATATATAAACAAATGAAAAACGAATAAATCAAAATGGCATTCTATAGTAATGTATAAACAAATGACAAACTAAAAACCAAGCTTGCATCTATCAGCAATGTATAAACAAATAACAAACGAAAAACCAAGATGGCATCCTCCAGAAATGTACGAACAAATTACAAACGAAAAAACCAAGATGGTGTCCTCCAACAATGTATAAACAAATAACAAACTAAAAACCAAGATGGTATCCTCCAGGAATATATAAAAAAATGACAAACGAAAAACCAAGATGGCATCCTCTAGCAATGTATAAACGAAGAACAAACGAAAAATCAAGATGGCTGCACACGATAGAATGAGTATTGGTGAGTGGTGGGGGTGTTGAGGGGGACCTCCGGAAATGTAATTTTTTAATAATTGTTTTAATAATTGTTTATTCATTTTTAATAAACTTTTAACTATTTTTAAAAAATTAAATGTTTTTAAATTATTTTTTATTGTAATTTTTTTAATTTATTTATCTACTTACAGCATTAGCTAAATGCTCTGCCGCACTGACTGCGCGTGTCTTAATCCTTGTCGTCAGGGCCGGTGCAAGGTAAATACGCGCCCTAGGTGAAAGACCTGCAGGCACCCTCTTACCATTTAGAATTCCCCTTGGTTAACATTCATTTATACCAATTGCCTAGAACATTAAGGCCCTTGTGGCAACTATTGAAAATAATTAGCGAGGCTACGATCACTGGAACATCCTCGTTTTTAGTCAGTCAATACTTCTCACACATAAAAATGAGCGGCAGGAATGAACTCTTTCTGATAGATTAATAATCACCCGAGGTAATACGTAATAAATGTTTATTTATATAAGAAATAATTTATTTTGTTAGTGTTATAAATAATAATCCGAGTAAAATCATTAATATTGTAGCTTATTTTCCATGATCTAACGGTAAAGAACCTTAGATATGTCGCCGTCCGTTCTCGCCCCTCCCATTTCTACACGCCCTAGGTGGTCACCTGTATTAGTGCTTCTTATTGTACAAGTTGGGAAAATTTATGTTAAAAGTTTGCAAAGGGAAAATTTTCGCCACCAGGTAAGTGCAAGGAACCAGATTTCCTCTATTTTAAACGTTAAAAAAACAGGATAATTGCAATAATCATAAATCGAATATAAAATAACTTCGTAACTAAGTAAAACATTTCTCTTTTATAATGCACGTAGCTTAAGGGGCCACGGTGGCAGAGCAGTTAGCCTTCTCGCCTCCACCAAGGCGAACCGGGTTCAAACCCCGGCCGGGTCACCTTTCATTCCGGAGTTGCTCTATACCCGCCTCAATCATCCTCATCGGCTCTCAATACCTAGCTGTTAAGAGCCGCCGAAATCTCTTTACTCACTCAATCACGTAGCTTAAATTTTAATTAAAATGTTACCTTTTGGAACACTGCGCACCTAGCTGCGAAACTTTTCCCTATGCCAAACTCCTCCATAAGGAATCTCGTTTTGTTCCTAGCCTCAGTGGTATTAACCTTACATATAGTTAGGCTGCATGGTCGCGTCAGCCCTGCTTGTCCTTCATGATGGGAGGTCAGACGTAGCCGTCCAACGTTTATCAAAGAAGGCGGCCAGGGAACATCATTATGTTGAGTGCCGTACCATGTATTCAGTTGCGTTATTAATCTAAACAAGAGTGGTAAGAGCGAACTTACGTGGCTGCTATGCCAGACAACAGTACTGGGAGTTATGAGCTCGGATCGTTGCTATCTAAAGTTACCAACCGTCCTGTATAGTCTCGTACTTGAGCAGTTTGCCGAGGGAATAGTTTCACTTCGCTTGGTACACCTAATTGCTCTTTATTTTAAAATACATTTCCCGCATTGCCCCATAATCTCATCCCTGTGATCGCTTTTGTGTCCGGAAAAAATAGTTTCAATATGTGTGTACAGGCGCGTCAGAAAGGGGGAGACAAGGGGACATTTGCTCCTCCCCCAATCTCATTAGGGGGAGCCAAAGGCTTCAAATGGTATGACTTGATTTGTATACTTACGTACAGGTCATCAAATTATGTAATACTATCTGTTTATTTACTGGTGTAAATTTTTTGTGTAAAGTGTGTGGTTATAAAGCTACACGTTTTTGTAAATACTGACACAAATTGTTATTTTTAATACTACATTTTGGGAAGAGATGCTTTATCCATAACTGTGGGCGCCTATCCCTCTACATGAGATTAACTAACCAAACCGGAAAAGCATCGAACCCCTCTGTTTGTAGAAATGGGTAGCAGTGAAAAGGGAAAGTTTGTGCTGGTGGTAGCTGGTAGGCAAGGTGCAACACTGTATTTTATTCAAAACGAGAGCGGTTGACCTGACATGAACAGCAGATAGCAGTAACGATTATTGTTCACTAGTTTAATAGTCTTTGTAAAGGCTGTTCACGGCAAAGCCCTACTTAAGATCTGCTTATATGCAGTTTGTGTATGCTTCCGCCATACGTGAGATTTACATTTCTATGAATCTGATCACTTTATTCGTGCTTCGACCAAGTAAAACTGTGAAATTATAATTAAAGTAATTTATTGTAATAATATAATAATTATTACACCCGTGTGAATTAAAAATAAACAGGAAACAAATAAAGTAATTTCAGTATTCATGAATGTTAACCTAACACTTTTAATTCGACGTCAATATGTAAAAATACCTTCCCTCCATTGTTACCAACTTTACTGGGCGCTTGCCAGTCGGTGTGCCTGTTAACATATATGCATGCAGGGTCAGTGATATTTTTCAAAGGTTAATTTCAAAAGTGCTCAAATAACCATAAACAGCATATAGTGTGATTTCTGTTCTAGCGTGTGTAATTCGTTTTTAGATATTATTTTCTTTAGAAATGCCGAAAGGAAAGTACGTTTCCCGTGAGCTACTAAAAATGAATGCTCATCTATCCGTTTATAAAGAAACCTTCTCGTCTTCTCTCCCTTTGAGTAAGTGTTCCGTATTCGAACTTTGGAATGTCGAAGCAACGTCTCCAACTTAAAGAGGGATAACACCCACGTGGACGCTACTATAGGAAATTGGTTTGGGGATGGGAGAGGGAGTTGTTGGCAGAAAGCCTTCAGGTGTCACTCTTAAAAAAGTTTTTGCTTCTCTTGTAAATTTAATTTTCTTGGGATCAAAACTTAAATTGCATCTGAATTTTTAACGAAAGTTAAAAGTATCCAGAACGGGATAAATATTGAATTATCATAAGTACATTATAACAGCTCATAACAAATTGTACATATACGAAGTATAAACACATATAGGCGAATTTGGGTTACCATTTAATCTCAATCCGGCGTCCTTTACTAAATTCTGGGATGGGCGATGTGTACGCTGCTCACCCCCTACGCCACTAAATATGTACATTTTATGTTGTTAGCGTGTCACCCTCCAGTTAGCTTCGTTATGTAAATATGGGGAAAATAAACAACAACAATTAATTTCAGAGGTCGTCTGAGGAAGGACAGGGTTCGTATCCGAATGCCGTGTCGGTGTTTGCCAAACGCATCGTCCGCAGTTCCGCGATCTGTATCGCGTGTGTGTGTTGGTGCGTTCACGTGTGTGGACACAGATCCGTGAGCGGTGACTTCTATAACTAACGTGCTTTGCGGCGGCACTGTTCTGACCTTGAGAGCATGCACACACTTTGCGCGATTCCTCGGCCTGGTGCCCCGCTCGCAGTGACCGAGAGAGATGGGAGGGCGAGAGGGAGAGAGATTACGGCGGGGTGCTCGTTAACCGCGGCTGCGTGATTTTCTTTGAATGGCACACGAGGAGAAACAAAAGCCGACACACAGGCACCATCAGTGCCGCCTGCTACTTACCAAGGTCATCACGTGGCAGCTACGCGTACAACCGTGTTTAAAAGTCGCGGTTAACTCGCAACTTGTCCTGCGTCATCACAGAGTACTTGACAATACAGAAGTGAAACGACCGATAATTCAGACGTCAGCAAAATGGCGTCACTGCTCAGTGATCCGTCGGAACGTCGTTTGCCAATCAGCGCCTGGTGCCCGGCCAATAGGAAACGTTTCGCAGCACCCACTAGCCAATCAGACACGAAACCTGTTTCCAGAGCGCTGCGCAGCCAATCAGCGAATTTGTAGCCCAACCTTTCCTTACCTGCTCTGCTCCTTTCTTGGCAGCTTGGTCTCCACACCGGGACTCTAAATGCTGAGATTGCTTTATCTCCTTGCAAGATTTAAAACGCGTGAGTTTTGTAATTTTTTCGACTACTTAGCTGTCTCTAAAGTCCATCTCATCTACACAAAGGACAAATTTTGATAAACAGAACCACCATCTTTGTAACGCTGTCACAATAAATGATCTCAGAAACAGCTTGGTATGAACACCACGTCTCCCTTCGTCATGGCCGTAAGTCAACCTCCGATTAGCGATTTGCGATATGACGAAATATCGATCACGAAACAATATTTCTAAAATATTGCAACTGCGATATAGTCAAACGGTGTAGGGCAATATATCGCATATCGAAATATTAGCGGTGGACGATATACGCGTTATGCGATGCTGGCGATATGCGATATTTGCGATATACCTACCAATATGACCGATATTGGTGATATATCGCCATCAATATTCAATAATCTCTTGGAGCGATATATCGCACCGGTAACGATGTGATCAGCATATTTCAAAACTATATTAAAAATTGGATATCGCACAGCGCTACCTCAGGCAGCTCAGAATAACCGCATCCAACCTTCTAAGAGGCGGTGGTCAACTTACTTAGAATTTCTGATTAGGGGCTTCCCTAGTTGTCAAATGGATCTTACTGTAAACAATTTTGTTTTTTCTAATCGTTAAAAAACTATGGAATATTTCTATGTAAATATTTTTCCATGGCAAAAATTAAATTCCATATCTTATCCCCAATTTTTTAAAATTTCGTTATCGAAATATAAATGTGGCCTATGAAAAGTATCAAATTCAGCAAAAATTGCTATAAGTCGTTCTCTGTTTACGATATTTATTCATCTGTAAAACAGTGTTTTAAACTATAGCGACAATGCTGTATTATTTCTGAATAGATCGCTGTATTAAAATCCTATAATCATTGCCTAAATTTCCGNCTGTTTACGATATTTATTCATCTGTAAAACAGTGTTTCAAACTATAGCGACAATGCTGTATTATTTCTGAATAGATCGCTGTATTAAAATCCTATAATCATTGCCTAAATTTCCGAGGAAACAAAACACATTAGAAGCTTGCTTATGCTATTTTTCATCGCCGTTTCAAATCTTCCTAACTGTCGGACGTGATTTTGAGGCATTAAAAATTTTTACTAGGAAGGCCCGGAGCTCTTTTCCGCGTTTGAAGCCAAGAAGCGCGGGAGCGATAAGGGCGACACTGCATCGCGCATCAAGTGCACCATCGCTGCTATGCGCAAAGCTTTGAACTGGCGTGCAGTGTTCTAGTCGCACTGAGTGTACCTATGGGACTTTCAGTGGTGACCATTTTATTTTATTGATTGCAAGTCTGTAGCAAGTTTCAATGCAGGACCCTTAAGCAGTTTTGTATGTACCTGATGCGTATATTTTAAGATACAGCTCTTTAGAACGCCGTTTTTAGCAGTTTTTGAGTACTCTGAGAAGGTGTTTCTAACGTGTGTGACATTTTGGTAGTACTCAACAGCCCTCATCTGTAAGGCTGTTGATATTGTAAATATTTGTAATCAAATGTTTACAATATCAATATCCCTCCAGACAAGGGCTGTAAATATTTGTAATCAAATGATTAAAGTTTAAAAAATATAGCACCTAAAAATATAAAATTTTGTAATATGGCTTTATATGCTTATAATTAACTTTGCCAACTATATCACATGGCATGTGATCTATGTCATATACACAACATATTAATAAAGTATCAAGAATATTTAACAATCAGTACTCGTGTTCTGGCATCCTGAATATATGTTAAAATTGGTATTTGTGTTTCGTCCGAGAGAAAATAATATTAGTATTTATTAGTTTATCTTGGACGAATAAAACTGCGCTGGCAATAACCTTGGTCGACCACAGTGCTCCCTCGCTTATAGGCCTTGTCTCTTACACGCAGAATATATCGAACCAGACGGTAACGTCGTTTCACATGGTCTGAACTTGGAGACATGCATCTTGAGTACGGTGCAGCCGGGGATAATGGACGTGTTGCGAAACACTTGTACAAGACGAGATAACCTAAGAGAAAGCAACCACACCACACGGCATTTGCATTCGTGCATCACCGATCACGGGAAAACGGGCACTTTGATGTGAAGAGACAGCATGTTGGGCTTCCACGGTCTGTCTCAAAGTCAAGTTTCGAAAAGCAAGTGCAAGCAGTCCCGGTATCGGTACACACACTACAACGCGCAGACTTAGCGCTGGTCAGCATGCCACTGAGCGAGTTTTACAATAGGACATGATGCAGACGTTACTTTTGGTTANCGCAGACTTAGCGCTGGTCAGCATGCCACTGAGCGAGTTTTACAATAGGACATGATGCAGACGTTACTTTTGGTTAAGTTGCACGTCATGGGCCCTGTCGATTTTTTCTAGCTCGCTGGATGGTGTCTGCGGTAACGAGTAGAAGTACTTGGTTTCGAGGAAAGACATTCTCATTACCGATGATGAACAATTCGAACAGAACGTATGGTACATTCAATTCTCATAACAGCCGGGTAGATGGCCATCCGTACGCCTTGTCATCGTATGCTAAAGACAAGGCTTAAGACAATTTTCATGTATATATGTAATAGACAAGAGGCGAGACTCTGCCCAGAAAACGGGCGACGGGTGAACGCGAGTGATCGGGAGTAGGTTATGTAGTCAGCTGTGGTCTTCAGCGCCGATGAAGTGAGGCGGGTATGGAGCAACAACAAAATGTGATGTTGGGAAGAGGGGAGTACACCGAGAAAACCCACCAGAAACGGCAACGTCCACCACGTTTTCCACACGAGAATATCCGAGGATCGGACCCCCACCGGTAATCCACTGTTTGGTTCGTCTGGGTGAGAGGCAAGTGGCGTGAACAGTACACCCCTTGGAGAAGATTTCAGTTTAGAACAGTCTTTATGTAAGTGCTTAGAATAGATTTTCCCCTTCTTTTAATCTAATGTAAATGCAAAAAATATATATTTAAGTTAGCCAAAGTATTTTATTCGCATAAAAGGGTAGGTCTAATGAACATTCAAACGTAAACAAACGCCTTTGTCATTGTTGAGAATGTGATTTTGACAGCTGTATTGGCGACGGATGGGATTGTGTCGGGGACACGCAGAGGACAACAGACAATCGGTGTACTTTATCTGTAAGTCAGCAATGGCGACATGCGTCGGCTAATGGTAACCGGAAGCAGGGCGGCTGAAGGTCGTGAGCTGCAACAGGAAGTGGAGAGGTCGCGGTAGAACTGGAGGCGACCTCGACCCTGTGCGAGGGAAACCCCCCGAGCTGGGGCTGCGGGAACAAGCACACTCGTATCTGAGTGGCCGTCTCAACGGGGGTCCGGGTGTCGGAGCAGTCATGCAGGTGCGGCGTGGAGACCTCGCTGGCAGTTGGCAAGGAGATTGTCTGCGACCAGCCCGGCCTTCGCCTTGGACGACGTGCTTCGGTCGCAGCGTAAGCAGAGCTGGAACAGCCGCTTATACCGCCAACTTCAACCGCAAACGTCAGCAAAATGGCGGCGCTGGCCAGCAAAATGTTTCAACGCCGTTCGCCAATCAGCGCCTGGTGAGCGAGTGAAGATATTTGGGCGGCTCTTAACGTCTAGGTCTTTAGAGCCGATGAGGGTGAAGCGAGGTGAGTATGGAGCAGCGCTGAATGAAAGAGCGGGGAAACGGGAGATCCTCGAGAAAACTCACTGACCAGCGGCATCCAGCTTCGTCCAGCACTATTCCCACATGCAAAAATCCGGGAGCGGCCCCGCTGGGAATCGAACCTGGTTCACCTAGGTGGGAGATGAGTAGTCTAACCACTACACCACTGCGGCGCCATCAGCGCCTGGTAGCTTACCAGCCGAAAGACCATCCGGTAGGAACCTTTCGCATCATGTAGCAGCCATGAAAATGAGGGAACACGTGCTCGCCTGAACGGCTCTGTACGACCCAGAGTGACCATCTCCTGACAGGCGCTAATTCAACCACCAGTGTCTCTTTCCACCGTCCAGAGATATGAGATGGCATCAGTAATGACCCATACTTCCACCGCACTATTGTGAAGTGACTCCTAGAAGAAGACTGCATTATGTTCGTCCCTTAACGTCGTCTTTCATGAACACCTTAAAAAAACATTGTTCGCTTAAACAATGTTTTTTTGTAATAGGGTGGCATCGACACTTGAGGAGCAGTCATACTTCATCTTCAGCAATGACTAATCCAGGTTTTGTTTTGACACATATGACAACCGTACTCCAGTATGGAAGAGCAATGGACAGCGCACAATTTCAGATTTCATTGTTGAACGACACACCACCAGAACTAATGGCTTCATGGAGTGGGGACCGATTTCCTGTGATTCTTAGTCTTCCGTGATAGTGGTCAGGAAAACACTGACAACACAGAGGTACCTCCAGGAAATGCCGATGTCTTATTGTTTCCTTTCATGGCGCAGCTCCAAAGGGAAATTTTGTATTAAGATATGCCTTCCTATGTACAGCAAGGCCTTCCCAGAACTGCTTTTGTGTTGTCTTTCCTTAGCCAGGCCGGTCTCCAAACTTATCACCTAACGTTCATAAATCCAACAGATACGGTATCTTCAGCCATCAATTGTAAAAGATTTTTTTAATATACGACTCGTTTGTCTTTATTTGATGTTGCAGGTAGTTATTTATATTATTGTGCCTATTGTCTATGTCAATTTTCATTTAATTTGATATTTCTTGGGTACTGCAGCAGTTTTTATGGCAATGATTGTATGTAAGTAGCTCTCTTGAATTTTCATGAAAAAATGGGAGGGGCAAAACATGCTAAGTTATTAGATCTACGTAAGTGCAAATTTATTTTGGTGTCGTAGGTTGCCTTATTTATAAGTGCTTCACTGCAAGGAGAAAATTTCGGTGCTTAGTCTACCCTTTTATTTTCTCAAAGAAGTAGTGTATACTAATCCTTGCTATTGTGAGCCAGAATATACCTCGACGTCAAACTATTAAAGAACTGCTTTCCCAGAAATCATTACGTCTTCGGGATACTACAATAGTCCTGCCAAACTTCCTTCTTGGAAGAGGAACGTCAAAGTGTAGGGAAAATAAGAAAAAGTATGTCTGCCCGGCTGCCTTGGTAAACACACGCTCGCACTCTCTTCACTGAGTCATCACTTGCCGCAGAAGATGATGCAGATGTGCACGCGATGCACTTGTGTCGGCAATAAACGTCCTTTTCCATCCGCAAGCCTGGAGGTTTGTCGGCGAGAATGAGGCACAGGACGAACCGTCTTGAAGCCGTAATTACGATCACATCAAGATTTATGTAACACGTTCACGTTAACCGGCTACACAATGGCTCACGTTTCAAGGAGACCTATCTCGATAATTTCACGTAGTTCCCATCATGGCAAAGCTTGTCTATGCCTAGCTCTAGCATGTAAATAATTCATTTCATTAGAAATAGTCAACTAAAATCAATATTGTTTTTAAGCATGTGAGAACAAAGAGGGAGTTACTCCGGCTGCTGATAACGCAACTAAGCGCGCAGACATGGAATGGATAGGGTATATTCTGCTAGTACAATGGTACTAAGAGCATGAAAAGGCGGTAACATACCCACATTGCGTTGANGGTACTAAGAGCATGAAAAGGCGATAACATACCAACATTGCGTTAAGTAGGGGTACTAGATATAACACCGCAGAGAACGTGTTCTCCACTTTGTTTTTATTTTATACTCATTGCATCACTGACATAGTAACTGTTGGGACCACGACTGAGAAATTATAAGGCCTTTAATCGAATATGCTATCGGGAACAACACGTATTTGGGGCTGGTTGGAATTTTTCTATGTTATAAAAAAAGTAAGAACGGAACGTAAGTCAAAAAAGTATGCATAAAAATTTAATTACTACATACTCACCACAGCACTAGACGAAAATATTTGCCTCTGCAAGGAATATACATTGTATATATCCATATACAATAATATGTTACATTGATAAAAAAAATTTGCATTGAGGAGAAACATATATTCTATAACTTACTATTTAAAACCACCAATATTTTTTTTCTATTTTTTTATTTTAATAGAAGAGTGTTTACAATATGGCGTCAAAGGCAAAATTTCTGCGTATTAAAATAAAATACAAATAACTGGTTTTCCAACCACATTAATTATTTAGTTGTATTTGTAACTTATGTGGCCACCATAATTATTTTCTTCCCACTTGTGAACATTTACAGTTAACCTTAAACTATATTACTCGCTCGGATTTTGATTGGTTGAGAAGAATTTACATTTTTCTATCGCATAAAAACTTTAGAAGTATGTGTCTTAAATTATTTTCAGTGGTATATATGGCAACTTGACATAACCTCATTGTAAACCTTAAAAAGTATTAATTTTAAACTTCGTTTGCTTACAGACACATCAATGTATTTTGTTGTTTTTTTAAGGGGGAAGGGGAAGTTATAAAAGTTTTTATACATTTTTGAAACATTCAGTATGCAATCTAGGGATCTAATAAATAATTCAGGGTCGTAAACTAACACGTTTATTTATATAGGTGTTTTTGTGTATTGGCTGGGAAAAATCACTGTGGTATAACAAGGATGAAACGGATTTAGGATGTATTCTTGAGAACGGCGTGCTGTAACGATTAACGAGAAGAAGAGAGTTGACGCGGCATTCAGGCTTCACTGACGAAGCTTCTAGAAGCAAGCTATATTTGTCAGAGACTTCAGCGTGACCAGGAGATTTNCACGTTTATTTATATAGGTGTTTTTGTGTATTGGCTGGGAAAAATCACTGTGGTATAACAAGGATGAAACGGATTTTGGATGTATTCTTGAGAACGGCGTGCTGTAACGATTAACGAGAAGAAGAGAGTTGACGCGGCATTCAGGCTTCACTGACGAAGCTTCTAGAAGCAAGCTATATTTGTCAGAGACTTCAGCGTAACCAGGAAATGTTCGCGTGTGTGGGTGTCGGGCGCCAAGCGATAATTGTAATGACAACATTTGTAGTGTTAGCAGTTCTAGTGAAAANTTCGCGTGTGTGGGTGTCGGGCGCCAAGCGATAATTGTAATGACAACATTTGTAGTGTTAGCAGTTCTAGTGAAAAACCTATGGTGCACTTTCAAGAGTCGATGAACTCTCATAGAAAGTGGCACGTTTTGAAAGACGGTGATTTGATTAACAGTGAACATTTAAAGTTTTACTTGTGTTTGGAGTGATTTGTAGCATTACACGCATGTTTTCCAGTTGCGTCTTTTGAGGCGTCTTACGTAAAACAATTCACTAATTTGGGAGACGAATTCCATACAACATTGATTAATATAATCTCCCTTGTAACAGTTTCAATCATGTTTCCGTGGTTCCAGTTTTGCTCCTGTCGATTATTTTAGACTTAATATATTAGTATCATTTCCAGGAAATGTTTTAAATCGTATTTGCATGCATGGCAGTTTATGCATTTTAAAACAGCATTTTTTAAAATAATAAAACACGATAACAAGGGTTTAAAAAAATGTAGATTGTTAAATACATTGGACGCTATTTATTATTAATACAAGATAATTTTTACTACGAATAACTTGTGTAGGTCCGTCAAATTAATTCAAATTAAAGTTTACTGTGCATATTATGAATAGTGCTTTAGATTTGTAGCTTTCCCTCTCTCCTATTTATTGGTTAACAACAGGCAGATGTTTTCCTGTGACACCAACAAATCTATCTTTATTCACTGAAAGTTTCAAATGGTCTTGTGATGTAATATTCTTATTCGCCTCGAATGCACATAATAACAATGTCACTGTGATGTATCTGTATACTCGGGGAGCATTGAACCATTGAAACCTCGTATGATATATGATAAACGATAGGGGAACCACACTACCGTTTGTGACATTCCCGAATGTGTCGCAGACGGTCCGTAGTAGTTTCTGCTGAGTGTACTTGTCTTCCCCGCCCCGCATCGCGCGAGGAGTGGAAGAGCTGCACCTTCCCCTCACAGGATCGTTTGTTAATTTGGTCGCACAGTACGGGCGAAAGTATGATATATTTCCACGAAATATTCTTTGTGACGTTCTAATAATATTTGCAGTTATTTTGTGCCAAAACGTATTAATTTTATTTCGACATTTGTACGAAAGAAGATATTATTTTAAAGTTTGTATACCTGGTCTCATTGTTTATTGAAAAATAAATTTCCTCCATTTTCATACTTATTTCAGACTATTATTTCGCATCGCAACGCAAAAATAAGCTTAATATGAAGAAACAGGTTTCTAATATCTCGAACGCCTTTGAGGGCACCGCCAACTGCGCTGCAGTGTGTTTTCAAATCAGCATTTTTGTTACGAAACCACTAAACGTGTCCCCATTATACCAACGTACGAAAATGAAACACAATTTAGACGAGGTACGTATAATACCCCCAATACATCATTCACATTACAAATGCTATTCCCGAGCCCTCCAGCATAGCTAGAAACTGTTTTTTCACACTGGCGTATCTCATAACATACCGTTTGGAAATATGCGAAACAATTAGCAGGGACCTGCACTGAACTTTGCTTCAGACTTTACAGCAATAAAATTAGAGGGTCGCCGCTTAAAGTCCCATAGGTACACGCAGCACGACGGAAACACTGCACGCCAATTCAGTGCCTTGCACGTAGGAGTGATGAGGCACTAGGTGCGCGTGTCAGTGTCGCCCTTATCGCTGCCGCACTTCCCTGCCTCAAACATTTTAAAAAGCTTCAAGTAGGCAGCGCCCTTAAGGAGGATGATCCTAGGTTCGAGATACGGGCCTGTGAGACGTTTCATATGCAATTTTACCTGAAATAGCTCAGTCAAAGTTAGGATATGACGTTACTTGATCGAGTACAGACTGGCTGAATACGACTTGACTCGTTAGTCTAGTGAGTTCCTAACCACACGGTTTTCAGCACAAAGTTCTGTTCTTGGGAATAGACCTATAAAACAAACTATAAACGATTAGGTAACAACAACTCGTAATATATTTCGCATATTGCCGGCATCATTTTTGGACTCTTCCACATCATTACAACGCCATTTTTCAAACCACTATATATTTACGAAAAATATGTTGGAAGATGCGAACCTTTTTGTTGTTACAAACTCGTTGTACAAGTTACAACGTTATGTCTAGAGACCTGGAATTTTCAGGGTGGTAGGTTTAGAATTTTAACACGTGTAGGCGTATATTATTATTACTCTTGTTATTGAGCCACTAATTCCCAGACATTCGTGAGGCCGCGGTGGTGCAGCGGCTGCTCACCTCCCACCAGCGGGGTCGCTCCCCGGATTTTCGCAAGTGGGATTATTACCGGACGATGCCACTGGTAAGCGGGTTTTCTCGGGGATCTCCCGTTTTCCTGGCTCTTGCGTTCCGGCGCTGCTCCATATTTACCTCACTTCACCATCATCGACATTGAAGACATCGTTGTTAAGAGTAGCCCAAACCTCTCTTGTGTCTGTCATGCCCTCCAAGTTTTATGAACCAATAACGAGTGGCCAGCAAATCATGTACAGCCTAGTGAACAGGATAAAGTACTCATCAGGAAAGCACCAGCCAATTAACAACTGACGGCGCCTGGAGTGTATACAGAGCTGTCAAGTTTAATCTAACCGTCTGAGTCTCTAGTTATATAAGTAACCATTTTTGGGGAATCGCCACACTCCGAGAGTTGCTGGCTTTGAAAGAGTCACAGCTATCCCTAACAAATAGAATCGAGCCATGACTGGGCGTCTTAGTTGAAAGTGTTTCACTTAAACTAGCTCATGATATAACGTAAGTCTCTCTTGTAAACAACTTTAAACACCACCACCAGCAACATTTAAATATGCACTTTTTTTTTGTAGTACATGCCTCGTGTATTTATTACAGCAACTAGTTTACAAACTTTCGCTTGGAGAAGTACATATAATTTGCGAGCGCTTAGAGGACACTAAGCATTGGGCGGGAGTGCCAGGGTCACCCTTAGCGCTGTTTATGCGCCGTCGAGATCGTGACNCAAGGCACCAGGCAGGTTTTGCCAAGGCGCGCTTCACTCTCACTTTCCCACGACCCGACCCAGTTCAACTGACTGCTCAGCCCGCTACCGGCGCCAACACGAGTCGCTATACTCCATCCATCCCAAGCCGGCAGTTGTATCACTCCGCCTGTCTTCCCGCGCACTTGGAAGGTGTTGGTTGATATATACATATGTGTGTGTGTGATAAATTACCCTGTATTGCTTTGAAGTGACAGCTAGTAAAAGAGAGAATAGGCAACCACCGAAAAAAAATAGTACCATTTAAACTTCCGCAATATTGGATACTTGATTTTCTAGCTTGTTTGTGTTTTTTAAAAAGAAAATTCCGAAAGTACTCCATATACACAATTAGCTATTGACCTTACACAGCAGTACATACATAACGACCGAACTACAAATTCATATTGAAATCACAATATTAATTCTGCCACAGTTTGGGGAAATCAAAATTTAGGCGTAAATACGAGTTCGTAGTTCGGTCGTAATGTCCATAGTGCTGTGTGAGGTCAATAGCTGGTTGGGTATAAGGGTACTTCAGGAATTGTATTTTTTACAAACACAGATAAGCTAGAAAACCAATAATCCAATATGCCGGTGGAAGGTTCCCCTTAAGAAACCATTCCAGCATTCCAGGTGCACTAAGCAATGCGCAGTAACCCTATTTGCTTCAAGGCTATTTTCGTTATGGTTCTATCAATAGATGGAATAAAATGTTAGAAGTTGTTTTTTGTAGCATATTAAAGATGCAGTCTGTTTCATCTTAAATACTTTTCAGAAACCAGACATAAAACATATTTTATCGTAGACTTTATAATTACCATTGATGAAACCACCAATTGCGACTGATTTCGGAGAAAACCTTTAAAAATCGTAGCAAGTTCTCTTCTAATAAAATTAAATATATGTTCTAATAATGTATCACTTTCGTTGCGAAAATCGTAACGAAAATTTTCCTTTAATTAAATATGGTTAGTACAAGTTGCATATTGCTCCTGAAATGGAGCTATGTTGCCAAGGAACACACAGAGGATGGCATTAGAAACATATGCGAAAACAAGCCAAAAGAAGTCTTAGACAACATATATATAAAACGTAAAAAGTAATTCCAGGAATAATTGAGTTAAGAGGTCTATCAAACTAAATGAAACAGAACAATACGATAAACAAACGAACTAGCTACAAAGACCAGACGATAAATACACGCTCAAAACTCTAAATGACCCTACGAAGACAATACAGACAAANACCCTACGAAGACACCGAGGCAAAGCAAAGTTCAAAACCTGACGACACAACGAAGGCAGCACAGAACAATACACGCAGTTTCCTTGGCGAACCAGTGGCAAAGTTTCGGGAACTGGCATCTATTCCTGTATTCAGGTAAACTGGTTGTGTCGTCGGCCACCAACCCATGCGACATGAACAGCCAACTTTCGGAATCACCTCTTCTACGTTTCCGCTTAAAAGCGTTCAAGGCACTACATTAATTCATCTTTACATTTTCCGCATTTTGCAACCTTATTCGTTGTGATATGAAAAAGCATGTGTGNGCATTTTGCAACCTTATTCGTAAAGGTATGATAATTAAGATAAATTACTTAAAAAATATTTTACAAAATATAGGAATTGAAAATTTATATATTTTTGTACTAATTTGAAAATTGAACAAAATCAATATGCTTTGCTACAGCTTCAATTAACTGGTTGTGTTATTAGAACGTCAGTCCATTTCAGCCACGGAAGTTATCCCTTTATTAACTTAAATAGACAAGTATAAGATTAAACATTAAAAATATTTGGAAACATTATTAATAATGCTCTATGGCATACAACGAAAGTACGTAATTATTACAATGGTTTTGCCTGGCGATTTTTTTTGGAAAAGTGTGATTTGTAAAGCACCGAAAAAGGAAATTCAATTAAATTATAACATAAAAGTCGATTATTATTAATTGATTTTTAAAACGATTTAAATTAGAAAATTTCAGCTAAATATTTTAGTGTTACAAAATTTATGCTTTCGGCTTTCCTGTGAAATTTAAATCGTACTTTTCTACCAATTTCGGAAGTGTGTGTACAACATTTAATGAACTCTGCGTGCTGTACTAGTGGCTCTATGGTTCCATTTGAGTCTACTCTACTTTTACCTTCACAATTGCAGGATCAAAACGGTGGCATGTGCCACGAACTCCAGCCACATAGAGAAATGGCCTCACTGGCCAACAATATGGTGGAACGTCGTTCGCCCATCAACACCTTGGATACTAAATTACCAGACGGCAGCCCGACCATGTGGTATCGTTCTCGATGTGCGATAGCGAATGTTTAAACCTTAGTGATAACAATTTCCTATAGGTATCATTGTAATAATTGTTGGCTACCACCAGAAAATATTAAACATAATGTTGTATAGTTAAGAGNATTTCCTATAGGTATCATTGTAATAATTGTTGGCTACCACCAGAAAATATTAAACATAATGTTGTATAGTTAAGAGCATCATTTTAACAGTGGTAGCCTAGAAATAGAATTATTACAATGATAGTTATTCGAAATTATCACAAACGCGTAAGCATTCACCTTACTTGGGAAATAGGTTCGACTGAGAACGCTAGTATGAAAGGAACCACCACGCCATTTTGCTTTTGTATACTCGCCTGTTCTGTATCTCAGAGGTGAGAGGCAAGTTTACCTACTCCAAGCACGTGACTAGATATACTATGCTATGCACCTTTTAGAATGCACTGAATAGGCCACTCACTACCTCTGTAAGAAACTTGTACATTTGCAAGGCAATGTTAACCTTGAGAGGACTTAACCTCGATCTGGATATGTTTGACTAACTTGCATCAGATGATAAGTGCGACTTCAATTTGCGAATGGAATGCGTTATTGCCTTTGTGGTCATACCTCTAAATTAAGGCGTTCTACCTCGAAATTAACCCTTTCATTCACGAATTGATTTCCGAACTTAAATGCTACAATAGTTAATTTTATGAAGTGCACTTTACTTGTGTCGAGCGTACTTCTCGCAACTAGTGAACTACGTGCTGTATGTTCGCTGATGTCNAAACAACGTGCGCAAATGTGTAATTCTGACATACGAAATGTCAATATAGGAATGTTTATATCTTTCTGTACTGCAAAAATATTTGGCTTGGTCCTTTTTTGCCTATTCTGATGAAAGATAGAATAGAGGAAATGTTAGATGTCTTTGGAAGATGATGACTTCTGTTAAAGAAATTTTATCTACTGATGTTTGCGACGGCTTTAAAATGCAGATTATCGTGAATTATATGTGAACGAGAGAAATATATCAGTAATACTTCTACTAAGCCCATGACAGTAGCACAATCCTCAAACAAATTTGATAACCCTAGAATAAATTTTTAAATATTCACAACAGCGATTAATTGCTACATTTGTTTAACTCCCAGCTGAACATTCAGGTTATTTTTATGTCAAAATTGACTAACATAGATATGTCCAGAGTAATGTTAGCAACAAATAGGGAAAGTAGTTACATGTCTCGAGTCCTACCAGCATTTTAACGTTAAATTTCGTGATATATGCTGTTCGCTTACGATATAATTCTCCGCTCGTTTTGTATATTTTCGCTATATGTAAAACTAGCATTGCCAAATGACCCAGTCACTTACTTCATCATCCGATCTACTGTAGCAGTAATGTTATCAGGAGCGTTTGTTTCTAATTACATTTTTTTANAGTCACTTACTTCATCATCCGATCTACTGTAGCAGTAATGTTATCAGGAGCGTTTGTTTCTAATTACATTTTTTTTATCTTAGGCTATAAAGGCAAAAGAAATAGAAACAAAATAAATGCTTTCAGTGTCTAAAAATTTTAACTAAAATTTTTTATATGACTTATGGAAAAGGAACTACTTTATTTAACTCGCTGCCAACTTTATTGGTAACACGCGAGTCAGAGTGGCTGTTGAGGTACATAAATTTAGGAACAGGGATTTTGTTTTTCAAGAGTTGGTTTCAAAAGTGCTTAGTTAATCTCTACATGCTGCAGTCTCCCCACTACTGTGCACTCAGGTTTCATCCCAAGCCCCGGTGGGTCGGGACATTTTTTATGGAGTATCTTCACTTTGGTAGTGCGGCGGGAACAACCGTGTTGGGATGATTTTCTCAGTGTGCTCCCACTTCAGTATCTATTCCGCCACTAATACACCTGAGAGCAAGTGTGGTAACGAGTTTGTGGGTGGAGTGACGTTTGCGCGTAGAGAAATGCAGCGACATTTGCGAGGAATGGCCCATATTCTTGGAAGTCTCAAGTACGAACGTTCGTAAACGGTGACGCGCCAAGGCTATATGCGGTATGGAGGGTGTCGTGAGAGATGAAATTCAATTCACACTAACTTAACGTCACTCTGTGTTTCCTGGAAATTACTTATTGTTGGCCAAGAGTCTCTAGAACGAATACATACATTAATAATTCAATATCCGGTTACCATAACCCATTGTGTCGCACAAGTACCTCAGACTCATCGGGAAGTTAGAACTAAGATTTCTGGGTAGCGCAACTGTTCTGATATAAGGACAAGTGGCTCCTTGTATCATGTTAGTAATTATTTTTATTTCCCTACTTGACAAAGGTTTTGTTGCAAAATGTCCTTTCTGAAGCATTTAGAGTGGAAATACGCTTAAATTTTTAACGAAAAATGGACTCTAAATAGTTTACATTTTAAATAATTAAAAAAGTAAATTCTATTAAATACTTTACAGTGTTACATAACATATGCAATCTGCTTTCAGTGCAACACGAGACAGACTTTTCAAATAATATTAGTAATACGTGTACTACTTTTAAAGAGTACATGGTGACTATATTTTATGGTTTCGTGACATTTTGTTAATGTTAATTTAATAAAAATACTAAATGATTTAAAAAATTGCGTTCATCTTATTTTTCTGCGTAAATAAGATACTTTTAACCTAAAATAATGGTTCGTATAAATCTAAGAAAATTTATTTACCAAAATATTTGGTTACAGTTAAAAAGTTTCTTGTGGTCAAAAGTGAGACAATTTACAAGTTCTTTGAAATTCGACACTTGTTTTACGTGCGGTTAAGCTGTAAAATTAAAACTGAAATACAAGCAATCCGTATTATAAAATTTTCATAAAAAATTTTTTGTGAAATTTTGATAACACTAACTATTATTTTGATATGTAGTCTAACGTATTATATTTATTCAATTGTTAGATTTCTACGAAAAAAAAATCCTACAGTATCATTTATTAGGTCTTGAAAAATAACTTTTTTCCGATTGTCATACTTTTTTTAAAATAATATTTAATGCCACAAGAAAGAAAAATGCTAGAAATTTAGAAAATAATTTCTGACGTTAAAGAAGATAACATTATTTTTTTCTTTGTATAATATTACACGCTTTTTCGTTCTGATATAGAATAATATTAATACAAAGTTATGGCAATTGAGGAAATCGACTTTTGAAAAAAACAATTAAATTGTTTTACGTGTTCGTACAAATCTCAAAATAGAATTAAATTAATACGATATGTTACAAATCAAAATTATTGGTCATGTTATTAGAATATCATGAAGAATATTTTTTAGGAAATATGTTATGCATTCTGCATGTTATTTTAATTTAAAAGTTTGAGATAAAATACAANATAATATTGATACAAAGTTATGGCAATTGAGGAAATCGACTTTTGAAAAAAACAATTAAATTGTTTTACGTGTTCAAAATAGAATTAAATTAATACGATATGTTACAAATCAAAATTATTGGTCATGTTATTAGAATATAATGAAGAATATTTTTTAGGAAATATGTTATGCATTCTGCATGTTATTTTAATTTAAAAGTTTGAGATAAAATACAANATGAAGAATATTTTTTAGGAAATATGTTATGCATTCTGCATGTTATTTTAATTTAAAAGTTTGAGATAAAATACAAATTAAAAATAACTAGATGTTGAGCCCTAACTGCAGGTAAGCCAACTGCTTGATTTCAAACAGTGTGTAACATGCTGCTCCTGTGACTTCAAGAAAAACTTTAACCGGAACCAAAATATTTGCTAAAACAACTTTATTTTTAATTTGTACGCACCAAGATTTTCAGTTAAAATTCTCGGATTTGTGCTACACACGACAAATGTTATTTTTTAAAACTATTTGGTATTTTTATTAAGTTGGTATTGATATCATGGCACTAAGCCATAACATTTCTCAAAATCTGAACAAAAAAAAATGTGTGTTTCTTGAAAAGCCCCAAGAGAACGGCGCGGGGTTGTGAAATGCGGTTCGAACAGGCGGTTGGGAAAAGGTACTGCTCGACCAACTCAAATGAAAGCCCATGAAATATGTTAAACACAAGCTCTATTTCTCTTCTGGGGCCCCGGTGGCTGAGTGGTTAGCCTGCTCTCCTCCCACCATGGCGAACCGGGTTCAATCCCCTACCGGGTGGGAATCGTACCGGACGATGTCGCTGGTCGGCGGGTTTTCTCGAGGATCTCCCGTTTCCCCTCCCTTTCATTCCGGCACCGCTCCTTACTCACCCTAATCACCCCCATCGGCTCTCAAGACTCGCTGTTAAGAGCCGCCATACCGCACTCTTCCTAATCGTCGCAGCAGCTTCAAGATAATGCAGATGGTTCGGACGAAACACGTGCAAGCGGCTCACATGCAAACTGTTATCAGTGAAAATAATCAACATGTTCAGCGAAACAACACATGGTAATTGATATGCCAGCGGAATCAAGCAAATACTGTGTGAAATAAGAGAAAATTTGTTAACAACTCTTCTTGGATTGCTGGTGATAGACATGCCGTCTGTTAGGTTGTGAAACAAACTGCACTGTTCAAATGTCCACCCCTCATTCTACTCACTCGGACCAGGCAACGTAATACATGCCACCAATGTGTGAATCAATTTAATTAGCGATGGGAGGGAGGGGCGGGGTGCCAGTAAATTCCGCTTCTCGTATTTTTTTCCCCCTGGATCACGTAAGAAAATTTATTTTCCTGGCAGGAAAGATGATTTCCGTCCGTGATGAGACGAATCGTTCCGGCGTACAAATAACAACAACGAAGACTGATACCTACTTCAGATGGAAAGTACTGGCTGTAAAACACACGAAGCCACGGATGACCGAGCTGTACTGACTTTCAAAACCCAGGTTTTTATTGTAGCACAGACGTGTCGCCCTTGGCGTACTTGATTTCACACCAGTCATACAATGGAGACATGTCACACTGCCGTTTGTTTATAACCTACTCTGTAAATTCGGATAGGTGATTTCAATCATCAGAAATATTTCACTGAATATGCTTTTAATCAGCTGTTATCTAATGGTGAATCAGTGGACTGCACTGATGTATTTCACGGCCAGGCCAGTGTAATTCACTGGGAATAAGTAGAAATTACTGTTTAGTCAGTGAATACCAGCAACTGAAAATATCAGTACAATTTTTCTGATTCAAGTGGAGCAGCTTGTACAGATCTGCAGTCCAGATTGGTGATTTGAAGCAGTTATAATAGTTTCGATTTTGGAGTGTATAGGCTAGCATAGTCTATTCACGGCTTCTCCATACTTTTTGAATCAAACCTTCGAATAATCACCTCAAGTATGATGCCCTTGCTTATTTCCGAAATATTAAAAGTATCACAAGCGTTTTATAATCTTGTTAACATAAAAATACCTTATTTTTTAAGTCGTACTTCCACTTCTTTTTTATCTGAAAATTATGTTATTTTATTTACAATTAATATGAATAAAAATAGGGTGAAAATATGTGTGTTGGCAAGGCCTAGCAAGAAATAGTTCTTATGCAAGAGATTATTTAACTGAGTGCTCTCAAATATGGCGTGTTGTCCCATTGGTGTAATTTTCGTGACAAGCTTAAGCTTTGATAGCAGCAGGTGGAAGAATAGCCTGAAAGTAGAACTTTATCAGGGCTTCAGAAAAGTTGGAAGTAATTATGAATGGACAATACATATTTCTGTGACCATTAACGCGAAGCTCTTCAAGTCTACAGTTCACTTTAAACACCCCATCACAGTAAAAAGTTAAATTCGCACGCAGCGTGTGACAGTGAAGGTGTCTANCCGGCGACGAAGAAGAGACTGGTAAAGTGGGAACCGCGGGCCGCCGCACTGACCCAGGGCCGAGGACAGCCGGCTGGCCTGCGCCCGGGGATCAAGGGAACACGTCTGCTCCCCTGGGAAAGTCAGCACGCCTGCGTGATGGCTTCACATGGCCTCTTATACCACGCCATCTCTCTCTGCTGGTTAAGGCTGTTCGCAGTAAACCGAGCACTTTTCAAAGCCCTGCTAAACTTCTACTTGTATTCGCAATGAGCATACAGCCAACATACAGCATTGTCATTGGCCTTAGCACTTTATCCGCGCATCAGTCAAGTGCAATCTAAAATTATTAGGAAAGTAAATATTTTACAAATGCCNTGGCCTTAGCACTTTATCCGCGCATCAGTCAAGTGCAATCTAAAATTATTAGGAAAGTAAATATTTTACAAATGCCTTCATTCTTGCAGTTATTTGCGTTACAAAAACTGGAAACCAAAATAAACAATTTTTAAAATTCACATATGTTTATCTAATACTTTTCATTCTATGTTAAAACGTCTCACCATCGTTACCAACTTCTTTGGTCGCTTGCCAGTCAGCATGTCCTTACAAATATATGCAGGTAGAGGCAGTGACATTTTTCAAAGGTTAATTCCAAAAATGCTCAAATAACCATCACTAGCCTATAGTCTGGATAAATGTCACTGAGAATAAGGTGTTTTTGATTCAAACNTGGCCTTAGCACTTTATCCGCGCATCAGTCAAGTGCAATCTAAAATTATTAGGAAAGTAAATATTTTACAAATGCATTCATTCTTGCAGTTATTTGCGTTACGAAAACTGGAAACCAAAATAAACAATTTTTAAAATTCACATATGTTTATCTAATACTTTTCATTCTATGTTAAAACGTCTCACCATCGTTACCAACTTCTTTGGCCGCTTGCCAGTCAGCATGTCCTTACAAATATATGCAGGTAGAGGCAGTGACATTTTTCAAAGGTTAATTCTAAAAATGCTCAAATAACCATCACTAGCCTATAGTCTGGATAAATGTCACTGAGAATAAGGTGTTTTTGATTCAAACNAAAAATGCTCAAATAACCATCACTAGCCTATAGTCTGGATAAATGTCACTGAGAATAAGGTGTTTTTGATTCAAACAAAATTTCTTCGCCACGACCTAATTAATTGTTTGTATTGGGAAATAAGATATGTTGTGGTTCATATTTGACTGCCCCAAACTATAAGATTTGGCTGGTGCTACTAAACATTTGATTAGCTTTACAGTTTCTGTTTTTATAACAGAAAGTGAAAACACGACCGAAATTCGAATTCATACCATTTGCTCCCAAGCGCTACGCCGTAGCTACCTACTTTTTTTTATTGACTGTTTTATTTAGCATATGACAAAAGTTGTTGGCTAATTCCTACGAAGGATGACTCAGACGGACGTTCACAAATATACACCCATGCCATATCCGGGACTTGAACCCTGCGCCGCAAGCCGGCATGCAACCAACTACGTCACGGAGATTGGCTCAGCTACGTGACTACTGATGAAACGATATGTTTTTAAATACATAAAGTTTAAAGACGCGACAGCTTACGTAAAAAATGATTTCAAGTTTTGCATCGTTACTTTTTAGTTTCCTATCGAACTTGTATTATTAGGATTCGTTTTTACCATTCTCAAGCATTAATACATGCACTAACAAGCACTGTTACTATCCTAAGTGTCACTAATTTTGCAAACAAACTCTTGAGCTGTATATTCGAACGAAGGCAATCTATAAAGTGGCCAAGCAAATATACAGAGATGATTAAGTAAATATTTTGTTGGCAGTCTTTTTATTTTACCCAACACAGAGGTTTGGTTTATTCAAGCACGTATTTTGTTAGATGGTCACAATAAATTTTGTTGTTTTTGAAGTTTTATTTACTCAACAAAGTATTGTGTTGAGGCTGCTAAATATATATTTTGCCCAATGAAAACAAGTATTTTGTTGACTGTACTAAGCCTTTCTCTCGGTGTAGGCGAGTCTTCAGCGCTGTCCGCTCCAAAACCTTATGTGTACCTTCTCGAATTTTTCACGTGCCATAAACGTTGCTAAAGGCGACTGCAGTCGTTATCTTAACGGTCTTGATTGAAACATTGCTATATTTTTGTTTCCCTCGAGGCGGAATATTTATGTTGCATAGGATTACCGCAGAGACTCGGGATAAATTAGTAAAAAAGAAGTATATTTCATTTAAAAAAAGGCCAACACAAATTTATTTGAGTCGCAAATGGAGGGCCACTTAAACTTTTCGCATATACTTAGGTTTCAGCAATGCCGAAAAAATAATCTGGGAAGACATGCCTTAGTGCATTAAGTAAGATCTCTATTTTCAAGCATTAAAGGATCAGCCATCGTTTTCTTACGCAGGTGTCACAGTCCAGCACAAACTCTGCTTGGGAAGCATTCTTTGTTGACTTTAATAGATGTCCTGTGAACTACATTTGCTTGTGGGGCTGCGGCTGACATAGCAGCTAGAGCGCTCACCTCCCACCTAGGCGAACCAGGTTCGATTCCCGGCGAGGTCGTACCCAGGATTTTCATCCGTGGGAATCGTGCCGGACAATGCCGCTGGTCGATGGGTTTTCTCCGGGATCTCCTGTTTCCCCCACTCTTGCATTCCAACGCTGCTCCATATCCACATCGATTTACCCTCATCGGCTCTGCATTGTTATCTAGTAGTCTAAACCGCAGCGATCCCAACCTGACGTTCCTTATAAAAGTGATATTAAGTTTCGGGATGGGGCTAGCAATCCCGTCCCCTTACAGCATTATTTTTGCAAATAATTTATTTTAAATTTCTGCATATAATGGAGGACTTATTCTAAAACAAAATCATATGGCGTAGGATTATAATACTGACGTCAATCAAACTACGATGAAGATAATATAATTCATCACACTTTGCAATCCTCTTTGAAAAAAAAAANTAATACTGACGTCAATCAAACTACGATGAAGATAATATAATTCATCACACTTTGCAATCCTCTTTGAAAAAAAAACATGAATGCTGTTTTTTTTTTCACGTAAAGAAAACACTTACAAGAAAAATTCATTTTTGAACTTATTATTAATTGCTCCGAGACCCGAAAGAGAAACAATGTGTTAGGTTTAAGGTGTTCTTGTAGAACGACGTGATTATAATAAAATCTCTCCTCTCACAGTTCCCGCGTTTCAATACGCGTTGCAAAAGACAAATTTAAAAAGAGGGTCTATAAATCTAATAACATTCAAACACATTATGCTCTCTTAGGTGCGGTTTATGTACTGATTTAGTACAACGTTAGATTGATACTTCATTAGTAGTGACGTAGGCTACTAAAGTTTCGTAACTCTGCCGTTGGGTTTATTGGAATATTTATTTTTAAACTTATAAAGTTGGGATGTCATAATGATTTTATTTGTAGACCCAGTTTAAGAGCAAATAGTTTAATAGGTTTTTTAATTTTAATAAATGGTCAACACTCCAAAATATAATTTTTGCTTTGGACGCGAAGTATATACCAATTTTGGGCTGAAATATGGTGAATGTTGGTAAAGATTTTATTATTTATTAATATTAATACTATTTTAGAAAACCTGATGCATTAATAAGTTGTTTAATGTCTCATTGTGCTACACATCCCTAATTTTATGTCATACTTGGTGATACTCAGTTGAATAACTTCTCACATCGAAGCTAAACACTATATTTTATTGGGATGGAGTTATCTTACAAAATGACAAAATTACAAAAGAAAGAGTTCATCACTTACAAAATTGTATGTATTGATTAGGCATTATCTATATAAACACTTTNTAATACTGACGTCAATCAAACTACGATGAAGATAATATAATTCATCACACTTTGCAATCCTCTTTGAAAAAAAAAACATGAATGCTGTTTTTTTTTCACGTAAAGAAAACACTTACAAGAAAAATTCATTTTTGAACTTATTATTAATTGCTCCGAGACCCAAAAGAGAAACAATGTGTTAGGTTTAAGGTGTTCTTGTAGAACGACGTGATTATAATAAAATCTCTCCTCTCACAGTTCCCGCGTTTCAATACGCGTTGCAAAAGACAAATTTAAAAAGAGGGTCTATAAATCTAATAACATTCAAACACATTATGCTCTCTTAGGTGCGGTTTATGTACTGATTTAGTACAACGTTAGATTGATACTTCATTAGTAGTGACGTAGGCTACTAAAGTTTCGTAACTCTGCCGTTGGGTTTATTGGAATATTTATTTTTAAACTTATAAAGTTGGGATGTCATAATGATTTTATTTGTAGACCCAGTTTAAGAGCAAATAGTTTAATAGGTTTTTTAATTTTAATAAATGGTCAACACTCCAAAATATAATTTTTGCTTTGGACGCGAAGTATATACCAATTTTGGGCTTAAATATGGTGAATGTTGGTCAAGATTTTATTATTTATTAATATTAATACTATTTTAGAAAACCTGATGCATTAATAAGTTGTTTAATGTCTCATTGTGCTACACATCCCTAATTTTATGTGATACTTGGTGATACTCAGTTGAATAACCTCTCACATCGAAGCTAAACACTATATTTTATTGGGATGGAGTTATCTTACAAAATTACAAAATTACAAAAGAAAGAGTTCATCACTTACAAAATTGTATGTATTGATTAGGCATTATCTATATAAACACTTTNACAAAATTACAAAAGAAAGAGTTCATCACTTACAAAATTGTATGTATTGATTAGGCATTATCTATATAAACACTTTGGTTCTAATCATATAAATTGTATAAAAAAGTAAAGTGTCCTAAAGAAAACAATTTTTAATGACTGCTTCTTTGAAAAATAAAATGTGTTATATTGAACTACATTTATAACCAAAAATTTTAGATATTTGCCAAAGTGTTCAGAATATAATAAGGATAAAAGACTAAAACTTTATTGGACCATTATCTTACGAAATGGCGTCTTTTATTACCTGTGTACTAGGTTTGGTTTATACTATTATATGGTTCGAGAAACCAGACGACTCCAATCCGGCAGAATCATTCCAAAGCAGTTTTGAACATCGTGATTTTCTTCCACTTCCATTTTGCATTTTCGATTCGTCAACAGACGGTGTATTGCGTTAACACTGGTCAAAAGCGAATGTACAAACGCACTTTTCACAGCTCTTAACTGCCAAGAAATTCAGGAACATTCATTAAGGCAAATAACACGAGTGGTGCTGTATCACATTTGCGACTGTTACGTGTGATTTGTATGCTCGTATGTCAATTTGCTCCCTCGCACAACAGTTTAAAATGTTCTACATTTTAACTTCAGAAAAAGTGCGTATTGCATACAACTATTGCAGTAACTTGACGAATACGACTTCGTCAGTCATCAGGTAATATATTATCTTCTCCTGAGGCTGCAAATGGCCAAAAGTTAATGGAAAAAAAATGTCCTAACGTATTTTATTCAGTGAGCAAGCTGTGAGTTGGTGGGGCAGGTACGAGCACCACGTCAGCAGTCACTCTCCATACTCGAGTGGTGACATGATGCAACAAAACTGGATGTATGACCCTCGCTGAGAAAACACTAACAGTGAGTATCACGTACTTGGACATAATGGAATTGTTCCTAAAACCGCAGCTTCGCGATGATGTCATAATGGAGAATATTTTGTTGCAACAAGATTGATGTCTTCCAAACTTTGCATTTACTGCCAATTGATAACTGAATATAACTTTTCTNCTGCCAATTGATAACTGAATATAACTTTTCTCATCTGATAGGCTTTCGGCATCCCGTTCACATTTAGGCAATTTTTCACCATGACGATTAATTAAGTCAAGGGAATGTCCATGCGATGGATTTTGTGCTTTTTCNCTCATCTGATAGGCTTTCGGCATCCCGTTCACATTTAGGCAATTTTTCACCATGACGATTAATTAAGTCAAGGGAAGGTCCATGCGATGGATTTTGTGCTTTTTCATGGATTATGGTTACGTGGGCATACATTTGAATGTGTTTAGAATTACCTTTACACTTCAGGCTCAGATTGACCTATTATGGATGAAATTCTTATTTTTATGTCATTATTTCAGTCTTAAAGGTATTATTCAATTATTTGATTAAAGAAAATTTACTATTTACTAGTTGTTTAATACTTTTGTATCTACTTTTCACTGTGTGTTATTTCTTGCTTGAAAAAGGGAGAAACTTAATAATAAAATATAAAAATGTTCCCGAATTTTTACAACAAGCAGATAACACAATGGAAAATAAGAACATAAATATTGAAAAAACTCGTAACATATTAATTTTCTATAATAGCACATTTTCATTCATTACTCTGAATCCGAAATGNTAAATATTGAAAAAACTCGTAACATATTAATTTTCTATAATAGCACATTTTCATTCATTACTCTGAATCCGAAATGATGACATGAAAACGAAGAATTTACGCAAAAGTGGTGAAGTCAAGCCTTAATTGATGTCTATACCGACTATTTTGTATAGCCCAGGTCTGTATGTAATGAAAGACATTCTTTTCCTTTGCTAATTATTGATGTCGCTACNCCGACTATTTTGTATAGCCCAGGTCTGTATGTAATGAAAGACATTCTTTTCCTTTGCTAATTATTGATGTCGCTACAAATTTTTAATGTTATTTGTAAAACCCACAAAAATAAAATTGTAAAATGTTAAATGTATTTTCGTTTCTGAATACTAAAATATTTAGTTTGTGCTCTGGGAAATGTTGAGGTGGAGCAAAGGCTGTTATTACGAGTGTACCTCTCACGTGAGGGCTTGGTGTGTGTTGCAGATACTGTGGACGGCACTGTCCGTGGCGCTAGGCCTGGAGATCAGGGCCGAGCTGATACGAGGGGCGCCGTGCATCAAGAGGTTCAACCAACTGTTCTGCCCCACCGCGGGTAACAGCTACCCCATGTGAGTAGTCCAAGTCTATCTATCCTTCTGAGGCTTGTTCGCTGCTACCGGCGAACTTCTGAAACTAACGTTTGGAAAATATGTCTTTGGCCACGACTATAGCTGTTCAAAAAGACCAACTGACGTGTGACCTCATCTGAGATATTTCATGCCAAATATTTTCCCCGCAATTATACTTAAAACAAGGTTTTGTACATAATGCATTACATCATTCTGTTTGGCGTTACTAATACTACCTACGATAAACATTTGATGGGTTTACCCACCAGTTGTTTCGAAATTGTATTAAATATTATAAGGCTTATTAACGTCCCCTATTGTTATGGCTAAAGGCTTATCAGGGGACGATTTACAAACTATCTTATGACCTAACTTAAACTTACATCCATGCCTTACCTGGGATTCGAACCCAGAACCTACCTCATCCCAGACCGGCAGCGCATCAACTGACTGCGCCACGGGAGGCAGGCTTGTTTCGAAATTGATGGCAACAATTTTTAATAAAGGTTTTTATGTCGTAATGCATTACACTGCCATGTTAGGTATCGCGAGTGTTACCTACAATCTGAGTTTGGTTGTTCTATTCAAACTTGTATGAAATTGCAGTTAACTATGCTTATATTAAATACTAAGGCATGATGAATCATATCGCCTTGATTGAGGCCGCGACTGATACATATTATATGAATCTGACGACTATAACATTTCAAGTGGTATTGTTAATTTTAATTTTTTTTTTCTGAATTCACTTTAACAATTTTTAAATTACTTTCGTGAAGTGAAACCAGGATTTTCCCTGCAAACAATATTTGCGATAAAAATTTGAAAGAGGGTTGTTTCATAAGCAGTTTTAATCGTTAGAAAATAAAAGTTAATTGGTTTTCCGATATAAACACCGATGTGTCCTGTCACATGACACCAAGTATTACTGTAAATTTCTCCCCGAGTTGTTCAATTAGTCAGCTAATTCAATTTGCAAATTAGAAATTAGTTTATTTTATGAAATTAGTAAGTATTTCACAATAAAATTTGCCAAAGAAATGTGTTAATAAATAATTAATATCGTCTTTGTAAAATTAAAATAACTAAAAATGTTTAAAGAGAAGCCCGGGTATNAATGTGTTAATAAATAATTAATATCGTCTTTGTAAAATTAAAATAACTAAAAATGTTTAAAGAGAAGCCCGGGTACCAATCGGCTTCTAGGTTTTCAGGAATTATACCAACAGGTAATCAGGAATAACATTATTGCATACATTTCTACTGGAAAACTTCCGTGTACGCATTAATAAACAAATATTCTCTTCTGACTCACTGAAAAATGCGATTATATGGCGCCAGAAATAAGTAGCACAATAATTCACCAAACTTATATAATGTTGTTGCTTTTGAAGTTAAATTAATCATTTTAAGGATTTCTCAAGCATAGTACACATTAATTGGTTTTTTAATTACTTCATAACGTAAAAACCATGCTAACCTTCCTTTAAGCGTTCTTATGCNTAGTACACATTAATTGGTTTTTTAATTACTTCATAACGTAAAAACCATGCTAACCTTCCTTTAAGCGTTCTTATGCCGATCCATGTGTAAGCACTGGACTGGTGTGTAGTGTTTCCGTTGTGCAGCGAGCTACAGCTACGGTTATACTAACATGGTGTCAATGGTTTCGCGTGTCTCAGTTTAGCATGGTTTATTACAAAGCAACATAAATAAATTCCATTTTTATACCACCAATCGAATTAAAACAGAATTTTTGTATGTTGAGTACGTAGCGGACTTTGTAGTTCAGCGGTGAGATATTACCCGAGTATTGCATTCCTTTACTGCAACATCTGCTTATCCACGTCGGCGCTCAAGACCTAGTTCGTTATATGACAAAATTTCTCTTGCGCCACTTATTTTGTAGGTACGTTGAACAATTAGAAAAAAAAAATTCTGCGGTAATGTGTGGGAAAGCGTTCGGAAGATCTTAGGTTTTATCCCGGTCGTCTGTACTGCAGATAGTTTTTCCGAAGTAATTCTCCATCCACTTTCCAAGAAAAATATAAACCTTACCAATCGCTCATCCACTTANCAGATAGTTTTTCCGAAGTAATTCTCCATCCACTTTCCAAGAAAAATATAAACCTTACCAATCGCTCATCCACTTAGTTAATAAACTAACCGGTCTGTGCTCATAAAATAAAACTAATGTTATTTGTATTGTTTTCTCAAGGGGATTCATCCCACGCAGGAAAATTATATTTGAGCTCGGCGCCGGTCTGCGAATGGCTTAGCAACCTTCTACTGATGTCGCGATCAAGGTCAACAACACGAGAGTAGTTAATGGTTTCTCTCCCCCCCCCCCCNTACTTCTCTGGCTGGCGTCATGTTGCATCCGCATTACATTTTTATAATTCTTCCACTGAGCCAAATTCAAAAAATCTCAAACCCGACATTTAAAAAAATTGTTACACATTTAGCCCAGAAAAAAAATGATTTTTTTAATGCTTTTTAAAACAATGTAATTATAAATACCGAATAATTATTTTCATCAGAATCATATATTGAAAAATAATTTCTTATGAATTACCATTAGGAATTTTCCTGCATTAAATATTATGCTAGCCAGTGTGCAAGTTGAATGAGTCTATAGTGTACAGTTTTAGAAGCTGTTTGGGAATATGTTAATCACTTTTCTACAAAATGTATAGCTCGTGCAATGAGTAGAAGCACTGAATATAAATAATATCATAAAATAATGAAACCATTAGAAAGCGTTTGGCATAAGGAAAATTGCCGCCAAAAGTTGCGTTGGCGTCCCAAAGAGGTCACTTTTAAGCTAGTGGTAAGTTAATATAAATTATATTTATTTGTGTGTAAAAGTTCGTGCTTGGCTCAAATAGTGATATATATAGATAGGCTACTTGTTGCAGCCAAAATGGCAAGTATTAACTTTATTTCGTAACTGTTATTGACGCCCTCCAATGGTGTTTTCAAGAGCAAACAGCACAAATACAACTACGGTTGGCATTGAGCGTTCATAAGCAAGTTTAGTTAAATGGAAAACCAAGTTATGAATATAAGTGCGAAATAAATATGGCCATCATCAAAAGGAACTTCATTTGGTTCCCCTTTACTTTAAGGAAAATGCGAAGGAAAGCGCTAAATATAACATTTTTAACCATTTCACTTTGTTTCCCAATTCGGTTTTTATAAAAACAAAAGGAAATTTTGTAAGCCAAAGTTGTGCTAAATCCATTTTACAACAGAATATCAAACAACGTGTTGATATACTTAGATATATTTTCACTATAGTGCGAAGAACAAAGTTTATTCTTTACGTAGGTTCTAACACAATACAAATCGGACACTTCTACACATTTAAATTTATTTTATGAAAATTTGCAATTATTCTATTTACTTAGACACTGAACGGAAAAATCCGGCACACATGCAACACCAGTACACCCTGGTGGTGAAAATTTTAATTTTCCTAACTAAAAGCATTGAGTTTCCCGGCACGAGTAGAGTAAAAACCTTATTTGGGGTCACTAACGTTTCTTTGTTGCCAACAACGCAACATGAACTCTGTCATCAACATTTACCGGCTTTAATTCATAACATGTGAAGTCAAAGAAAACTGTTTGTGGGAAAACGTCATGGGCACATTCGAGTGAATTACATTAACAATTCTATTTCCAAGAATATCTACTATTTTTTCAAAAGTTTGAACAGGATGTTTTTTGCTGCAGCATGACTTTGTTTGCTATACAAGGCTGGTAAATTATCGGTAAATAACCGATACATTGTGAACCGCAAGAAATAATTCTAATGTTTGTAACAACAATGACAGCAAGCAAATGAAAACCTATGGAGTTTGTAAGAGTGCTTGCTAAGTGCGTTTAAAATGTTTGCACTTAGTTTGAGGTTGGAATTTAATAACGACTCAGATTAAATCTTATTACACTCGTATTTTGTTCATACAAATGTTTAAACAGTTCACGTAAAAATGTGTATTCGTTGCACAGAAAACATACTGAAAAAAATTAACAAACCGTTTGTAATGAATATTTGAAAGCAGTGCGAAGTAGCAGCGTCTAAAGCACGAAGTGGAATACCGGTTGGTAACGGCCAAGCAAGTTCAAATTACAGGAGTGACACTAAAACATATCGACTACGACACCATTTTCCATTAATCGATCATTCCTTACCATATTATTTTCCGGGTAGTATTAATTTGCATAAGTGAAGCCAGTAATAATGTAATAATATTAAAGAATAATATTTAACAGAAAAATTATTTCCATTTATATATTATGTCAGTGTGTATGCTACTTCCATGTTGGTGTACACGCAATCGTTAATGCTCAGTAATAACATTGTTAGCCTGCCTAACAGGACCTTGAAAAGTAACCTACGTAAATATGTTAAAGCTTTTTTTTACAGTTTCATCTAACTTAAACTAACCTACGTATTACTTGTTAAATAGTGTGTTTGTAGTTTAAGCTAACCTACGATAGCTGGTGTAAAAGTGAGTAGTTTTCATAAGCGCATGGGGAGTATTCACGATCACACATTTCCAGAAAGTAGATTGAATATAGGGTAGAGTAATCGCGCTAGCTGCACAAAAACCAATCTCCGTGTCTCAACATTTAACTGCTTTTCTGCCCATTATGACTGTCATAAACGACTTGGATAGGCTTTGAACACTGTTCAGTAAACAAGTGCTTTGAGATGTCTGTATACTTCCTCTAAACAAAATGTAAGGCAATTTTATTCATTTCAAATTGATACAAGTATTTTGTTCATACAAAAGGACATGTCATAAATGTAATATATAAACAAACACGTTCATCACTGTTAACCACGTGGTGTTTACAGTTTTATTGGTATGAGGTAGGTCAATGTTGGGTGCACGCGCAGAAGACGAAAAATTGGTCTACCTGATCTATAGTCTTTGTTCCATAGGCGCTCAAGGCCGATTCACATTGAAGTTAACATGTAACTTATTGCTTTAATTTAGCTCATCGTTATTTCATGCATAGGCCACGCAGCAGTGTATTAGCATTTAATTAAAGTTAATGTAAAGTTAAAGTTACCTTTTTAGAAGTTAAACTAACATCGGCATGACGCAAAGGTAACTTCCCCTAGTAACAACCAATCAGTTTCCAGATAAAATTTTTTGTCGTTTGTTTTCTGAATTAAATTTTATTCCCACCAACTTCCAACCTTAACGACTGTTGAAGTTTTTAATTTCCTTTGAGCGAGTTCGAATGACAAACAAATCAGCAATTTGTAAAATTCCAAAATTGAAAATCTATTAGCAGAATATTTTATAAATTTAGGTGAGTGATGAGGTTATTTGCGCATAAATGCACATGTTTTATGGACAAACATGCACATGCGTACATCGACGTGCCATTTTCAGATCCCAGATACAACGTATGAGGTAGCACTGCATTATGACTTATCAAAGATGAGCCAATCTTAATTGTAATGTGAAAATTGCTAAGATTTGTTTAGAAATGTCGACATACAGTCAACACAAAGTGAACAAAATGAGTNTAATTGTAATGTGAAAATTGCTAAGATTTGTTTAGAAATGTCGACATACAGTCAACACAAAGTGAACAAAATGAGCTCCATGTTGAGGAGTTCACTTCCTGGCGCTTAAAAAGGTTTGCAGAACGTTTGAAATCCCGAAACTATTAAACGTGCGCCCAACATGCTTATATACGAAAATAACACGCACTTCAGACTACGACTGCCGATTACTTCCAAGACATGGTGCTCATTAGAAATGCCATAACGACACTCCGACATAGCTAAAAAAAGGCTTTCTGAAAGCGTAGTATCCGAAGATATTCGAGTCAGATTCACACGGAAGTACTCGAGGAGAATGCNAAAAAAAGGCTTTCTGAAAGCGTAGTATCCGAAGATATTCGAGTCAGATTCACACGGAAGTACTCGAGGAGAATGCATTGAATCCTGCTACAGACTTTCCTTCGATAAAATGGTGGGGTCGCGGCTTAAAGTGCCATAGGAAGACGCAGCACGACGGTTCAGAGACCTCCCCGTGGCGGCGATGGCGCACTTGACACTGTTGGTGCGTGTGGCAGGCCGTGCGTCATGATCCCATTGAGTTGAGTGATGCGAGGCTCGTGTTGAGTCACGTGTACACTCTCCGAGCGCCGGCCGCCAGCTACCTGCTGACTCAGCAAGGTCGTCCACACTGGCCTCACCACGAGATTACTTACTCTCTTCTCAGCACCGACGTAATGCAGCACAGCAGCAATTACCTCCATTAACTGCCAACTGGCGTGTCCGTAAAAATCCACTTTCCGCATAATTGATTTATGCTTAAAAACGGTGCTGAACGATAGATCAGATAAGTACTCAGATGAGAAATGGCATGGCGGTTCCTTTGATGTAGACGTACCCATTCTCTGATTGGCTGTGCAAGGCTCTGTAAACGGGTCTTTGTGTCCTCCTCTTTCTAAGAGCCTGTGAATATTTGGTTTTGAAAACGTATTTTCTCCGAATGCCTTGTATAATGCCTGCAAAGTCCGCAGGGGAAAGGTGTCTTATGTTTTCCAAGTTGCAGAGACAAATGCGTAACGCTGGCCGTCCCCTGTCCGTGTGCACTGATCGGCTTGAGGAAGCGATGCCCTCCACTACTCCATAGCGCGCCAAATGGGCGTGTCACATTCGACCGTGAGACTTACTACGGGTACGGATAAAGCTCCACCATCCCTACCACTGGCAGAAAGTACAAAGCATTCCGCGAAACTTCGTTTTCAAAACCCAATGTTCAGAAGCTCATATCTCCTTTAATATTCCGTTTTGGTGTACGGCGTCATTTATATTTTAGACTTTATTTTTTATGAGGAATAACCTCCCGTAGTTTGGGCGTTTAATTTCCGAACAACCTGTATATGTACATATACATACTATATGTATTTCCCCACCATTTATAGTTGCAGCTATCGCTGAAAATATTTTGATTACATTTCGTATTTTAGAAATTAATTTAACATTCACTTAATATTTCAGAAATGAAATCAATACTGGTTAGTAAATACTTGCGCTTCCGCANTAGAAATTAATTTAACATTCACTTAATATTTCAGAAATGAAATCAATACTGGTTAGTAAATACTTGCGCTTCCGCTACAAGAATAACACGACGCACTTTCTAGTGGACTTAAATCTGTGTGGACCATCTATATTGTGCCTAAATATACTGTCCAGTCACAAACTAAACGAATTTACCGAATACTATATTAAAGAATCTTACAATAGTTTTGTCCATATTTATCTACTTGTTTCAAAATTGGCTGTCATTGTCTACTGCATAAATAATATGCAATGCACAGATTCTTGACCAAATTTNTAGAAATTAATTTAACATTCACTTAATATTTCAGAAATGAAATCAATACTGGTTAGTAAATACTTGCGCTTCCGCAACAAGAATAACACGACGCACTTTCTAGTGGACTTAAATCTGTGTGGACCATCTATATTGTGCCTAAATATACTGTCCAGTCACAAACTAAACGAATTTACCGAATACTATATTAAAGAATCTTACAATAGTTTTGTCCATATTGATCTACTTGTTTCAAAATTGGCTGTCATTGTCTACTGCATAAATAATATGCAATGCACAGATTCTTGACCAAATTTNATCTACTTGTTTCAAAATTGGCTGTCATTGTCTACTGCATAAATAATATGCAATGCACAGATTCTTGACCAAATTTTTTTCCATCTTCGACACATTTAAGTAAAAATTTATGATTTCAAGTAAATAAGTTAAAAAGTCATAAAGTCGATAATTTTCTCCTCTTTTCAGCCGTCTGATTTTTTGCGTCTTTCTTTGTTTTTTTTTATTTAAGCTTAATAATTTTTAAATCTTTTTATTGTATAAAAACACTACTTCCTCACTATCAACAGTTTATTACCTTATGTAGTATTTTATTTCTACTATAAGAGCTATACTGGCATATCATAAATAATAAAGACATTTAAAAAGATATATAATACAATTTATTATTAGTTAATGATGCAAATAATTTTAACGCCAAATATTGTATACCAATTTGTGTTTAAATTCAACAAATGGAACCAAATTCAGGATATGATAGATAGATGCCCTATTTATATCAAACAATAGGCATTATATATTTCGAATGAAAATAATTGACTTCATATAAAGAAAATTATGTTGCAAGCATTTAGAATATGAAGGTGTAGAAAAGGTGGTTTCAGTTGATGTACATCCAAAATATTCGTATTCAACACTGTTTTTCAGGAAGTTTTTTTGTATTAGTAATATTCGTATGATAATTAAAAGTCTTCCAGTAACGTTTATTTTCGCAAGTAAAATAATGGGCAACTGTGTTACTATTTGCTACGTTTTTTTTTTTCNAGTCTTCCAGTAACGTTTATTTTCGCAAGTAAAATAATGGGCAACTGTGTTACTATTTGCTACGTTTTTTTTTTTCGTTGTGTCTGTTATTTTAGTACCATTCCTCACAATAGTATTCTTAGTAAACGCGAAAAATGAGGATTTAATTAATAGCTGAAGAAAATTCTGTTTTCTTTCCTTCTGGATTCTCAACAACTATTTTCTTGCTTTGAAAGTATTAAACATTTGACTGTCANAAAATTCTGTTTTCTTTCCTTCTGGATTCTCAACAACTATTTTCTTGCTTTGAAAGTATTAAACATTTGACTGTCAGATTTTTGGCGTCATGTATTTTTGTGACGTAGAATGGGAGTGGAGATTTGGGCGCCTCTTAACAACGAAGTCTTGAGAGCCGATGAGGTTGAAGTGAGGTGTGAGTATGGAGCAGTGCCTAAATGCAAGGGTGGGGGAAATGGGAGATCCCCGAGAAAAGTCACCGATTCCCTCATGCGAAATCCGGGAGTGACCCCGCCGAGAATCGAGCCCGGTTCGCCTAGGTGGGAGGCGAGTAGTCTGACCACTACACTACCACAGCTCCCTTGTGCAGTTGAGATTGTTTGTGTGATGGTGTTGCTAAATCATGTTAATTGTAGTTCAGTACGACTGTTCATTTAATCTCAAGTAACTCATGTTATGGAATTAATCGGGTTTGAGCATGTTTTAATTTCTTTAACAAAAATTGGTGCTGCTGAAATTTAAATATCATATATTTTTATTGCGTGTACAAAAAAGTCTCTCACGTTCACAAACAGAGACACTGTGGCTTGAAGAATGATTTCACGAGACAAGTAATTTCGCTCGTGCGGGTAGCAACAGACATCCTGAGATGTGTTGCCCTTGATAAACCACAACCGTTTCAAAATGCGAGAAAGCCTGCAGCGTGTTTCTTTTCTGAAACAAAACTTGAAAGTGAGGTGGCGTAACGCGGCAGATGGGAGATATTCGTAAGCTTCCGAGCGCAGGCTGCCTTCACCTTCACATTTCCCAGGTTTCTTGACGGCCTGTACGACTAGTTGATACCACAAAAACGTGATACGTATCAGGAACTACATTGTCAGAATTCTCGTTCCTTGAGAGGAAAAAAAACACCTGCAAAAGCGAGATAACATAACTAATTAAACAAGTTTTAGAAATTAGCTGTGATAAAAATGGTATGCGTGTGTCTGCAAGCTGTGAATATATATTTCGTAACGTGAGAAACACTGAGCAAAGTTTCTTTATTAGGAACTTCCGGTGAAATGTTTTAGACATTTGTAAGAGTGAAATTATAAGTGAGGTTAAGTGCCAAATGGTANTATTAGGAACTTCCGGTGAAATGTTTTAGACATTTGTAAGAGTGAAATTATAAGTGAGGTTAAGTGCCAAATGGTAGTTTCTAAGATATTAAATAAAAAGTGTTTATTTTAATCTTTTGTTGAATTATTCCTTTAAAATTAGTTTATATTTCATCCTAGAAGATTCACACATGTAACTAATGTGTTTACAATCCTTACCATTCGCCAGAAAAAAATATTTACAAAATATTAAATTGGAAAATAGCTAAGTGTCACAACAACAGGTCTGCCAAAGGTGATATGTTCCATAATTTCAAATGTGCTAAAAATAATGCCCAACAATAGATTGTCTTATGCAGTTTGTGGTTTATTCCTTTGAATATATAGGTGACATAGAATACCTAGTTCATACATAATGTAATAAGTGTACAGTGTTAGATAGCTGCAACACTAAAACAAATTAATAGTTTCAAGTTTAAAACATTGGAAAAGAGCTAAGTGCCACGACAAATTTCCTGAAAAAGGTGTTACGACATAATTTAAATGAGCTAAGTGCCACAATAATGTTCTTTATTATTGAAAATAGTGCACACTCTGAGCCTTACTTCAGTCGTATTCCGTACAAAAGTTGCATGCCCAGTACACAGAAGACAAGAAGCCCTTCCCGCGACGCCTGACCTTCATGCTGTACACACATTATCCCATCAGATGCATCAGCAATGTGAATCCCGAAGTTGTACCATCCAAACTGCCGGGAATAGTACATTCTCGAGTGGATTAGTTTGGGTATTTGAAATTCTTTTTGGAAGTCCATTGAAATCGTACAAATTTCGCTACCAGTTAAAGAGCTGCTGATAGTCCTTTTTCATCGTCAAGAAAGTCTTTTCACTCTCACAGTGTTGTATTTCTAGTTGTGTTTGTACTGTCGTCACGTCAACTTTGTCATTGCTTTTTATTTCCGCGTTGAGGCTCACACATTTTGCATGTTTCAACACGAGGTTTCCTAAAACATGCGCTTGGAAAGTCATGTAAGAAATCCTTACGATAAAATGTATAGGTCACAAGACTCTCTGAATGCTTTATTTTAAAAGCAGTGTATAATTTGTTTACATTCATATCACCACTTATGTACTCCTTTTCTGACTTTTTTCTGTTGTAGAGGCTTTGTTCTCTGGGTGTACGATTATTATGTTCTCTAACCAAAACCCTATCACGAAAGGCAATCTTAAAGGTTCTCAGGTCACCGCCCTTGCCTTTGTAAACATATACTCATTCTGTTTTCTTTTTTACTAATGTCCCAATATTATTTGAGAACAAACAAAAATGTTCATAAAATTGCTTTTACATGCCCTCTCTTGGCTCCCTCGTCCATCAGGAATAGTGTAACTTACAGTTGTTTGCCTTCGACTCTCACACGGGTTATTGTATTTCCGATGGCGATGTCTTTGAAATGGAGTATATATATATATATATATATATATATATATAATTAAGTAGTTACCTTGTTCATTCATGATTAGTGCATGGTAGCCTTCAAACAACTTGGTTTTCATATCCACAAGTTGTTTGCATGCGTAACGGCATTTGCATGTTATCTGAAAGTACATACTGCAATATTAGCCCTATTGCTGTTTCAATAATACAACCTGAAAGAGGAATATAGCCCATTATACTAAATTTTATTCAACTGACCTCAGTAGAGAAGTAAAACATAACACATGCACGGACAGAGTGCTGGCCACACTACTTACCACTTTCACAGGTGGAACTATTGCTGGTATTTCCTTCTTATTTGTAGTCATGTACAACTTTCTACGTATCCTTGCAGTATGCTGCTTTGGTTTCCATGCACCTGATTGTTGTTCTACGGTAGCAAAAACATAACCATTTCAATTATTTTCTTCGTTCACCTCCATTGCAATGCACACATCAACAGTCAGCTTGCAACTATGGTTGAATGCAACTCATATAACGGGTTATGGCACTTAGCTTATTTAGCTATGCCATTGTGCCGGACACACCACTAATGCCATCTTTGGATGACAATTGCAACTACTAGGTGTAAGATAGGCACTTAGTATATTATCTGGCAACTGGCCTTGGCTAATAGCTTATTAAGCCATGGGAAAAAAAACTTTCCATAATTTGGTACGTAGCTCACTTAGAATTTCCACTCTACATTTGGTAGCAGCTTAGTTTGAAAGCTGTAATGGCACTCGGTGAATCTAGTTTGTTGCCACCAGGAAGCAGACAATCATATTTTTTCGTTTGATGTAAAACTTTCTTCAGAATTTTGAAGATAGCGGGGTGGATGTGGGGAACCTTGGCCGTACTGGGTATCTTGAGTAATTTGATATATTTATCGATATAAATGAAGTTAGGCAATTTATATTTTGTGAAATTTTTACACCACTTAAATTTAAAAATGTAACTATCACTGACAATGACACAATCAGTAAATATATTACACAGAGTCATAAGCGAAAATAAATTGGCTACATTGTATGGATAGTATTCATAATATTATATATGTGTATATATCCATAGTGGTTTCCAAGCGAGGCGGCACAGTGGTAAAACACTAGACTCTCATTGAAAGGACCCGGGTTCGATTCCCGGCCCAGCCATCGTCATTTCTGTTTCCAAGAGTTTTCCGAATTCGCTCCAGGCGAATTCTCGTATGGTTTCTTAATACAAGCTCTGGCTGATTCTTTCGTCTTTCCTGAATGCCTAGTATTCCTCCACTAAGGACTTCTCGCTGTTCGGGGGCACTCAGAAACACTAAAATAAATATTAATTTCAGACTTTTCCTTTACTTTCCGCACATTGGCATTATCCTACGAGTTAAAAGCTGTTATTAACGTTCGTCTCGTGGCACCTAGAGGGCTCACCCACAGTGGCGAAGTACCTGCAATCAACTGGTTTCACGGCGTTAACATTCGCACAGTTCACCATCTTCTTATTCTCTCTATTCTGAAGACATATTGCATGTCTCTGCGCCAATTAAATAATAACGAGTAATGTGCGATGAATATTCCATCCCGCCAACAATACAGACTTAAAAGTCACCATGCCAGGTATAAGACCTATTCCAATCGGTAGATTTGTCTATATCACGTGATAGCAAATCAATGTAAAGCATTGGTGACTTTCACATAGTATATTTGTTTCCATGGTGTCTGATGAACTATTTTTATATTCCGAGTCTATATATATAAAAACCTTGTGTCCGTTTGCTTGGACGCGTGTAACTTCCAAAAAAAATCAACCGATTTTCATTCTGTTTTTTTATAAACCTTCCTTTATCTATTACCTGCAAAGGTACTAAAATCTGCAAAAAGCTCATTTTTACCATGCTTTTGCGTAAGGAAGCACCTTAGTCAACAATGTAACGTCAACAATTCAATGTAAACAATGTAAAGTCGCAACCGAGCAACAGATCTATCTATCTATATAAAAACGATATATCGATACTTATAAGTACGTCAGTGCTCGATATATTGATATATCGATACTAACATATGTCGATACTTATCGACAAGCGAACATGACACATACAAATCTGTGGATGTAACATTACATGAAAATGAAGCGGTAAATTATCCGCCAGAATTTCTAAATTCACTTGATGTTCCAGGATTGCCTTCACACATATTAAAATTGAAAATATGAGTGCCAGTCATTTTACTTCGTAACATCAATTCACCAAAACTTTGCAACGGCACATGCCTTGCAATAAAAAAAATGATGGGCAAAAATATAGAAGCTGCTTCTACAGTATTCACTATAAGCAATACTTTTATAGTATTGCTTTCAAATGAGAATATGTACTTCTTCCCATAATTGTATTTATTCCGTCAGAAATTCCCTTTCACTTTAAAAGAACACAGTTTCCAGTCAGATTGCCATTTGCAATGACAATAAATAAAGCTCAAGGGCAGTCATTGCAAATGTGCGGAATAGATTTAGAAACAGAATGTTTTTCGCACGGCCAATTGTATGTGTCGTGTTCTAGAGTAGGAAAACCACACAACTTATTCATACGCGCGGAAGATGGTAAAACTAAAAACATTGTATAGAAACAAGTACTTCAATAAAAAAGATTCTGAAAATACATATACTTATTTCAATTAATTTCACAGAAATGAATAGAACCAAAATCTTTTATGCCACAGCAACGCGTGTCAGGGTTAGCTAGTAGTTTATAGATGAAATTCGGCAACGGGCTGATTTGTGGGATATGCCGTCACCATAATATTCCAATAAAGCAAAGGAACAGGATCCATAGGCAGAAATTTACTGACACAAGCCCCAGTAAATAATCCAAAATGCCATTCCAGTTTCGTCTGTCGCATATAATGGGGAGTCCACAAAAGCTTTTCTAATTATATTTCAACATGTTCAAAAACGACCAAACACCTACAAACTTTTTGACCTTCAACATTTTACTGAAGCGGTAGCACTTGTATCGAAAGTGAGTTCTGAATTAACTGCATACATGAAAAATAAATGAATAATTGAAAACAAAGTCAGCAAGAATATTTAATAAATATAGGTACATAAATAAAAAAGACTACTAAATTAATAAAACATTATTACGCAATGAGTAACGCCAAAGAATATGGCATAAACTTAACGAAACGTGGGAAGTACAGCTATTGGATGGCCATGAGGTAATTTTGGTCAAATGCTAGCGTATATAATTGCAGTCAACTGTCGTAGTTGTTCACTTCATCAAGTAGTATGCTTTAAGATATAGCAGTGAAAAAGTAAGTTTTGAAATAAGAATACTTTATATTGGCGAACCTGTTCTGAAATCCAGCCGCACTGCAACTTTTGTGGAAGCTACTGTAATACTTGCTAGTGGAAGATGATGCGCAAGCCCAGCTAATGGGGAACCTTTCACAACACCCAGTAGCCAATCTGACTTAAGACTGTTCAAGGGCGAATTTTTATTTTATTTTATAGACGTTGGGGTTATTTTATGGTTTAATTACACAATATTCATGATAAATTAATTGAAATAAATTCATTAGCAAAACCATTGATCACCCTGAAGGTGCCATCGCAGGGACACATAAATGTGTACAGGCACAGGACATGGTAGTGTAAATACAGAAAACATCCAGATATTGTACCACACCAGGCATGTATTGCAGGAGACCAACGTTTGCCTGATGCAATTATTATGGGATTGGACCACCTGTGGCATGGAGATGGCGGCGATACGGTCGGGCATGGAGGCATACAGACGTCGGATGTTCTCTTGAGGAAAATCCTGCCACAGCTGGCCCAGCTGACCCTCCAAATCCACCGTAGTTACCGCTGGCCAAAGTGGCCGTGCAATCTGATCCCAAGCGTTCTCGATGGGGGAACTTGCTGGTCAAGGAAGCATGTTGACATCACGAAGGCAGGCCGAAGATACCCGTGTTGTGTGAAGCTGGGCATTATCCGGCTGTAAAATGGGGTTGTCAAGCTGAACCACAAAGGGGAGCGCATATGGTTGCAGAATTTCCTTGATGTATCGCCGCGCCATCAGGGTTCCTTCAATCACAAGTGGGGCGGGGGAATCGTAGGAAATGATACCCCAAACAATGACACCGCTCGATGGGGTGGTGTGCCGCTCTGCAATGAAGCGAGGATCACGACGCTGGCCATGACCTCTCCAGACTCGAATACGGCGGTCATCTGTATACATACAGAATCGTGATACGTCGCTAAACAAAACTCGTCGCTAATCCACAAGCTGCCATGCTGCCCATTCCCGGGAGACGGTTACACGACGTGCTCGGCGATGCTCAGGTTGTAATAGTAGACGTTGTAAGAGATGCCGCGCCGCTACGACAGATTCCACTCTGCTAGCTGCACAGCTGCCATGACGTGTCCCTGGATGGTGCGCTGCGACGCCCGTGTAGCACTTACAGCCTGTCGCACAATGAAACGACCCTCCTTGCTGGTGGTCCTCCGGGATTGACGGGTGTATGTATCCTCCCGTTCCCACTGCGTCCAACACCGACACAGTTCAAGTGGCGAGCAATGCACCGAAACATCCAACCAGCATCTCGGAGGCCGACGATGCGGCCTCTGTCAAACTCATCCGGCTGACCAAAGGCTTGTCGAATGCGCGTTCGAGGCATGTTGCGCGTTAACTGAACTTGGCTCTGCGGCTCAAACTATTCACACTGCTACTAAGGCCTTATTCGGTGTCTTAGAAGCTATTAATTATGGAGATACATGTGTGTCCTCTGGTGGCACATCCACGCAAGCAAACCGTTAAACGCAAATTGGACACATGTCGGACTATGACGTTACTGTGTTTCAACCTTCGTTGTACTCGCGCGATTCGTTCATAGTGATCAATTATTTTGCGAATGAGTGTCCTGAATAATTTAAAAACTAACATTTGTAATGTTTTCTGGTGCAAATATGAGACTTTTGCCTTAAAGTCTTAATTCCTACTAATATCAAACAGTTCATTTTAGCACGAACTTTGATTTTATGTAATGTATTTATTGAAGTGACAGGATTAGCGTGTTGGAATTACTTTGAAATATATAGTGATCCGGCGAACCGCATTAGAGATTTCCAAGAAATGTGCTTCATGATTTTCTAGTTAATATATAAAATATTTTGAGCTGTATCCTTACGTATTACTTTTTTCCATTTCGAGATTTGTGCGAAAAATACGTAAATCTGAAATTCATATAACTCGTTTCATTTACCTTTGAAAAGCAACTTTTCTCAATTGTCATCCCCCCCCCTTCTGAATATTATTTCATATCACAACGACAAGGGATGTAATATGCTAGAAATGTAGAAAATAATTTTTATCACTTGAACGCCCGTTGCCAGAGCCATACAATTTAACCCCTGTGGACTTATCTACTCGGTGATACAGTACTAGGCAGTAAGAGAGGAGGAATTTGAATCGTGATCTACTGCGTCTTTCGCAAACAGATTGCATCATGGAGAGGCGTAAATGAATTTCTCCTTCCGCGACGGCCGAAGAGGCGACAGCCATTTTCGGAGAAGACGCGCGAGGAGTACGGGCTAGAAAGTGAGACAGACGACGCGCAAACAGCTAGCGAACGTTAGCCAGCCCCGCCAATGGGTAGGTCAAACAATACCGTGTCGCGAGACGCCGGCGGTGGGTGGTTCGCGCTGACGTCACTGCACCAACAAGGGCTTGCCTCGTGACGTCACGCCCTGGGCGCAGTGCGACCTTGACCAACCCCACACGTCAGGTCTTCACAGTTCACTGGGGTTTTCACCCAGCACCGGCAACGAATCCAACAATCCATTCATGACTGTTGGATTGGAATGGATTTGATAGGGCTAATTAACGTCCCCCGGTGTTATTCCTGAAGGTGTATCAGGGGACGGCTAAGAAGAGGAGAAAATGGCGACTTTGCCGCAAGGGGCTGGGGGCTTGGAGCGTCGGAGCTTTTCATGATCTGCCATTCCGGTTCCCCGACGGCCATCTTGTCCGCCATGTTGAATCCAGGTGACCTGAACCATGACCTTTGACCCAAAAAATAAAAAAAAAATTCAAAAAATATATTAAAATTATTTCAAATAATTCAAAAATTTATTTTCAAAATTATTTTAAAAAAACTTAATTTTTAGATGTTCCCCACACCCTCCTCCTCCCATACTCATTCCACCATCTTGGTAGGTGCAGTCCGTCATCTTGGTAGCCGTACGCCACCTTGTTTTTTTGTCTTTTTTCATTTGTTAATACATTACTGGAGTTTGTCTCTCACCTTCGTTCGACTGCCATCTTGTTTTTTTCGTTTGTCATTTGTTTTACACTGCTGGTGCTGTCCCCAGCACCGCTTTCAGCTGACGACTGACCCCCTTCACTCCCACCTTCCAATATATTTAATAGACCAATTGCCCCAACCCCGATTCTCATTGGCTAATTGCCCAACCCCTTCCAATATATTTCATTGTTCCACTAATGTTTCTAATTGGCAAATTACTCGGGTGTTTTCGGAAACCTTCGTTCGACCAATTAGCGGCCTACTTAAATCGCGACGGCGGACTATTTTTTTCCTTTTAAAAACTCTTTATAAGACGCACCCTGAGCCCCTTCGGGAAAGCAGTAATTTTTTTCGCTGTCCTTTTTTTGCTATTTCAAGAGGAAAGCCCAGTGACCATTTCGAAACTTGCAGGGTTTAGATTGCCATGTCGTCAAGTGAAGAAGAAAATAACAGCAACAGCAACGCAAAAGAAAATTGAGATAATATTCTTCAGCTTATCTGCACAATATTAACACGACGAGCAACTTCGTCAATGTCGTCTACTAGCACGAACCCGCAACCATCAGGCAACCCGTACCAGCCCCCATCGGCCAGAACGTCCTATAGCTTATTCTCTCCCAGCTTCGCAGAGAGCCCTATCAGCTCCGACTTCAAATACAGTGGTGTCGAAGAAGAAATGGAAGTACACGTCGCCGAATTTTCTCCAGTCAGGTAAGAAGTTGTAAGCAAGTACAGTGAACTGAATTGTAGGACTGACGCGTATGTTTTCGAGATGCTTGAGGCGTTCTGTAAATTCAATTTTGTGACGGAAAAAATTTGCTGACTCTGGTTCTACGATGATTTCAAAGGCTTTTATGTGCGGGACACATTAACGTGCAAATATAAAAACTGTTACGTTTACAATTTATGCCCTAACTCTACGCTTCCTTATTCGCTGGAGGAGTTGGCAAAACAAAATCCTGATGTCCACGTATGCAAGGCAAGAATGTACGAAAGTGTAGTGTGCAAACTTTTCCGAAAAAGTAAAAATAATTATGTGTGCAAATGGCGGGAGAAATGTGATGGGCATAACCATGTTGTGAAAAGGCAAGGTTTCTCAGACAGGGCCTCCACCTGCACGCCTTTTGCATGCGAAGTGCACCTAGGCACGAGGCCGAGACCTTCCCCCAAGTCTTCTCGCAACGGTGGAGAGCGTCCTGGTGATGAGTTCATTCCCGAGAAAAATATGCAAATACATATCCTCTAGTGCACGGCATAACCTACACTTGATCAGCCGGCTGTTACCGTAACTGTGGAGCATCGTGACGAATATGTTCATTTACTCCTTGAAAGAAGCCTCTTGAATTATCAGTGCAAGATTGTGACAGTGACCAGTGTGCAGTTCATTTGTGGCGTCCACAAACTAAATTTCCTACAAACATGGGATATATGAAAAAATAAATTGTGGGCGAATGACGTTCAAGCAAGTACGACAGGGAAAATTACGAATTTAGTCATGAAATTAAAAATGATAAACATTTTAAAGTACGCTCTGAACAATGTGATTGTGCTTGGCACAGTTTGGTGGTTACAACACCGCCGGATCCATGGCCAGAGATGCTTGGGCGTACGTGTGCATATGAGCTTTGCTCTCTCTTTAGAAAACCCAGGTGATGAAAACCTCCCATTCCCCATGTAATTGTTTAGTTGATGAAACACACAATCTACCGTGTAAAAAAATTTTTATGTGTGTGATTAAATGTTTTGATGGAAAAAAGTATGTTTTTTATGCTATGCATAAAAAATCATTATTATATACAAATAAATGTCGATGTGTTTAACTATCTCATAATTCTTGGTTGTTTACCAATATTTTGCATTTTTTCAGTAAATATATTTATCATTTGAAATATTTTCTCCCGCGTGTTTTGTAAATATAATATATATATTTATATATTGCTAAATATCTTCTTGCATTTGATGTGTAAATACGATGCATTTATATATTGTATTAAATTTTCTTGCAAGTTTATTTTTGAAATTATGATATAAAATTAATAAATTTGTTGGAATTATTTGTGTAATATTTTAATTCGGATTGAATTAATTTTAAAATGACGTTATTGTTTTGATTGCTGCTACATGCAAGTGATACATAGGAGAAAGAGATAGATATAGAGTGAGGGGGAGAGAGAGAGGCAGAGGCTGGCAGCATCCATATGCGACGTGTCAGAATGAAGGTCGTCACACGGTCACATCTCCTCCATCAGAATAATCCCCTTACGCCTTCACACTCTCGAAAGATAGTTATTGTAAGTCAGTAGCTGCACCACTGTGCTGTGAACATTTTTTTAAAAATTGAATACCCATCTTTAAATGGTTATTTGCTAAATATTTCTCACAGGATATTTTCGTAATAGTAAAACCAAAAGAGCTAATAATTTGCAGCAAAATTTAGAGTATATTTTTTAATATTGGACGTAAGTCAGTCAAGCATAATTATTGTGTAATAGGAAGCACTGTTATGAAATATTGCATGTACTTTTCTCTTCTCCAAGGGAAAAGCAAGCGCAATATTTATACCAAAGAAAGGAAAAAAATACTCATGTTTTTTACATGGAGAAAAAATAAATTACTGAACACACGCACGCAGTTAGAAGTTAAATAACATTTCGCTATATTTCATTCAAAAATCACACATAAATATTACACCAAAAATTAGGTTTAAATGCTCTGTTCGCTTGAATATGAGCAAAAAATGTGTCTCTAAAATCACATTTTTACAAACATAAAAATGTCTAATGTAGCTGCAGACTCTAGGGTGGTAGAAAATTTAGCTCATATTCTTTAATGTGACATTTCACGTCTGTAAGAACACGTACGCAGTTAGTCATTTCGAGGTGTAAATCGGCATCTGGGTGCTGCAGAAGGGTGCCATGTGGCTGCTCTGGCAAGGCGTCTCCGCCGCGATACCGACTGTTGCTATGGTTGCAGTGCTTGATTCTGCCATGGTCTCCGATGGCGCAGCGTCGCATCGCCCTGAGGCGATAGATGCAGAAGCACCCATCTTTTCAAATAGTTCCCCTGTATTAAATAGGAGAGCCTCGTCACTCTAGGACTAGAAATTAAGCGATGACATTACGAAGATGTTTGCTAATTTCCTTAAAATAGCCACAGCACGGAGTCTTCAATACCAATACAACTATGGCGCATCGACGCCCAAACTAAAGCTTATAAGCGAGTGCCCATCCCCCTCCTATAATGATCTGCATACTCCCACCACAGTCTGCCTGCGAACGAATAAAAAATAATTACCTCTATATTCAATTTTATTGCTAGGTAGGCAGGATCCTTAAATAAGTTAACATTGATATTTTTTATTATATATATATACAGTGTGTATTATTAAAGTATTAATATTTTATCAACTTAATTCTGTAATGGCCAATAACAAAGTATTTTATTAAACGAGGTGTCAACGCGGTGACTGCGGCACGACCTTCGACGTTTAGTTGGGGCCGTTTGAGTCGAAGCCTCGCTGGTATTATATTGCCGACGTACGGAGCCATGGGTGGAGCAGTCAGGGGCGTGGATTTCGTTGGTCGTATGAGGAGGGTCGACCTTGTCTCGACTCGAAGTTGCTGCAAATTCCAGAACCTGGTCCACGGTTGCTGGAAGTTTCGTATCCCGTTTCATGTGTTGAACCACGCAATTGCCAGGAGTACAGCAAGTTATGAGCTGTTGAGTATGCTGGCAATCATCCAGAGTCACTGAATATAACCAGTGGTCCCATCCATCACATTTTCCTTCATAGGTATGTAGTGATCCAGACTCCCAGAACGAATATGTGATTTTAGAGTCGTCCGGATATGACAAGACGTACAGATTCTCCGAATGAAATGGCGTCATCTTGCTCCCACGGCAAATCGTGCTCGACTGGGCGACTAATTCATTTTCAGGTTAGATTAATTTACGTAATTTTTTTCGCATTGTGGAATGACGTCATCTATACACGTGACTAATATTATCAGGTATCTTCGTATTTCACACAGCCTGAGATCACGCATAGAACTTGCAGCAGATGNCAATTAATTTACGTAATTTTTTTCGCATTGTGGAATGACGTCATCTATATACACGTGACTAATATTATCAGGTATCTTCGTATTTCACACAGCCTGAGATCACGCATAGAACTTGCAGCAGATGTTCGCAGCGACTATTGAATATAATTTTACATTTACACCATCACATAACTGTATTTTTTTCCGGCTCTGCATTGAGCAAAATCACATTTTAAAGCTCATCTCGAATGCTGGCTGGTATACCAAAAATAATAATTTTTACACTATGAAATATATATCCGTGTTTATATCTCCATGAAATGAGGGCAGTAACCATCCTACCTTGTCCTTCCCTTTCCTCTTGGTACTTCGAGAGCACTGCGATTGCCTTTTACTTGCATATAGATCCATGCCTATTTTAACGTTGGCTTTCATGATGTTGGATGCATCCCAGCTGGCTAATATTTCTCCGAGCCCGGCAGATGCCCATTTTCTTATTTCGTCGGCCTTTTGTGCAAGTATCTTGTCTGCCTAGTGCCTAGATTGCAGATCCTTGTACTGAGAATAGGCAATGTCGTACTGCTTGCACACTTCGTCCAGAGCGTTTATGCCTATCACGTTGCATGGCAGACTTTCACTTAGCGTTGTTCCCGGCCCACATAACCTGTATCATGGAATGAAAAGTTCGAACGGGAGATTATTGATGAGTGAATCGAGGATCCCACGGCCGGATTTCACCGACTTTACCTTGCGGCGCATTGAATTAAACTGAGCTAGCAAACTATAAATATATTCATCTTTAATACAGCTTTGTTTCAGTATAATGGAGGTAATCGAGCAGGACATTAATCTCCCCATGTGTATCACTGTGGAAGATGCCGAAANAGCTTTGTTTCAGTATAATGGAGGTAATCGAGCAGGACATTAATCTCCCCATGTGTATCACTGTGGAAGATGCCGAAACCATCACGAATCACGTCATGGTGCCCTGTTGCCTAATAGCTTGCGAGGCCTTATTTGTGGGCCGTCTGGGTGTGGGAAAACATGCGTCCTACTGAGCCTGCTGGAAGAACCGAACGTCCTTCGGTTCGAGAACGAGTACGTTTATTCAGAATCGCTCCAGCAATCGAAATAACAGCGATTGGCACGAGTACTGAAGGCCATGGATGGTGTGAGTTATTTCCCCTGCAGCGAAAACGAGAAGGTGCTGCATCCAAACGAAGCTCTTCCAAACTCGATATTTGTCTTCGATGACAATGAAAAACAAACTTGTATTCAAGAATAATTTAGCATGGGGTGGCATGCAAACGTGAACTGCGTGTACCTTTGTCAAACGTATTCCTGTGTACCCAAACAACTGCTTCGCGACAATGTTAATTTCCTCGTTTTGTTCTGCATGGCCAACACTAATTTACGCCATGTTTAAGACGATCATATAAATACAGACATTATGTTTGCAGGATTCAAATAAATGTGTTCTGTATTCTGGAAAGACAAGTTCGGTATATTGGTAATTTTAAATGACTGCTTGCTACATAAAGGCAGGTACAGGCATGAGTTCAATCAGTTTATCCTACAAATGCAACCATGAGTCACGGAAGCGTTTCCAAATTTGGCGGCAACGATCGTCACGATGACCTTGAACATGGGCAAAATCGCTTCACCACTGCACACAGAGAAGACTTGTCCCATATCGATCGAAAATTGGAAAGCGTAAAAATTAAGTGGTTGAAGATTTGGTGCCGGTCGAAGGCGTGGATAATCAACATTATCAATGTATCGAATGCGCAGAGACGAGAAGAATTGAAGGACCTACAAAATGTAATATTGTCCAAACTGGCTGCAAAAACTGATTTTGCGAGGCATAGCAAGAAGATATTGCATACGTGTGTCGGACATCTCGAAAATATCGAAAAAGCTATTTCAGGAAATCGCGAATAATTTCCTACAAAAAGACGAGGTGTATATATATATATATATATATATATATTAGGGTGGTCCTTATATGGGTAAAAAAAAATTTTTTTCGAATTTTTCACGGGGCACCATCTCATTTGATTTTCTACCCTAAGGAACTTATTCAGTATTTTTTTCACAATTTTGTGATAATATGTAGGGGTCGCTACTGGGGTTTGAATTTTAATAAAAAAAAAGTAAACACTGTATTATTCACTTAGTTGTATTTATTCATATAAAACATTTAGCAAAATTATTGTTTATATTACAAATTAAGATACCTCTTTATATTAGAATCAGATATAATTAGGATACAAGGGTTGATTTTTTAGTATCAGGGTATTTCATCCTATACTCTTTTACCAACAAAAGCAAATATTGCTTTTGGTTTTCATCTGTTGTCATCAGTTTATTGAATTCCTCCATTAAAGCAACACCACGCTCAGCAATATCATTTACTACCCGTATAGAGTGGACGATTTTCTTCGCAGCCATAAAATCGACATCATCCTCCCAAGTTTCAACATCTTTATTCAAAAACTGTGATGGGATACCCAGTATCTGAAAAAATCGTAAGGAGTTGCTGGTCACAAAGTCTTCGATGCTTTTTTCGGTGATGTGTTTGACATCAATACTTTTTCTTTTTGGACAACCCTCGACACCTTCGATTTTTAGTGCATCAACCATTTTTTTCTTATCCTGAACTGATAGTCCGTCGTCGAAAAAAGCAAGAGATACTAGTTCCTCTGACAAGTACCATAAGTGACCCAGTACTTTTTTTATGGCAACATTGGCCATCGGTTGGTTTATATTTTGAAAAGCTGTAAGGTCTTTCAATAATTGTAAGTCGTTTCTTGGTGCTGACCATCCGGCAGGGGCTTGAAACCAGTATTTTATGTATATTATGACTGTGAAAATACAAATATCTTTCACAGCTTTCTCTTCCCTTTTCGTTAGTTTAAACTGATGTTTAAATAGAAAAATCTTTAAGCAATACATAGCTTTTGCCATCCATCTAGCACGGTGAAGACCAGCAGGCCTCCTAAATGAAATACCTTTTTCAGGAACTCCTCCTAAGTAAATAATCGTGAGATGCAATAACTCTTTATAGTCATCTCGAGGTTGATGTAATTGAAGTTGATTCTGAGCGAATGAAATCACGTCTGCAGCAATAGTTTTTACGCTGTTTGAGGACGTGGTATCGGAAATTATTGTTTTATAATCGTTTTGATTAATTTCGTCCCAGTTATTCTTAAACCTTTTAAACAATTGATTATCAGGACCACTAGATGGTCCGAGCAGTAGACACACTATAGCTTCTAACATTACTTCCAATATATGGTGTCGACAAGCAAGCCAAAGCATATCTTTCTCCATTTTTTGTTCGAGCAGAACACAAGCTCCATTTCTTAAACCGGTGTTTACAGCTGTAGTGTCAAAACATAAACATTTTACTTTGTCGCTCAAATTCCATGAATTGACTGTTTCAAAGACCGCTGACGCACATGCTTCGCCTGTTCCACGTTCCAATTTTGGCACCGCTAGAAGCTGATCGACTCCACATCCTGATACCAAAATTGGCAGACGATCCACAGTTTTATGTCCAATAATATCTTCAATTAACTTGCCATCCCAATGAATCGTTAATGGCAAATCAGGTTTGAACTCGCTTTTGAGAGACTCGGCTATTGCTTTTCGATTTTTCAAACGTTGTCGACGAATGGAAGATCTATTAACATTAAACTCTACAGGATCACATCCTGCACTTTTTAAAGTAGATGCTACGACCACAGCTGCTTTTCTGTCACTTAATTTAGAAACGTCAAGGCTAGCAGCTAAGTGGCTNACAAGTACTGAGGCTCTTGTACTCAGCACTAAGCGTGTGGTCTGGCCGGGGTACTAGTCAACCCCTGATGCCTCTCCAGGGCAGCACCGGAGAACTGTCGCTGCTCGAGGCGCCCACCACTCATTTGGAAGGCGATCCTTCATGATATCCTCTAGCATGCAAAGTCAACCACTACTACCGCGAGTCCAACCCCAGTTGGCCGGTATCCAGTATGGCTGTGCGACATGGTGGTATATCGACCACGAAGCAATATTTCAGAAATACAGAAACGGCGGTATAGTCCAGCAGTGTATGCAATATTAGCGATATGCGGTATTGGTGATACACGATATTTTGAGGAACAATATTAGAGATGCCAATATTTGCTAAGCTATATTTGCCATATAGCGGGTTTGATTTTCAGTTCTCTCTGGGAGCGACAAGTATATCGCACCGATAGCGATATGAAACGATATTGAAAAGTGGATATCACATAACTAGTTCTCAGAGGCAAGGCTGCAGGCGTAACTACATGTGCGTAAGAGCATACGCGCCGAGTGCATAAAAGAAAGAGGGGGAGGGCGAGTTTGCGGTAGCCCCCCTTCCCCCTTCTTAAGTGGGAATCCTGCCGGACGATGTCTCTGGTCGGCGGGGTTTCTGTGCGATCCGGCGCCGTTCCATACTCACCGTGCTTCCTCAACGACTCTCTAGACCCGATGTAAAGACCTGCCCAAACCTCTCCCCACCATTCGTAGGTGACCATGGGCTTGTCAGCGTTCGAGCATCCACAGAACCCGGTCTTGTTCGATAGAAAAAATAAGTAAATGCCCAGAGTGCTGGTAACATCTATCTGGGGAAGTAATTGCAAAGCGGAGCCCTTAGAGCCACGTGATTTGGAAGTGTGGTAAGAGGCGAGAGACTTGAACCGAGCAGCGAAGAAGAATTTTAATGTAAGAAAACAGGAGTACCCCAGTTTAATTGTGATATGTAACGTCAGCCATATTACCCACTTGTAGAAGTCCACAGATGATTAAATTCGGTGGTGGTAAAAAAAAAAGAGTGGTGGAGGGGAGTGGCGTACTGATCGCACGATGACCGCTCGGTTGTGTGTTGTGCGTGTTTCAGTGTCGTGGTCTCGATGTGGGACTGTTTCATTGAGGGTAGTTTTTCTCCTGGAGGTTTTTAAAGCATTGTCCCACCAACATACGGTAGTCTTTTCGTTGTTATTTCCAACTTTTCTGAAGCCCTGCCGAAGTTCTACTTTCATGTTGTTACTGCATAACCTCCCGCTACATGTAGATAACCGTAAATAAGCCTGTAGAAAAACCGCACAGAATATATAAAGCACCGTATTAGCACGGTGAACAAACAGTCAAAAATAATTAACTGTACAGATCACAATAAAATGTGTTTCCAACACAGCAATTTTAAAAACCTAAGTATAGCGGTTATAAACAATCATATTCTTTACAAATAACGCCATAAATAAATATCAGTTTTGTTACATTTTCCATCTGAACTATTGCTTTTTAACCGCTACCCACATACTTATATTCTGTCTGTTTTTTTAAATCAACATTGACGATTAAATAATTATTATAATAAAATAGAAGAGCAAGTCTTATTTAACCTATAAAATATATGTTAATAACGGAAGTTCAAAACGCCTATGATTAGTGATTTATTTGGTGAATAAATATCCAATATTGATACACATATGGTGATTTTTAAAGGTTTTAGTCAGAAAACTGTGTAGATAGTAGATACCGTGAATACGCTATACGTGAAGATATTCACAAAGCAGGCGTGTACGGGAATCTCGTAAGCACCGGAAATATATACTTCAAGGCCTTCGTCACGAAGCTTGACGGAAACCACCTCGTCGGCAGTAATCAGATAAGTCTAATCACGTCGTCAAGTTAGCTTGCCGGCAAGGAACAATTCTCGTAGCCAAGGATTAATACCGAAGTTGACCAAAGAAAGGGAAGCACGGGACGACAACATTTCCACTTGGAAAGTTCCACGCTAGCGGAATTAATGGATGGGTTAATTACGGTGCGTTGAAAACAAGTTAAAAATCCCTGCTCGGGCTTCATCATAACGTTTCACGTGTTTGCCAGTCGAGGCGCAGATAATCACACCACGGTGCTGGGCGGCCGTGCTCATTCGCCAAGGAATATGAAACTGTATGGGTTCACGATCACGCTTATTTGTCCCTAATAGTCGAAAACAATCGTTCTACATTACTGTCTTTTTAGGTTTTTTTTAAATTAAAGTAAAGACAAAGCAATCCAACGAAACATGTGAAACTCCAAGGGTAACAACATAAAGACAGTGCGCTATGAATAAGTTGTTCGCGCACAAAAAGAATTTGAATAATCAATAATTATTTATACTGTTTACTCAACAAAGTCTCAAGACTAGTGTTACTTTTTCATGTTTAGGTTAATTTAAATAACATTAGTTTCGGTTGGGTTGAGTAACAGCAATGTATCAACAACAAAATACACCTTTTTATTTACATTCTTCAAGGAAAAATAACTTAAATATCCGTTATTTTCTGTATTATTACATGCATAACTATAACCGAATTAATAGTTATGTTACCACAGGTTAATAAAAACGGGAGAGCTCTTTTATATCTTATTATTTCTTATACTACTACCTATTACTATTTTCCTATCATTTTAAATAATATGCATGTAGTGATATATCTTTCTTTTTTATTTATCTCTTTGCATGCTACAGGGCGTAACTCTATCTAAAACCATCTCTCTGTGCTCTTATGTAGATTGTCTACAAATCTTCGATGCAAATATCCTCTGCAAAGAAGAAAAAATTACACTTAATGAGCTATTCTACATGTCATGTTAGCGTGAATTAAAACAAAAAATACATAATTTCATTTACATGAATAAGTTCCAAATTTTTTTTTTTAAATAGCAAAGGCTTGAGAACTGAGGCACAAACTTGATAATCTGCCGCCATTGTTTACATTTTCTTAAAAAACCATNCAGAATGGCCATCGAGAATCGAAGGGAGGGCTCTCAAACCTATTATGATCCTGCTAGATGGAATTAGAAAAAAAACCGAGTGACGGGGACGATGCCCGCGTTGAAATCAAACATGAAATCAAGTTGGAAGAACCTACCCTGATGCGTAAATAAAAAAAAAGCCCAGAATTTTCTGAATAGGAAGATGGTATCATTAGCAACGAAGACGATTTGCCCCTGATCGATTTTCTGCGCGCGCGAGAACGGAAACGAATACGAGAGCACGGAACCGATGTGGACACTCTTCTATCTCATTACATCACTTTCTACTCGGACTGTAATGCCAAAAAGACTTATGGTTAGCAGAAAAGTGGTGGAAAATGGTACCTTGGAAATAAGGAAGTTTTATTTTTATCCCAGAGATGTACTGCAGACCGGCAATTGTAAGGCGAAAATCACGCGGGAATTGAGATAACTTTTGTTTCATAGGTACCCTGGACACTACACCGAATTGGATTTGAGCAAGTACCGCCTTTTGTTAAAGCAAAGTCGCGCATATTACGCCGAGAATAACCCTGCATCACATCGATTTAAAGATACTGCACACGAAAAATTCACCATTATAGCCGGACTGTTTCCTAGGGTACGGGAAATTGGTGGTTTGACTCAGAAATTGGAGAGCGAAGAAAAAATCGACTGTCAGTATTTGGATGATCCGAATGAGTTAGTCGATAGGCTGAGACTTCTTATTGCTTCGCAGGCAGCAGGAAACCGCTCGCACACGAACGAAATATTTTCCATCATCGTAGGACTCTCGGAGGCGGGCTACATTTCGAAATGAGCAAGTATGCAGTTGCTGACGAGCTGCACAAATACGCTAGGATAAATTACCCATGCAGAAAATACGCCATGAAAGGGCTGGACGATACTTTCCAATCTGACCTGATCGAAATGCAAGACTTTGCTTGTGAATAAAGGTCACCGCTACATTTTGACCATAATCGATACTTTTTCCAAGTGTGCCTGGGCTAAGCCGCTCAAGTCGAAGAATGCGCGCGATGGATGTGTTGCGCGAAGGACGCATACAAAAAAACTTCACACCGAAAATGGTAAAGAATATTTTAATGCAAATTTTCGTGCGCTGGTAAAAAAGTATGGCATAAATCATTATTATACATCCTCTGGCCTCAAGGCCAGCATCGTCGAGCATTTTCACAGCACGCTCAAAGCTAAACTGTGGAGGCATTTCACAACGAACAGAAACTGCAAGTTGTTGGATATACTACTCCCAAAACTCGTTCGCGAGTACACTTCTACCGTTCATTCTACCAATCGCATGAAGCTCGAAGACATGAAAAACGACTCCGTGGTTGGGACCGTGTAAGCTATTCCGAAGAGGACGGACCCACGCAAGCCTAAAGCTAAGATCGGTGACTTGGTGCGGATTTAAAAAAAAACGGAGCTTTTTCCACAATGTCTTCCGTTAGAACTGGTCTGAAGAGTTGTACAAGGCGGTGCGTATACGACACTCGTGCCAATAACGCATGTATTACCTCGAAGACCTATGCTTCGAACCCATTAGTGGCGGATTTTACACCGAAGAGATCTGGCCTACGTAGTTTCCAGACGTGTATTTGGCGGAGAAGGTGCTGAAACGATGTAATGGTCGCGTGTACATGCGGTGACTGGGACACACCAAACGTGATGACTCCTGGATGGTCGAGAAAGATATTTTAATGTACAAACCCTGCTAAAAGTTTCATTTAATGTAAACATATAATGTTTAATATAATAAATCGTCACATGTGTGATGAGAAGCTCGTTCTTTCATTTATATCGCTAATGTATCCCCAAAGCCTGCGGGCTGTTATGTATGCACGCATTGGTGTGAGATTAATTCTCTAAATGTTTTAAGTTGGAGTAAAACTATGAAGCATTTCGTACATATGCATATATTCTTAACTTAGTGCATGCATGTTATTTTTGGGTGTTCTAACGAGGACATTTAAGATTTTTTTTATTGTTTGGTGTTTCACATCTGATGTGATCGACATAATAAATATTTATTCTATAATTTGTGTTTCGCATGCGAAATATTCCAAGTCTTGTTAACTAACATGAAGCTGATTATAAATGGACGGTGCAGAGACTACTATACCTCATATTTTCTTTGTGTTTGAAATGTGTAATGGGAGTTTTATTTTTTTAAGAAACGTTTTGTCCTTTTTTCACGAATCACTATGGCAACGGGTATAATTATTTTCATCAGTATATTATGTTTGTGCCCATAAATATGTTATGTCTCTTTTTCATAAATCGTTATTTTATGTCTGATTTTCATAAATCAGTATGGTAAAGTGTATATTTTTTTCATCAGTAGGGTAACGGGTATATTTTTCTTAAGTGTTGAACCTGGTCGCTCCTGTCAGTGTCCCTTTGTATGTACTACCAAATGGGCTAAATACAAAAGTATGGTTTTTTTTCGGCGTGTTAAAAATTCTGTAGTAAAATAAATACGCATTCGTGAATTCTTCTTGCAACGTATTAAAGTTTTAGATGATAAATGAATAAGCAATCGATCTCTGTTGGAATGATAAATTTAATGTAGCTTGTGTGAAGCCACCGCTGTAGACGACCTGCTCGCCTCCTTTCCCAGGCTCCAGGAGGCCCGCGCGCCTGCCTGCTGCCTGTTCAGCAGGAAGAGCAAAGTACATCTAATGCACGGCTGCCAAGTGGTGAAAAAGGAATGTGGTGCCAAACTTAACTCCGGCCGTCTCTGCCGCTGCTACACAGCACATCTAAAGATAATTTTCAAGGCCGCCTTAATTTACAAAGTGCTGTATCCCTTATTTCTAATTTATTTTTAAAATAATTATGTTCCTACACATAAAATATATCATACATTATTTTAATGATGTCTAGAGTCGAAGATTTTTATTTTTCTCTAAATTATACCAAAACTGATATACTACATTTTTTTCTTTACCAACAGTGTTTTTTAAACTTGCATGAACAAGACGTAACACGAGAGAAAATGTATATTTTTACTAAACACATTTATTTATGCCCACACATCACAATATTTTTATTCTTCTGCATAATACAAGGAATACTTTTTTTACACGAGTTTCTTCTCTCTGTCTTGGGCATTACATATGTATATTTTATTTTAATGTACCATTGGTTCCTCGTAGTTTTTTAAATTTTTTTATTTATCAAGAGTTATCATAACTCCACAGACTTAAGAGTTTCGGAGTTGCATGGAGCACCGAAATATCTTTGATTTTTTTACTCGTGGTCTTGTAGCGTACTTCTCGACGAGCTGTCAAAACGGCGGGAAGTGGCAATGCTAGTGAAGGTCTACAAAGTTCGTTCCGATGGGGCACGCATTGCGAATTGTCGACTCTTGGCGTCTTCCAAAAACATACACAGGGTAATAGGGAATTATGGCAGAGTCCAGCATTGTCGGAATTTCCTCGTACAGAATATTTGCCTCATCCCACCTTTGTCCATGCGTTTCGTACGTCTGTAGGAGATACGCCTGCTGCGTGGTGCGGTTGAGGCGCTTCCATGAACACAGCGGTAAAAAAGCAAAAACTTTGGTTTTCTCGTCTTCGTCACTGTATAAGATGGCAATTTGCTTGATGGTGTACGAGTCCACCGAGCGAGAACCTTGGATGTTGCAAAACATTTCATACGATTTTTGTTGCACAGACCGAATTTCACAAATATTTTACAAAGTCATTAAAAACTTCGTCGAGGTCCATACACGTCGGGCACCTGTTTTCTGGGTTGGTTTCCTCGCCGGGTATTGCTTGCCAGTAAATTTCTTGACGGAGAGCATCTTCCTCGAGTACAGCTTGCGAGTAGATAGCTTATACGGGGACGTCGTTTTCTATGGGGAGGGCGTCTTCTATGGGGAGGGCGTCTTCAATGGAGAGGGTGTCTTCGATGGGGAGGGTGTCTTCAATGGGGAGGGTGTCCTTAATGAGGACGTCGTCTTCAATGGACGCAGACGTCACGAGGGCTGCTCGGCGGACCTTGCACCGACTCCTGCGATGCGGCGTGTCGGGAACCGAGGTGGTGCCGCCCTCGAAATACTCCTTGCACAGGAAACAGTCCCGTATGTTTTCTTCCTGCTGCAGATAGGCCGGAAAATTCTTGAATACGGTCGACATTTCGTAAGGCACATAGACCAGGAGAAATTATTTCAGCAGGTACAATAACTCGTCCCGTTTGTCCAAGCTACTGAGCGAGCGCATACTTCCAAATTCCAAAATGGTCGAAAGGATTTTATGGCCGCTCGGAAAACACGCGTACATTTCTAAGAGCGATAAAAAAATGGCTGATTTCCCGAGGGGGCTAGGGGTGCGTCTTATAAAGAGTTTTTAAGGGGTAAAAAATAGTCCGCCCTCACTATTAAAGTAGGCCGCCTATTGGTAGGAACGAAGGTTTCCTAAAAGACCCGAGTCATTAGCCAATGAGAAACATTGGCGGAGTTATTAAGTATATCAGAAGGGGATGGAGGGAACCGACTAATTGGTCGAACGAAGGTTTCCGAATACACCCGAGTAATCAGCCAATGAAAAACATTGGTAGAGTAATTAAATATATTGGAGGGAGATGGGCAATTATCCAATGAGAACGGGTGTGGGGCAATTGGTCAATTAAATATATTGGAAGGGGGAAGTGGACNAATATGTTAGAATAAAGGAGTGGAGGGGGTCAGTCATATGCTGGGCACGGTGCTGGGGACATCACCAGCAATGTAAAACAAATGACAAACGAAAAAACCAAGATGGTGGTCGAACAAAGGTGAGAGACAAACTCCAAACAAAAAACAAACAAAAAACAAGATGACAGACGGTGGCTGCGACGTCTACCAATATGGCGGACCGCACCTACCAAGATTGTGGACTGCACTGATTAAAATGGCGGACGGTAACTGTGATTGCTACCAAGATAGTGGACTGCACCTACCAAGATGGTGGAATGAGTATGGCTGGAGTGGGGTGCGTGGGACCTGTGGAAATTTATGTTTTATTTAAAAAAAAAAAATTATAATTTTTAAATATTTTTGAAATAATTTTTTAATATTTTATTATAAGTTTTTATAAAGTTTAAGGATATTTTGAATTTTTTTGGATTTTTTTGATTTTTGGGGACAAAGGTCATAATCAAGGTCACCTGGATCCAAGATGTCCGCCGGCCAACCGGAATGACAGAGCACGAACAGCTTCGACGCTTCGAGGCCCCGTCCCCTTCAGCAAAAGTCGCCATTTCTCCTCTACTGGTTTACAAACTAACTTATGACGTAACTTATACTAACACCTATGCCTCACCTAGGATTAAATCCTAGAACCTCCCGCACCCCAGACCGGCGGCGCACCAACCGACTGCGCCACTGAAGGCGACTCCATTCATGTCAACTTCCAACTTTTCTGAAGCCCTGCTAAATTATGCTTTCAGGACATTCCTCTGCCTCATGCGAACAAAGCGTAACAAGGTCTATAAAATACACGAAAGGGACAACGCGCCGCATTCGTGCATACTCTGTTTAATAATATTTTGCATGAGAAATATTTCTTACTAGGCGTTACCAACACACCTATGTTCTCTGTTTTTATTCATATTAGTTATGAACAAAATATTAGCTATAATTTATGTATAAAAAATAACTTAAGTCTTAGTTGAAACGAAAAAAAAATCTTTTGTATAAACAGAGATATGTAAGTAAAGCTTGTGAGACATGACATGCTTGGTAAATAACCAGGCACGTAATGCATAAGGTATTTTTTAAAGTTTTAATTCAAAAAGTGTGAAGATACTGCGAATAAACTTATACAGAATTTGAGAGTCCTGCGATGTGCTTTTGCTATTTGGACGCGGTGCTCTTAGCCCCTACGCCTTACCGCGCCCCGATTNGGGGGGGGGGGTGGCAGAAATCACACGCTTTCAACACAGCTGCCACAGCTCTCACACCATAGGTGATGAGTTTTGGGGGCAGGAGGGGCGTCCCCCCTCCCTACTTTTCAGTCAGCTTGGACGTTGCCCCTTTTGGGTTGTTTGTCAGTGGCCAGTCAAAACTTTGTAATGAACTCCTTACTTAATTTTTAAGCTTTATTTTAGTAATAGGCATTTATATAAACGAAAGTAGAAGTATTTAAGGATAAATTATTTTATTTATATAAATAATTACAACATAGTAAGAAAGACAGAGAGAGTGTGTGTGTGTGTGTGTGTGTGTGTGTGATAAGATTAGAATGACGTGGGTATTGTCACAAAAAGTTAAAGACTCTCGAAACAAGTAGGCGCTTATGTCTCACACAACTGTTGACCAGAACTAGTGCCCCATTTTAATGCAATGGAAACCAGTGGCGGCCGGCAGTTGAAACATTAAAGTAAACATTGACTTTTTTTATACGCATATCACCTATCTAACTCTTGAAACAAAAAAAGTCTCTCGCTTGCTACTTTTTTACCCGTGTACGTCCAGATAAATAATTAAAACAGACAATTGTTCTACCATTTTTTAGGTAGAATATATATTCAGTAAAGAAAAGATTATGATTGCGTCATGGTTAGAAAATATCAGTGATATGCCAGTAAATTTTGGAATTATTTGCTTGGATAGTTTTCGAGTGACTACGAGTTCAGTTTGAACGTGTTGCGGCCGCGCGAAGCGAGCACGCAGCGCTGTTGAGTTTGCTGGCCCGTGCAGAATGTAAGGGAGCACAGAGGAGGCGCAGATAAGGGCGAGATTGCCGTGTTTCTTAGCGGCTCCGGCCAGCGCGAGGGACTTGCTGGAGGAGCGGCAGCAGTGCTCAGCCGCAGTAGAGCAGCGCGCGACGCTCAACACCTGCTAATTAATATCTCTGGCAGTGAAATTAGCCAAGTATTATTGTATTGTTCAAGGAAAATATCATCAATTTTGAGTCAATAATCCTTCATATATAAAACATTGATTAAATAAAATATTCGTCAAAATGAAAATGTAGTCCGTGCTAGAGCCCGAGAGCACGGCCACTGATGGGAACTCCGACAAGTACTGAGGCTCTTGTACTCAGCACTAAGCGTGTGGTCTGGCCGGGGTACTAGTCAACCCCTGATGCCTCTACAGGGCAGCACCGGAGAACTGTCGCTGCTCGAGGCACCCACCACTCATTGGGAAGGCGATCCTTCATTATATCCTCTAGCATGCAAAGTCAACCACTACTACCACGAGTCCAACCCCAGTTGGCCGGTATCCAGTATGGCTGTGCGACATGGTGGTATATCGACCACGAAGCAATATTTCAGAAATACAGAAACGGCGGTATAGTCCAGCAGTGTGTGCAATATTACCGATATGCAGTGTTGGTGATACGCGATATTTTGAGGAACAATATTAGAGATGCCAATATTTGCTAAGCTATATTTGCCATATAGCGGGTTTGATTTTCAGTTCTCTCTGGGAGCGACAAGTATATCGCACCGATAGCGATATGAAACGATATTGAAAAGTGGATATCACATAACTAGTTCTCAGAGGCAAGGCTGCAGGCGTAACTACATGTGCGTAAGAGCATACGCGCCGAGTGCATAAAAGAAAGAGGGGGAGGGCGAGTTTGCGGTAGCCCCCCTTCCCCCTTCTTAAGTGGGAATCCTGCCGGACGATGTCTCTGGTCGGCGGGGTTTCTGTGCGATCCGGCGCCGTTCCATACTCACCGTGCTTCCTCAACGACTCTCTAGACCCGATGTAAAGACCTGCCCAAACCTCTCCCCACCATTCGTAGGTGACCATGGGCTTGTCAGCGTTCGAGCATCCACAGAACCCGGTCTTGTTCGACAGAAAAAATAAGTAAATGCCCAGAGTGCTGGTAACATCTATCTGGGGAAGTAATTGCAAAGCGGAGCCCTTAGAGCCACGTGATTTGGAAGTGTGGTAAGAGGCGAGAGACTTGAACCGAGCAGCGACGAAGAATTTTAATGTAAGAAAACAGGAGTACCCCAGTTTAATTGTGATATGTAACGTCAGCCATATTACCCACTTGTAGAAGTCCACAGATGATTAAATTCGGTGGTGGTAAAAAAAAAGAGTGGTGGAGGGGAGTGGCGTACTGATCGCACGATGACCTCTCGGTTGTGTGGTNCTGATCGCACGATGACCGCTCGGTTGTGTGTTGTGCGTGTTTCAGTGTCGTGGTCTCGATGTGGGACTGTTTCATTGAGGGTAGTTTTTCTCCTGGAGGTTTTTAAAGCATTGTCCCACCAACATACGGTAGTCTTTTCGTTGTTATTTCCAACTTTTCTGAAGCCCTGCCGAAGTTCTACTTTCATGTTGTTACTGCATATCCTCCCGCTGCATGTATATAACCGTAAATAAGCCTGTAGAAAAACCGCACAGAATATATAAAGCACTGTATTAGCACGGTGAACAAACAGTCAAAAATAATTAACTGTACAGATCACAATAAAATGTGTTTCCAAAACAGCAATTTTAAAAACCTAAGTATAGCGGTTATAAACAATCATATTCTTTACAAATAACGTCATAAATAAATATCAGTTTTGTTACATTTTCCATCTGAACTATTGCTTTTTAACCGCTACCCACATACTTATATTCTGTATGTTTTTTTAAATCAACATTGACGATTAAATAATTATTATAATAAAATAGAAGAGCAAGTCTTATTTAACCTATAAAATATATGTTAATAACGGAAGTTCAAAACGCCTATGATTAGTGATTTATTTGGTGAATAAATATCCAATATTGATACACATATGGTGATTTTTAAAGGTTTTAGTCAGAAAACTGTGTAGATAGTAGATACCGTGAATACGCTATACGTGAAGATATTCACAAAGCAGGCGTGTACGGGAATCTCGTAAGCACCGGAAATATATACTTCAAGGCCTTCGTCACGAAGCTTGACGGAAACCACCTCGTCGGCAGTAATCAGATAAGTCTAATCACGTCGTCAAGTTAGCTTGCCGGCAAGGAACAATTCTCGTAGCCAAGGATTAATACCGAAGTTGACCAAAGAAAGGGAAGCACGGGACGACAACATTTCCACTTGGAAAGTTCCACGCTAGCGGAATTAATGGATGGGTTAATTACGGTGCGTTGAAAACAAGTTAAAAATCCCTGCTCGGGCTTCATCATAACGTTTCACGTGTTTGCCAGTCGAGGCGCAGATAATCACACCACGGTGCTGGGCGGCCGTGCTCATTCGCCAAGGAATATGAAACTGTATGGGTTCACGATCACGCTTATTTGTCCCTAATAGTCGAAAACAATCGTTCTACATTACTGTCTTTTTAGGTTTTTTTTAATTAAAGTAAAGACAAAGCAATCCAACGAAACATGTGAAACTCCAAGGGTAACAACATAAAGACAGTGCGCTATGAATAAGTTGTTCGCGCACAAAAAGAATTTGAATAATCAATAATTATTTATACTGTTTACTCAACAAAGTCTCAAGACTAGTGTTACTTTTTCATGTTTAGGTTAATTTAAATAACATTAGTTTCGGTTGGGTTGAGTAACAGCAATGTATCAACAACAAAATACACCTTTTTATTTACATTCTTCAAGGAAAAATAACTTAAATATCCGTTATTTTCTGTATTATTACATGCATAACTATAACCGAATTAATAGTTATGTTACCACAGGTTAATAAAAACGGGAGAGCTCTTTTATATCTTATTATTTCTTATACTACTACCTATTACTCCACAAAGACTACATTTACGTATTTTCCTATCATTTTAAATAATATGCATGTAGTGATATATCTTTATTTTTTATTTATCTCTTTGCATGCTACAGGGCGTAACTCTATCTAAAACCATCTCTCTGTGCTCTTATGTAGATTGTCTACAAATCTTCGATGCAAATATCCTCTGCAAAGAAGAAAAAATAACACTTAATGAGCTATTCTACATGTCATGTTAGCGTGAATTAAAACAAAAAATACATAATTTCATTTACATGAATAAGTTCCAAATTTTTTTTTTAAATAGCAAAGGCTTGAGAACTGAGGCACAAACTTGATAATCTGCCGCCATTGTTTACATTTTCTTAAAAAACCATACCGGAGGTGGAAATTTTCCTCCGCCGTGACTTACTTTGTGAATACTGGTCTGTTATTAAATAACTCCTGGCTTGCGATAGCCACGAACGTTCCTTAGTCGTTTTGTCCTACCTGAAAGTAAAACTTCTTACCGCGGCGTTAATCTCACATTTAAACTTACCATCGGCCAATTTTAACTACGCCCAACGTCTATGCATTGGCGCACTTCATTCCTTTTTCGGCCAATCGCCAAAATTTTATTGCAATTTGTTTTGTAGTTGATCATTTTTCGATTAGTCTAAATAAAGATTTGTGTATACCAAAAAACACATTTAAAATGTTGGTTCACTCCAAAATGCGGAGAAACTGATAGCATTGCTCTTTCTGGACGTAACGGTACATCCCTCATTACATCTCCCTATCAAAATAGGTCCGTGAACATGTCTTAAACCATTGGTTGTTCACGGATTGCTGAGAACTTTTAAAATTCTTGCTTGAGATCTACTTGTATCATTTTGTACCCTTCCGCGCCGTGTGTGAAGTTTGCATTGTCATGGGCCTAATGCTTGTTTGAGATCGTTAGGAATATAAATGTGTACGTATTATGGCAACTCATAGCGTAATGTGTATATAGAAAGCACAAACTTGATTTACTATAAATATAAACATTACACTCGCAGTGCAACGTCAAGACTTTAACTATTTTACTTATTCCTGGCCAAGGTAAATGGGAGCCTCTATGCATGCAGATAAAAGACAGTGGCTATTTTTCCAAAGGTTGAATTCAAAATTTCTCAATTTACCGTGAACATCATGCAGAAATTTTCTGAGCATTTGTGGAGCTAGTTCCTTGGGCTGACACGCGGTAGCTCTGTGAACGCCTTCTTTGTCAGTGGCACTATCGTTTGGCGGGGAGAGAAACTTACGGATGTAATCGGTCCTCCTTTTCTCCCTTTCCGTTGGCAAACCTTAGGTGAAGCATATGTCTGGCCCACTTTGAGGACATCGTTAATGTCTTCGTTTATTGCATGGTATATTTATATTTAATCCCTGAAATATAAGACACGAAACTGTTAATGGTTTTAACGAACTTGCTTTGTTGCAACGTTTTGTTTGGCGTGTACATGCTCAGTAACACGTTGAAATAAATATCGACATGAACCCAATAACTATCCAAACGTAGCTCACAGAGAATTTTTGTGAAATTATCATGAACACACGAGAGCTGTTAAAAAAAGTTGGTGGGCTGGGATCACTGTCACGAGTTCAACCGCTTCTCAAACATATGTTGCTAAATATTTNCTGTTAAAAAAAGTTGGTGGGCTGGGATCACTGTCACGAGTTCAACCGCTTCTCAAACATATGTTGCTAAATATTATCTGCTAGTCGGTATAAAAATGTAATATGTCAGCTTTCACTTCCTGGTACGTTCTAAACTTCCCACCTTTCAATTCTTTCTTAAGTGTTGTGAAAGTCCAGAAATCGCATGGTGCTATGTCTGGACTGTGCGGAGGTTGGTGTAGAAATTTCNTTTCTTAAGTGTTGTGAAAGTCCAGAAATCGCATGGTGCTATGTCTGGACTGTGCGGAGGTTGGTGTAGAAATTTCCCAACAATTTTCTCCGAAGTTTTCATAGCCAGTATCGTCACATGTGGCTAACATTTGCTTAGCTAACATTCCACGAATCAATAAACGACATTCTTCTTTAGACAGTGTCTCTGATTTCACAATGTTCTTGTCGTTCACGGATGTTGTTGGGCGTCCATTTCTCGGTTAAACCTGGAGACTGCTTTCGCCTTTCTTAAAATTCTTCCACCACTTGAATACGGCCGATATACCCATAGACTTTTCACCGTACGTTTGTTTGATCATCTCAAACTTTTCCTGGCCACCTTTTCATTACATGATAACTTGACACCAAATTGAACAGCGATTCTTTGTGTGGTTATTACGGGTAAATCATTCTCATACACCGTTGTAATACACGTTACAGGTCAACTCTTATAATGAGCAAAAAAAAAAACATCAGAAAAGCATAAATGCGGTGGCTTTACTCCCACAAACAAAGCATTCCAAACGCTCTTCACAAGCGACAATCAAAGAATCGCTTCCATAGAATTGGCGCAGTATTGCCAGTCCACAAACTTTCGGAACAGACCTCATATATATTGTTGTAAATGGTTCTAGGTTATTTGAAATCTCTCGAAATCAGGTTTTGACGAGGATGTCTACATTAATGTTGACATATAATAATGTTATATATNGCAAAATGGTAACATATAAGGTTCATACTAATTGTTCTCACTGATACTTTATGGACGCTATTAGCTGCACGTAAACATTAATGTTAAAATGAGATGGAAGAATCCAAAATAAGCAGCAAGAGTAAACTAATGCCGGAATCACATAGCCCGACAAGCACGACACGGCAGCCCCGAAACTACAGTTATATTTGAACAGCCAATCAAATAGAATATAGTTTCAACGTAAGCCCGACAAACTCTGTCATCCGGCCAGCAGTTTTGGTTTAGAAATGATTTTTATTTTCGTCGTGTCTTGCGGTATGGTAAATAGAGCGTACAACATTGCAAAATGAAATTGTTTGGCCAGCTTTCCCTACAGCGGCAAATGTGCAGATTAGAAAGGAAGAAAAAGCTGGAATTTACTGGATTGGAATCAAAACAATAACAATTTTACCTTCGCATGCCTTAGTTATAATATAAGCAGTCTTTGTCACCATCATGTTTTACAAATTTCCTATCTGCCTTTGAAACATGATCAATGTGTCAGCGCCTGCTAAATTATCCTGAAAACATCTACTTGTAGTTTCGCGTGAGGAAACTGTCGTGCTGTAAATTCAAGCAGTCACATTGCAAATATAATTGTCGTGCCATCGTTGCTGTATTTTTCGTGTACCGTGCTCGTCGTAGGTGTGTGACTCCCGCATAAGAAAATATTTCGACAGCGCTCCATCAACCGCGTGTTATCTGTATTTGGCCTACTCTTACTTTAATACGCATAAAACAAAAACGGACCAATTACAGTTATCACCAGTTCATTCGTTTTGTTTTGTAACAATAAATGAAGGCTTAGAACTACCTTTCCAAATTCACTGCCGTCACAAAGTGATGACAGACGAAGTGTTTTATATTAAGCTAAATTCAGCCTCGGTATTATTTTGATAAGAAGATTTCAGAGGTTTTAAGATGTCACAAATTCTGGAATCGCACATGAATTACGCTCATTACGCCAAGTGTGCCGAACGTACACATTCTATAGGCGTAGCCCTCGACATGCGAGTATTTTCTGCGCTGCCATTATTGCGTTGGCTCGAAAACACAATGTACGACCAAATGTGTTTCGTAGTGAATACATGCCACGCCACCTACGAAAGTTTTGGACAACAAACCAGAAGCAGCATACTTTTTCAATACTCTTTGGTGTATTCACTGTTATAACCATTTTACATAAAATTTATTCTCGTAATGCACACGTTGTTGNAAATTCAGCCTCGGTATTATTTTGATAAGAAGATTTCAGAGGTTTTAAGATGTCACAAATTCTGGAATCGCACATTAATTACGCTCATGACGCCAAGTGTGCCGAACGTACACATTCTATAGGCGTAGCCCTCGACATGCGAGTATTTTCTGCGTTGCCATTATTGCGTTGGCTCGAAAACACAATGTACGACCAAATGTGTTTCGTACTGAATACATGCCACGCCACCTAAGATGGTTTTGGACAACAAACCAGAAGCAGCATACGTTTTCAATACTCTTTGGTGTATTCACTGTTATAACCATTTTACATAAAATTTATTCTCGTAATGCACACGTTGTTGGATACTCTCTTCAGACATATCTTCGAACTACATTCATGTAATAAATTTGTAGAATAAAAGTTCGTGGCTTACATATTTCATTACAAATGCATTAATTTAACTATAGTCAATGCATGGTTTCTTCCAACTTTTTTGAAGCCCAGCTAAAGTTTTGCTTTCAGGCTTTTCCACCACTCATGCTAAAAACTCTTAACTAACTCCATAAAAATACACCAAAAGGACAACACACCGCACTCGTGCGCACTCAGATCATTTTGCATGAGAACTACGTCTTACTAGGTATTACGAACACACCTATTATTTATGTTTTTATCCGTATTAATTAGAAATTAAATTAAATATAATTTATATATTAAATATACGTAAAAGTTAACTTTTATAAAAAATAAGATACTTTTATGTTAACAGAAGTACAGAACGCTTGTACTACATAACATGTTGAGGAACCAACCAAACACCTCATAAACGGGGTGACTTTACAAAGGTTTGATTTATAAAGTGCAAAGAAACCGCAAACAGACTATATCGTANACACCTCATAAACGGGGTGACTTTACAAAGGTTTGATTTATAAAGTGCAAAGAAACCGCAAACAGACTATATCGTAAGCTACTGTCGCACTTACAGTATGTGTTGGGAACTCGTGTAACTGTCGGCTTCATACATGTGAAACAGTCAACTTGTGGTAATTATCGGCGAAGTTTGATTTCTACTTTTCGACCAATGTCGTGCGGAAAACAAGGACGTGTTCTGATTGGCAGACCAGATTTCTTCTCAACCTCTGTATTCTCTCCTGCTACAATGTACTGGTGAGATTGCCGCTGCCGTACTGGCGCCGTGCTGTCGTGCCGTTGACTGTGTCACTGCGCGCTGCTATGACTGCTGTTGCTCCGTCGTTGATAGTAGTTCCTTTTGCCCACAACAACGGTGAGGCGATCGCAGGTTTCGTTTTGTTGTTTTTTGGCATAAAATTTGNATAGTAGTTCCTTTTGCCCACAACAACGGTGAGGCGATCGCAGGTTTCGTTTTGTTGTTTTTTGGCATAAAATTTGCGCACCCTTTTTGGTTTTCATTTCAAGATGTAAGTAAGTTCGAGTAGCACATTTTTCACTTACGTTAAATATTTTTTTTACGTTTGGAGAAAGCAATTTTCTGTATACATCACGTTTGTGTAATTAGTTGCTCATACTGGTTAACTATTTTTTTAAAATCAACTGCGGCTTCTGAAACTACAATGCGCTTGCGCAGTTAACAGAATGCATCCCATTGGCTTATGGTGTCTGTAACGCAGATAACATAATCAATCACAAGCACGCTACCCGTTTTCTACCGGCCGGCTGCCGGTACGTTGCCGATGAAAGTTAAAAGTTGGTCAACTCCACTGACAAGCAATGACACGGCACAATGGTAGTGACGTTATGGTTACGTGGGCCAATGATATTTCAGAAAAGCAATGGCAGTGACAGGAACGGCACCTCGCCACCTCATTGTAGCAGGGCCCATTTCTATTTCTCTTTATTTCTCGTCGACGTTTTCAGCCCACATGTGATTCAATCGAGAAAGCTGTGTAGCTCCTCCGAACACACGTATTTCACAATCTAAAGCTGAGAGAGATTAATATATGTCTCCTGCGCATGTCCTCAACATTTATTCTCCCATTTCTAGCATTGGGTGCTGTCCAAAAAATTGTTTTTTTGGAAAATAAAAACTTGCAAATTTGAATATAGTTTAATTGCATTAAAACCCTACAGACATTTACAAGCATGTAGTCATACGAACAGCGTTATAACCTCGAATATAATCCACGCTATTTTATTTGCGCACTTCCTTGAAAAAAAAAAAGAGGGGGTTGGAACACCAGAGATAGGTTACTGCGCAGCTGTTACGAGCACTCTGCTCCGTTTCTCTCTTTGACGTTTATCACTTCTACAATCTGCTGATATTGACTGTTCGCAGTTAACTGATAACTTTTTAATTCCCTGCTTGGGGTCTATTTCTCTGCCCATTTTGTATCTTTCCACTCCCTATGTAAAATTAACATTTCCACGGCCCGTTTACTTTATTCATGCATCAATCAAGTATATTTAAAAAATTTCTAGTATAGTCTATTCGCGGTTTCTTCACAATTTTTGAATAAAACCTTTGAAAAACGCTTCATGTTAGACGTGTTTGGTTGCTTCCTAAACATGTTACGTATCGCTAACATTTTTATACTTGTGTTGACATAAAAGTACCTTATTTATTGTTAATTAAACTTTTAACTATATTTTATTTGTAAATTACAAAATGTAGTTTATAACTAATATTAATACAGACAGAGAAAAAATGCGTGTGTTGGTAATGCCTAGTAAGAAATAGTTCTTATACGAAANATAACTAATATTAATACAGACAGAGAAAAAATGCGTGTGTTGGTAATGCCTAGTAAGAAATAGTTCTTATACGAAATATTATTACAATGAGTGCGCACGAATGCAGTGCGTTAGCCTTCTGGTGTAATTTTTTAGCTTTGTTTGCATGAGGCAGAGGAATACCATGGAAATAGATTTTTAGCTGGGCTTCAGAAAAGTTGGAAGTAGCCGTGATTGGACTATATAAATATGTTACTTACTAACACTAATCATTATTTTATGTACACAAAGCCAACATCAGCGAAAGTAAATAAATTAAGTGTCCTGAAATTTAAACGTACATTTTCAATGCCACGCTAAGGCATGGAACTACTTTTCGTCCGTCAGTGCAAAAACATTAATAAGAGAAAATCGCCACTTCCTTTATGATTCCATAAGTGTTAGCTTTATCGCGAACAGCCTATAGTGACATTTCACACCGGCAGGGAGACTTTCTAATGCAGGCGGCAGTGACCCGACGCGGCAACACTGTAAAACATCCCGGCTGTTGCATCATTGCATCTTCCCTGGAACCTGACGACTCTTATTTTTGTTGTTTTACGCCGCTAGCTGTTTGAATTACCAATCCTCCGATCTCAAATGTCATCTTCAGCCACGCACGGAATCACAATAAGTTCTCGGTTGAACTCGTACAGCACTTGCATCTATGTGCAAACGCCTGAAAAAATAAAAGACAAATAAAAAATACTAATTGTCATGCATTTCTATCTGATAGCGAACCTTAGAGAATTGAGACTAAAAATAGCTTTCTTGAAGAGAAATTATTATTAAAATTAATGTTTTACAGAATATTTCATTTATTCAGCAGTATGAACTAATTTTAAAAATCACTGTTATAGTCACAGACCACAGTGAAACATGATTGAGTATGATTGAAAATGGCTTGATATTTGAAGTTTCCGTTATTGAGATTGTTTCGGACATACGTGAAATATTTGCTTGAAACTTATTTTAGTACGGATTTGCGTATACTTTGCTTTACAAGTTGGTTGTTCGAAAACCATATTCAATGAAATTTAACTTATTATTGCTGAAAATTGTAAAATGGTTGAAATTATTTGACAAATGCTAACTATTAATATAANAATAAAATTTAACTTATTATTGCTGAAAATTGTAAAATGGTTGAAATTATTTGACAAATGCTAACTATTAATATAATAGTCTATAAATTACACAATCTTTAATGACTAGGAACATACACAAATGTACCATATACAAATACTTCAACTGGAGGNTAGTCTATAAATTACACAATCTTTAATGACTAGGAACATACACAAATGTACCATATACAAATACTTCAACTGGAGGAAGTATAATTTTTATTTATAAAATAACTGTTAGACAAATGTTTAATTTTGATCTTAACCACTTAGCAGTTATTGCGAAAATATTATTTCCAGTTTGTTCTTTTTCCATAAAATATACTATTTAAAAGTTTGCAATCTTTTTATATAAAACGAAAATGGTTTTGAAATTTTTTTGTCAAAATTACAATTTTAGTGTTTTTGAAATGTACAAACAATAACACCTAACTCGCTTACCGTAATTAGACAGGCCTAATTCACATTGAATTAAGAAACTTTAAGTGACTTCAAGGAATCTTTAAAATCACTATATGAAGTGTTTTTGCAGGTTTTAAAATTTGCACAAAATANACTTTAAGTGACTTCAAGGAATCTTTAAAATCACTATATGAAGTGTTTTTGCAGGTTTTAAAATTTGCACAAAATAGGAAAATTTTGCACAGTTTTATTTGTAGCAGTTAATGATTTCCTTTATTAAAAAAATCGCTTAGTATCCTAAACCTGAAGGGTTTACCATAGCAAGTCTGCAGCAACGAAGTTTAAATGGGGAATAAGAGATAAAGAAATTCCTTCTCAGTGCATCAATCTTTAAGATAACCGTTCCAAAGAAAATTTATTCTACGTGAAATTTCTTAAGGATACTGGCATGTTAAGATATCTTGCCAATTTTTATGTTTAATACTTTTGCCTCAAACTTAACATTAGTATTTATATTTTACAAAAAGTTATGAATAAATAAATTCTATTGGAAATTGTTTAACGTAGCAGTATTCTCCGAGAAAGCTGGTTGAATACATTTTTTTTGTTAAAATTTAAAAATTTTCATTTAAAATTGATGCAATAAGAAGGAATTTCTTGAAGATTGATCCGCTATTTAAATTCCATGGTTGCAGGCTTGGTNATTTAAAATTGATGCAATAAGAAGGAATTTCTTGAAGATTGATCCGCTATTTAAATTCCATGGTTGCAGGCTTGGTATAGACAGAGCCCTTAAAATGAATTAATAAATGATCTTTCAGTCACCCTTGTTAAATTTTCTGTCAAAGTTTTCGTTTATTTTATTATTACGTCCGAAAAAGCACTAAAATTGTGTTCTGACATGCCATGATTCAAAAACTATGGGATCTATAATTTGTATACTAGGAAATAGTACTTACAAGTAGTGTCTACCATTTGAAAGTTATTTCGTACGAATATAAAATAATGACTATTTTGGTGTGAAAGAACGTATGGTATGTAAAGTGATGATTACCTAGTTTTCCTTAATAGTATAATACGTGAATAAGCGAATAATGGTAACAACAGCCAGAAATAAAATAATTAAAACAATATAAACCGAAATACGGGCTGACATTTGGTGATTTTCTTGCGGGGTGAAAAGCGAAAAGTTCATATGGACATGAGCTGACAATCGAATCNGGGGGGGGGGGGGGGGGTGCAACCTAGATCGTACCAGTCTATGGAATGGGAAATAATGCCATAAGATGGCGCAAACGTTTAAGTTCATCTGCATATTTAAGAGGTTTTCTTGAACAATGTAGGCTACCAGATGCCATTAGTATGCACGCTCACGTGCGTCGCCGCAGGAACTGCCCGATACTCTCAAACAGGTCACGATCTTCTGCAAGAGTTTTGGCACGCGTTTTCACTTGCTTGCCAAAAACTTCTCTCATGTCTTGATGAACCCGTACAAGGACCAACAACTGCGAGTAGCGCCGAATACGGAATTCAGACGCAGCGGGCACTGTCTCGTTAATCTCAGTCCTTCAGTTGTGTCCTGTACGTTGGGTCTGTCGCTCCCTGTGTGCACTATATTCTGATATCAAACTGGGCGTAGTTAATGAATGAGAACACGGAAAGTACATTTTATGGTATCCTTATACATAAATAGGAAATAGAAGCTATAATTCGCAAAAAAAAAAGTTGCAATGTCTGGTTTCTGATAAGGCGTGAGTATAGGAGTGCCATTCAAGTTTTGTAAAAGTTAAGGTTTTGAACAAAATTCCAGGAAATCGGTACTTCAGACATTTTTAATGTTTCACACGGTTTATTTAAGTAAATAATGTTATTCGTCAAAAAAAAATTTAAAAAAGTTAATTTCGAGGCTTAAAATAAAATAATATTTGCAACATTAAGCTGCAGATTTCCGCTTTCTCGTGACGTTAAATCGAGTATCGATTAGTGAGCGAGTGATAATGATTGAGCGATAACTCATACATACCAGCAGTCATTCCAAGGACCATCGTTGTACCTAAGTTATGTTATACTTCGCATTTCATAATAATAATATTGTAAAACTAATCATGAATGTGATGTCTTATATATTTTTCAATACGTCGATGTAAATAACTAACTTACATGATGTTACCAAGCGCACAAAATTATTACTGCTGAATTTTACTTTTATATTGTGATTGTGCTTCAAGAGAAAAAAGCGGGAGATTGATATCTTAATTCGGGAAGCTGGAAATTCTAACATACAATCTTAAAAATCGGGAAATCTTGCAACCGTTACCTGAGTACTTGAGATATGTACAATACTAAATAGAGTATTAAATCCTTATTTCCATTCGAGCCAATACTGCAGCTTGCTTAAGCCGTTAGTGTGAAGATATTCAGTATTAGTCTTGTTTACAAACAGAAGTTCAGAAACCCTTCATTTCTGTGTACTCATTTCGTTTTCTCGTTTCGTCCCTATTATGGAGTAATTTCGGAGCTAACTGGCTAAGACGAACGTTGTTGCGATATTTGTATGCGCAAAATTTACAGAATCAAAATTTTAGAGATTACCGCCGGGACACGTAGAATACGTTTAAAATTAATATTTATGCAGACTTTTACCACCGGAAGCATACAATTGTAACATTCAGTTTATGTTGTAATTACTCTTGTATAGGCGGCGGATAAAATAATATGATCACCCATATATCACAGACGCCTGTCACCCAGTGACCGCGAAGGCAGATATACAAGTCTATCAGCAGCAGTCGTACGGGCTGTATTTGAACAACGTGCTAGCCTAATTAATATCCAACATCTCAGACTTCCAAAGAGGCAAGAACATTTTAGAAGAAAAAGCTGGAACCTCAGCGACGAAAACAGCCAACCTTGTGGATGTTTCAAGGATCACTGTGTCGACTGTAACGACAGCCCACCCATATATGGTCAGACGTTACCTTCGAAACATAACAGCGGGCTCATCGTTAGGAGTCGTATCACGGAGTAGATAAGTACACACAGAGAAAATGTTGTGGCGGTTCCTTTCATGTGGGCATACCTATTATCTTATTGGCTGCGTGAAACTCTGATAACGGACCTTGCGTCGGATTGGCTATTGCATGCCAAAAAAGATTCCCTATTTGCTGGCGAGTAGGTTACCAGGTTCTGATTGGCTACAGGCCTACTGATATGTTGGCCAGTGACGCGATTTTGCTAGCGTGTGCGACAGAGTTCACGGTAAAAGCGGCTGTTTCGCCTCTGTAATCTTAAGTAATCTGTGTTACAATGTTGTTGAAGTGGATACTGGCCCANGGTCTGTCGCTCCCTGTGTGCACTATATTCTGATATCAAACTGGGCGTAGTTAATGAATGAGAACACGGAAAGTATATTTTATGGTATCCTTATACATAAATAGGAAATAGAAGCTATAATTCGCAAAAAAAAAAAGTTGCAATGTCTGGTTTCTGATGAGGCGTGAGTATAGGAGTGCCATTCAAGTTTTGTAAAAGTAAAGGTTTTGAACAAAATTTCAGGAAATCGGTACTTCAGACATTTTTAATGTTTCACACGGTTTATTTAAGCAGGTTATTCGTCAAAAAAAAATTTAAGAAAGTTAATTTCGAGGCTTAAAACAAATTAATATTTTCAACATTAAGCTGAAGATTTCCGCTTTCTCGTGACGTTAAATCGAGTATCGATTAGTGAGCGAGTGATAATGATTGAGCGATAACTCATACATACCAGCAGTCATTCCAAGGACCATAGTTGTACCTAAGTTATGTTATACTTCGCATTTCATAATATAATATTGTAAAACTAATAATGAAGGTGATGTCTTATATATTTTTCAATACGTCGATGTAAATAACTAACTTACATGATGTTACCAAGCGCACAAAATTATTACTGCTGCATTTTACTTTTATATTGTGATTGTACTTCAAGAGAAAAAATCGGGAGATTGATATCTTAATTCGGGAAGCTGGAAATTCTAACATACAATCTGAAAAATCGGGAAATCTTGCAACCGTTACCTGAGTACTTGAGATATGTACAATACTAAATAGAGTATTAAATTCTTCTTTCCATTCGAGCCAATACTGCAGCTTGCTTAAGCCGTTAGTGTGAAGATATTCAGTATTAGTCTTGTTTACAAACAGAAGTTCAGAAACCCTTCATTTCTGTGTACTCATTTCGTTTTCTCGTTTCGTCTTTTATTATGAAGTAATTTCGGGAGCTAACTGGCTAAGACGAACGTTGTTGCGATATTTGTATGCGCAAAATTTACAGAATCAAAATTTTAGATTACCGCCGGGACACGTAGAATACGTTTAAAATTAATATTTATGCAGACTTTTACCACCGGAAGCATACAATTGTAACATTCAGTATATGTTGTAATTACTCTTGTATAGGCGGTGGATAAAATAATATGATCACCCATATATCACAGACGCCTGTCACCCAGTGACCGCGCAGGGCAGATATACAAGTCTATCAGCAGCAGTCGTACGGGCTGTATTTGAACAACGCGCTAGCCAACATTTTAGAAGAAAAAGCTGGAACCTCAGCGACGAAAACAGCCAACCTTGTGGATGTTTCAAGGATCACTTTGTCGACTGTAACGACAGCCCACCCATATATGGTCAGACGTTACCTTCGAAACATAACAGCGGGCTCATCGTTAGGAGTCGTATCACGGAGTAGATAAGTACACAAAGAGAAAATGTTGTGGCGGTTCCTTTCATGTGGGCATACCTATTATCTTATTGGCTGCGCGAAACTCTGATAACGGACCTAGCGTCGGATTGGCTATTGCATGCCAAGAAAGATTCCCTATTTACTGGCGAGTAGGTTACCAGGTTCTGATTGGCTGCAGGCCTACTGATATGTTGGCCAGTGACGCCATTTTGCTAGCGTGTGCGACAGAGTTCGCGGTAAAAGCGGCTGTTTCGCCTCTGTAATCTTAAGTAATCTGTGTTACAATGTTGTTGAAGTGGATACTGGCCCCAAATTATTAGACAACGGTGGTGTTACAAATAACCCTCCGAGTTGAAAAATACATCTCGAGAGCACAATATCAACAAAAACTTTCTAGCGGCAACTGTAAGCTACGAACATTCATTTCATTGTTTATTTTCCAAAACCTTTGGTGGCACCGCGTGTTGCTTTGAAGAGACGACAATGGTCCGGAGAGCACGGAAGTTGGATAAAAAATAACGGAAACAGGCTATGTGGTCTGATAAATACGCACGTGCATTCTTCCTAATGTAAACCGTGAAGGGAACTCCGTGATGGGGTAGGTAGCGAAATTTTTACGTTTTATGGGACAACCCGTAGTCTTGCATGGGAAGATCGTCACAGCACTGCAGTATCTCAGCATTTTGGCCCAAAATCTCCATCCTATGCCGCAGGGCGAATGGCCTGACTTNGGCCCAAAATCTCCATCCTATGCCGCAGGGCGAATGGCCTGACTTTAAAGACAAACAGTGCCCCAATTCCAGACTGTTGGGCGTGTACAAGCAAGGTTCGATGAGCACATGTATTACGGCCTTCTCAGTTACATAGTTGAATCTTCACTGGGTATTTCGGATGCCAAAGTGCTTTCTATATGTCCACCTCTCGCTACACTTTCTCAAATTCTGGACCACGCCGCATGAAGAATGCATGTGTATTCCCGTTTAACGTCATCCACAATTGTCAGTTCTACGTCGGATACAAGCTACTGAAATTACTAAAAGTACTAANCTTCTATTTTTGAACGCCTGAACCGAAGTTCACAAAACTCGGTACATATATAGAACCCAGTAAGAAAACCGTACTTTTATAGTTTTTCACCACACCGTACACTTAATTTCAAAATTGCGGCCATTTTGATATGTCATATCTCGGAAACCATTCAACCGATTTTAACCAAATTTTGTATGCTCGCAGCGCAAGTTGAAATAATTAAATTCAAAGGTGAATATTGTTGTTAGTCCGCAATTTTTAAAGATAGCGTCACATGAAAAATTAAGCTTTTACTTTATATCTAGAAAACTGCTCATCCTATTCTCGCCGCATTTGGCACGTAAGTAATACTATGACTGGCCAGGTAAATTTCAGTAAATGAACTTCATTAGGTACTTATTTTTAAAATGGCGGCCTTACAAATATTTTAGGTTTATTTGCTATTGCCACCATAATGTTTAAACAATTTCAACCAAATTTTTTACGCTAACAGAATCTACTAAAGTCATCATATAAGCCAAATTACAACCACTTTATTCAGCCATTTTGGAAGATAGAGCCACATTAAAAAATGAAGCTTTTATGTTATATCTCGAAAATTACTCAACCAATTTTCTTCAAATTTGGCAAGTAAGTAATACTATGATAGGCCAATTAAATAAAAGTAAATTAACGATATAAGACACTTACTATTCAAAATGGTGGTCATTTATTATTTAAGGTTAATTTGGTATCATGACATTTAGCCAATTTCAACCAAATTTCGTAAGCTAATGTTATATATTACAAGCATCATATAAGCTTAACAACAACCACTTTGTCCGCTATTTTGAAAGACAGCATCATATGTAAAAATAAATCATTTAAATTATATTTTGAAAATTATTGAACCAATTTTCGCCTAATTTGGTCCATAAGAAATACTATGACACGCCAGGTCAATACAATACGAATAATTAAACTTAATTGTGCACCTATTTTCAAAATGGCGGCAACACAAATATTTTAGGTTTATTTGGTATAACTACCATACCTTTGACCAATTTCAGCCAAATTTTGTACGCTTACAGTATCTATTACAAGCATCAAATAAGCGAAAAAACTAAACTATTGTCCGCCATTTTGTAAGGTAGCCCTACATGAATTTATCAAGTTTTTGTGTAATTTTTCGGGAAACAATTGACAGATTCCTACCAAATTTGGCAATCAGGTAGTACTGCGACAGTTGATATGTACAAATATATTTCAAGTATGTCAGACATTTATTTTCAAAATGGTGGATATGCAGCTATTTTAGCATAGTATGCTATATCTTCGAAAAAATTAAATAAATTCCAACTTAAATTAGTATGCTGGTAGTATGTATAACAACCATAAAATGTGTATACATGAAGCCTCTTTTGTCCTCCATTTTGTAAGATGGCGCCACACGAATAAATAAAGTTTTGTCAGATTTCGGGAAACAATTTTACAATTACTGCCAATTTGACAAACAAATACTAATGCGGTAGGTAATGGTAACTAATATGTTTTAGGTGTGTCAGACACTTATTTTTAAAATGGCGGCCATACGGCTATTTTGATTGTGTATATTATCGTAACCACATCATTAATTTCAACGAAACTTTCTATAATGGCTGTATATATTACAACAATCAAATGTGTACACACAAAAAACATTTTGTCCGCGATTTTGTAAAACAGTTTCATTTGACCAATTGAAATTATGTGATCTCCGAAAAAACAACTGATTTATACCAAATTTGGCAAACAATTGTCACTATGTCCAGCTATGTAAACTCGTAAATTTTAAGTGTTTCTGGCATACAGATTTTCAAAATGGCGTTCATATAAACGTTTTAGCTCCGATTGTTTTATTTACAAAACTGCAAAACGAATTTCAACTTAATGTTGTATGCTGACAGTATCAGTTGTTTACATCAAAATTTTCTATTCGAAGCCTAATTTCTCCGCCATTTTGTAAAATAACCCCACATGAAATAATAATATCTCGGGAAAAAGTCAACCGATTTCTTGAAAATTTGGCGAAGAAGTTGTACTATGGTAGGCTATATTAATTTACATGTTTTAAGTAAATAAGTCTCTTATTTTCAGAATGGCGTGTATGCAAGCATTTTAGCTTACTGTGTTATATATACGAAACTATGTAACATAATTTAAATTTAACTTTGTATATTTTATCTATGACAATCGAATGTGCTAATATATAAATTTTCTGCCCTCCATCTATGTAGGTCGTAACATTGCCAATGAAGATTTTATGCCATATATCGAGGACTAATCAACCGATATGCATACAGAGATTCTTCTTTGCCGGATTTTTTTGCAAAGTAGTGTCGAGCGAGTAAACTAAACATTTTGTCATGTTTTCGGAATAATTTGACTAATTTCAACAAAATGTTGCACACGTATAAAGACCAAGTATAACGACATGATTTAAGTGGGGTCAGGCACTGGTTTTTAAAAATGGCGGCCATATAAATATTTTCATATGTTTGGCATATATATTTAAAAATCTAAAAATTTCATTCAAAATTGTTATGCTGACATTTTCTATCATTTACAAAAATCGTGTAGAGAGTCTTTTTTTTAAAGCAATTTTGTAAGATAGCCCCATTTAATAAAATAAGGTTTTTATACCATATCTCGGAGACTAAACAACCGATTTCCAACCAATTTTTCACACATTTAACGTTATGGTATGCCATGCAAACTTATGTGCTTTAGTGGCTCAAACACTTATTTTAAAAATGATGGCCTAGTAAATATTCCAGGTCAATGAACCCTATCTTTGAAAACATTAGACTGATTACATTCAAAGTTGATGCTCCGAATCCTACCTCCGCGATGCAGTCGATTGCAATCTGGCTTAATTTTACGAGTTCTTTGAATTAGAATCCCGGGTAAGTCACTCGTGTATATTAATTGTCTTTGCATTGTTTCACATGTTTCTGATTTCATCTCTAATGATATTGCTGCCAATGAGACATCAATGTCTATCTACCATCTACGCTTTGAAGAACTTTAATAAAATTTATTTGCACCCATGTAGAGGAAAGTAGGCTCGCTAGTTATCAGTAACTTCTTGTTATATTAATTCAACTTTAGACTCACGAGCACTCGAGATATTACCACAGTCGATCCTATACACCAGGGTACAAAGAGTGTTGGGGCGATCCTAGGACTGAAGGGTGAAGTCTACCCAGGCTCCCAGAGTGCAGTGCTCATGTATAATCTGTCCTACAAACGAGTGCACTTTTTTTTTACACTTCTGAAGGCATACCTGTTTAAAGCTCTTTATATGGATACGTAAGTGTTCTCCTCTGCTACAGGTGTTGTTAACACAAACACACTCAGCTATTAAGATGCCTAGTATGTCGACAAAAAATATTTTGCTATGGAAAGAACTGCACACAAGACTAATTTTAGAGCATTTCAAAAAGTGCATTCGTTAGTGGGACAGAAAATATATAGGTGTCATCTAAAAACTGTTCAATATTTTTGAGCAGCGTCTGCGTAAGTTTAGGCTACACGTCTGTTTTCTATTTCCGTCTATAATGCATATTATTTTTTAATGGGACTAACACAAGTGTTTCTTAATCAATGTTAGGTATGAAACGTAATTTTACAGGCTATTTAACACACCATACGGACATGCGGCACATATTTGTCTTTATTATTACACCATAAAATGAAAGCGTCATAAGTGAAAGTTTTACGAGGCAAGTCGACGAGAGAAGGACTGCACATCAGTTTACTGCCTTGCGCGTTAAGTGGCCAGACATTCGATACGAGTACTTATGTACCTTTAGTGCAACAACGTCTCTGGGCCTCAGATGGGCAATATACGTCCATCTAGACAACGCCCTGAAATATCGCCGTGTTGGCAGCAAACCTGAGTTGCCCCTAATAGGGACGTTCTTGTGCACCACGGAGGTATGGAGGATTTTGCCCCCTAAGACCTTGCCCCGAGAGGAGAGGCATTTCAGAGGGATGGGTGACTGATATCCATCCCGCTGGCGGAACCACGTCGTACGACGGAAGAGGTCGGCTTGTCGCTTGTCGCAAGGCGCGGCGGCAACATCCACGGAAAAGGTGTTTGGACACGGGAAGAAGTGGCAAGCCCGTGATGTACGCACACGCTAGCCTTCCTTTGACAGGACTCACACACGTTAATTTCCATTCACACGGCTCTGTACGGCGAGAGGCAGCGTTGCGTCCGAGGTAGTCTGCACATGCTTTCCTCTTAATACGCCTACTGTACGTGCATTTATAAAATATACTTTTCAAAAACGTTCCTATGGTATAATCTAGGTATCTTCACACTTTTTGTAATCAAACTTTCGAGAAATCATTCTATGTGTATGGTTGTTTCCTAAATATGTCACGTATCACAAGCGTTTTATACTACCCTTAAAATAACGTTATCTTATTTTTGACAAATTTATCTCTTACCTAGATTTTACATACCAACTGTCATATTTAGATTATAATTAATATTAATGAAACAGTAGTTAGGTGTGTTGGTAATTCCTAGTAAGAAATAGTTCTCAAACAAAATATTATTAGACTGAGTGCGTAAGATTTAGGTGCGTTGTTCCTTTGGTGTCATTTTATAGACTTAGCTAATGTTTAATGGCATAGGATGGAGGAATATCCTGAAAGTAGAACTTTAACAGGGCTTCACAAAATTTGTAACCAACCACAAATGGACTAGGCCCGAAAATGAATATAATCACTGACTGCACACAATACTGTAGGATGATCCTGAATGCCAGGTACAACATCTGTTGTGCGAATATTGTCCTTCAGAAGTTCCTAAGTACGTAATGACAGGAAGAAACGTAGTCAGGACACAGAGTACTTAATAATACAGACATGAAATAGCCGTCTATACCTCGAACTCCAATCGTACACGACAACAAAACGGCGTCACATGCTAGCAACTTGATGCAAAACCTTCCGCAAATCAGCGACTGGTAATTTAGTTGCCAGCAGACAGTCTTTCGCAGCACGCAGTAGCCAATTCCAGAGCCTCTTGCAGCTAACCAGATAATGAGTACGCCAACATCAAAGGAACCGCCTACGCCAGTTCACTTCTCTATGCTTACCTATTCTGAGGTCAGGGACTGACGCATTCGTTCGAACATGCTCGATGTGCAGCAATGTACTGCACGTTGGAGAGATATAGAGGTATGACTTGGAACAGTTTTTGTTGAGGGCACCGCCTACCAAGTCTGCATCCAGATTATAAATGGGGATCAATATTAAACAAATCCCTTCACAGTGCATCTATTTTAAAGATAACAGTTTCAAACTAATTTATGCTACGTGACAATTCTCAATGACTACTGGTACGTTAAAAATTTTGGCAATTTTCATGAAATTACTTTTTCTAAAATTTAGCATTTAAATTTACGTTTAACAAATAAAGATGAACGAGAAAGTTGCGCTGAATATTTTTTTTTTCTTGAAACAGTGTTGTAGCCCACAGTATTTTAAGTTATTCGGGTATTAAAAATGTATATGCTCCATAGAAATAAGACCCGCTCACGACGGGTGGCTCATGCTGGGTTACAATATCGAGCCGACTTAGTTGCTGCGCTTAGTATGACGTGGTTATTTTCCAAAACGATTATACCAGTTAAGTGATCACAAAGCACTTGTTTTAGAATGTTTTAGAAGCCCAGCAATGAGAACCCTACAGGAGTAAGAGAGAAAGAGAGAGAGGGGGGAAGTTCCTGCAACGTGACTTATCCTTCCAGAAAGTTATCGCGACCTCCGATAATGAAGGTGTAGTTTTGAGCGTATATGGTCAGGCTAGTAAGTGGCTGTTAGTTTACGCAAGACTTTGTATGTAGAGAAAGTTTGGATAATGACCAGTCTTCTGTAGCAACTCTTCGCGTCTTTCGAGACTTTGATTCCCGAAACCACCTCCGTAACGCAATAGCGTTGATAGTTCCTCAGTTTTGACTACGTTGGTGTTAAAACGGCAAGCAGCAACAGTGGTCATTAAAATTGATACAATGAGAATGAGTACGTATTTCTTTAGCATTGTTTCGCCATCTTCTCAGTGTTTTAATTCATATTAACTATAAATGAAATAATGTAATTTATAATTAAATATAATTAACATTTTAACGAAATAAAAAATAATGTACTTTAATGTTAAAACGTGAAGAAACCGCGAATAGACTATACCAATCGTCACAGTATTAAAGTGATACGTACTGTACAATACAGCAGTTGCATAGAGAGGATCGCATGTTACTACTACAAGATTTCTGTTTTTCGTTTCCTTATATGCGCGGAAATCACAGCTTCATGAAAATTTAGTAATTGTTTTTTCACAGTAATGCTATTTTGCGCGAAAAAATAAAAGCAAAGTTCACTTGTTATGAGCGTTTGCAGCTTCTTATTATATAACAATATCGGTATTTATTAACCGTTAAAATGCCACCAGAACACTTCGAATGGGATCTAGGGGCATATTAGCTTATGGGAATAGTGCCGGACGATGCCACTCGTCGACGGGGTTTCTCGGTATCTCCTGTTCCCCCCGCATGTGTGAATTGCGCCGGACGATGCCATTGGTCTGCGGGTTTTCTTAGTGATCTCCCGTTTCCCCCACCCTTTCATTCCGGCGCTGCTCCATACTCATCTCAATCAGCCTCATCAGCTGTCAAGACCTCGATGCTGAGAGCCACCCAAACCTCTTAACCTTCTTGTGACAAATTTATTGAGGGCATTTTTAGAGTTGTTAACACTTTCGGTTACTGGTAGGTGTATTGTTTTAGGCGTTGCGTCAATATATTTTTAGTTTGTAACTATACTGCATTAGTGCCAATTTAAATGAGTTAGTTCTTTATGCTAACGGCTGTATCTGTTTCATAAACAGATGCTGCCATTAGCATAAACCACAAACACATTTTAATTGGTCTTAATGTATTGCAGAGCTTCATACCGATAGCAGTACTGTAACAAACTAGAAATCTATTGGTTGCAACGCCTAAAACAATACACTTACCAGTAACTTAGGAATAAAGCTTCAATAACGAATGTGAGTGAAGAGATTTGGGTGGCTCTTAGCATCGAGGTCTTGACAGCCGATGAGAGCGAAGCGAGGTGAGTATGGAGCAGCGCCGGAATTCAGGGGCGGGGTAAACTACATATCCCTGAGAAAACCTGACGACCTGTGGCATGGTCCGGCACGATTCCCATATGCGAAGATCCGGGGGCGGCCCCGCCGGGAATCGAACCCGGTTCTCCTCGGTGAGGCGAGTAGTAGTCTAACCACTACACCACCGTGGCCCCTTCAACGAGTGATATACCTCCCACACTAGAAGGACTTCTCTCATTGGACTGTTTTTTTATGTTGTATATGGTGCATACCATCAAAGCCACTTTCCATGAAATATCCTAGATATACGACACTGTGGCTGAAATGGTTCAATAATGTTAGTCACCAAGACCACGATCGTTGATAGATTGCAAATTAATGACAATCATGACCGGTACTGTACACAGCAAGGCACCAGTGCCCAGTTACAGACTAGATAGGTACACAGAAACGAAATGGTGCTGCAGTTCTTCCGATGTGGGCGTACCCGTTCTCTGATTGGCTGCACGGGCCCCTGGGAACGGGCCTTGTGTCTTACTGTCTACTGAAAGTTGCGAAAGGATTCCGTATTGGTGTGGGTTGCCGCCTGGCGAGTAGCTTACCAGACGCTGATTTATGAACGGTGTTCCGACATTTTGTTGGCCAGTGACGCCATTTTTTCTGGCGTGTACAACTGGACTTTGCAGTATAAGCATCTGTTTCATCACTTTATTCTTAAGTACTCAGTGGCCCAGTACACTGAGAGTCATCCTTGTGGCTAGTTTGATTTCTGGAATTTGCTACACCATCCATTATGCCATCGAGCGTTCAGCATTTCGTCCGCCGGTTTTAAGGGAAATGCTGAACACAAAAACAGCACATACCAATAATTACGTGATTTCAGAACTCAGAAATTAATGTGTGACCAAAGGCACTAAGAACTACGTCTGGAAGCTGTAATTTTTTTTCCTTCGACGCGCTATAGTATATTTGCGGTTTCTTCACACTTTTTCAAACAAACATTTGAAGAAACTCCTCATGCATGGTTGTTTCCTACATACGCCATGAATCGCAAGCGTTTTATACTTATATTAACATAAAAGTAACTTATTTATTGTTCANGTTTTTCCTTCGACGCGCTATAGTATATTTGCGGTTTCTTCACACTTTTTCAAACAAACATTTGAAGAAACTCCTCATGCACGGTTGTTTCCTACATACGCCATGAATCGCAAGCGTTTTATACTTATATTAACATAAAAGTAACTTATTTATTGTTCAACTTAAATTTTAACTTATTTCTATTATATCTGTAAATTGTAATAATTAATTCATATGAGAATAAAAAATGAGAATGAAAACTCATGAGAGAATAAAAACAGTGAGAAAATAGGTATGTTGGTAATGCTTAGTAAGAAATAGTTCTTATGTAAAATATTAATACACTGATTACGCACGGATGCGGTACGTTGCCCGTTTGGTGTAATTTTATAGACTTGGTTAAGCTGTGCATGAGGCGAGGAATAAGTAGAACTTAAGCAGGGCTTTAGAAAAGTTGAAAGTAACCGTGAATGGACTATTGTTGTTGGCGTGGTCGGATTGGGCAAGCTAGTAGCTGCGGCTGAGCGACGCGCGCTATCAGAACGAGCTCTGCCGACGTAGGACAAGTGTTCCGCCGACGAGGAGTCCCTCCCGCTGCTACACTTCCTGAGGCCGCCAAGGCAGACGAGTAGGCCAGGGGTCACGCGACGCTCTTAACCGGTTTGGCCAAGGCTCCCACACCAGCGGACTGTAACTCATACAGAGGAAACGAGACCTTGCCGAAGAAACCCGAAGTCAAGATTCTACGGTCTCACAACATCGGCATTACTGTCGGCCCATCGCGCAAATATACAGTAAATAGAGGGATAGCAAAATCCAAATGAGAAAATAATGCGTAGAAGTAAAAAAACGCGTCGAGCGAGTCGGGAGAATCCATTTCCGTTGTACGAAGGGGTGGGGTTGTTCAGTTCTGTAGCAAGAGCTGCTCCACGCGATTACCTTTCGATAAAACGTTAAGTCACGTCGACGATATTTAAACAGCGTGGCATTAGAGAGCAATGTTATCAGTCTGGTATGTATAGCGCCAGCAGTGTCAAGTGGTTTCCCTCCCTCCAGCGGCGAACGTCCGGGAGAGTGCTCCCCTACACTGCTTCCCCTAAGTTCCCTCACTCAAAGCTGCGCCAATATAATTTTCCCATTTGAATTTTACTGTACTTGGATTCAGCGAATTCTTCCGGTGAGAGGCTTCTTTTTTTATTCGACTTGGTTGCACGTGATAAATTTTCATCACTTCCGTTATACGATTGCCTGAAGAACCTTTAATGGGGTGTCCACGCAACTGTGCTCCTATCTTGAACTCTCGTTTCCCTCGCCCTTGCATTCCGGCGCTGCTCCATACTCACATCGCTTCACCCTCATTGGCTCTCAAGACCTAGATGTTAAGAGTCACCCACATCTCTTCACTCACTCACTCCAGTCTAGAAAGGAACACACCAGTAGCCTATACGTTTAAATCTGTCCTGGCACGGACCTCGTAACAGTACAACAGCCATGTAGTTTTTCTCTTTAGATACTACATAGTCACGTACTTGGATTACGTAGTATGATTTTTGTGGCAGTAGCACAGTCGTCTTCGTCTATTTGGCTTTCGTGTAAGTCTTTCGTGCCACGTGTATATCCATGACTACTTACATAATGATAATCAAGAAGCAGAGTTTCAATTTTTATGATTATGATTCACGTTCTCTTAAATGCATTTGTGGTATGAAATAACTACGAATTAATGACGCAATCCATAACTATCCCCATAAAACGTAGGCCAGTCCTAAAATATAAATAAAATACTTGCTGGCAACGTCATTGCGCACTGGCTGTCAAAATAACGAAATGAGCATTTTAAGTTTAATTTGTGTTCTAACGTTATAAGTACCGTATAAACTACTTCGGCAATTAAAATCATAAGATATGGTTCTCTCATCATACGTCTTCTATTAAGCTACAGATGTTCATAGTTTGCTCGCGGTAAACTGAGCACTTTTAAAATCCTTGCTCAATATTTACTTGCATGCACATTGTGTATTCTTCCGTCATAGTTAAAATTAAAATTCCCACGGACCCGAAAACTTTATTAATTCGTCGGTCAAGCGAATTCATGAAATTATTAGAAAAGTAAATAGTTAACAATTGTGCAAAATTTTACACTTATATGAGTTTCAAAGCAGGTAAAAGGAAAATAAATAATCTGTTATTCACAAACGTTTTCAACGTTAATGCACGGAACTACTTCCCTCTGCCGTTACCAATTTCACTAGGCGCATGCCAGTCACAGGGCCCCTTTAAAATTTTTGAAGGTTGATTTCAAAAGTGCTTAATTAACCGGGAACACGTGAATAGCTTTTACTTGTAGGCTGCTCGTCGAAGACGAAGAAATGTTCACGACGGGACAAAATGAAGAAGCCACGAAGGAGAAAAGAGAGAATGAAATATACACATATAGATAGACTAGCGCACCCGGCAGACGTTGTCCTGTCTGAACGTTGGCTTGCCTGCTATTAGCGGTCATATTTTTATTAATGTAAAAAATTAATATAACAGTTATATTTTTACTAATGTAAAAAAGTAAAGCATATTGAAATAAATGTTGAATCTTAATACTAAAATTAATAAAGTTTTTTTTTATCTTAATGCGAGTTGATGAACAATATTTTTCGTCAATCCCTGAGGTGTATAAATGAACAAACTTGATGGTTTGCCAAAGCGAGACCACGCGACATATAATTGGCCATGTGAGAATAACGGATTTTCTAGATCAAACCCACAAATGGACATTGTTTCGCCTTGTGACTTATTAATAGTCATTGCGAATGCCAAGCGAATTGGAAATTGCAGGCGTCTGAATGGAATGGGCGAGTCTGAAGAGATCATTGGGGTCCGTGGCAGGGGAACATCTTCATCTTGAAATTTGCTGTTCAAAATGGTAGCTTCAAGAACATTGCCCATGATTTTTTTAATGACAAATCGCGTGCCATTGCATAGCTTTGGTGCATTTAAATTCCGAAGCAAAATGATTGGTGAACCAATTTTTAATCGCAAGTTATGTGGTGGCATTCCCAGTAAATCCAGCGAATTCAAGAATTCAACAGGATAGTTGACTGCTTCGTCAGGATCGACAACAGTGTCGATCGATTTGAACGACATCTCATTGCCAGGCAATGACTGTTGTATTTTTAAATTAATAGCGTCAACGTCGATATTTTTTGCGTCCAAAATAGCTCGTTCACGTAGCCACACATGATTAATGTAATTAGCGCGCAAATCTGGGAATATGCTTTCAATCAAAGCATCTTTCGTGGCTACCATGTTGCAAAAATTGTCTGGTAATTTGATGCATTGTGTATTTCCATGGAATATAATTTTTCCGTTGCCAATGTTGAGCAATTGTTCGGAGAATGACAGTGCCAATTGATCGTTTTGCAGTTGAGCACGCATATTTATGTTAAGGTGTAATGTATTGACATTTTTCCATAGGTATGATTTTTTCAAACATGCGTTAATTTCGTCCGCATATGTAGCACGTGGAATGACCGGCAATGTCTGTCTTAAATCACCGGACAGCAGCAGTAGAGCGCCACCGAAAAGTCTGGTATTATCATTGAGATCTTTCATCGTTCTATCGAGAGCTTCAAGTGAATGCTTGTGGGCCATAGTGCATTCATCCCAGATAATAATTTTGCAATTTTGCAAAACTTTAGCCATGCCGGAATGCTTCTTTATGTTGGACATTGCGTCTGGATTTGTGTGAACGTTCAATGGCAACTTGAGTGCTGAATGTGCAGTCCGTCCACCATCAAGCAAAGTCGCTGCAATGCCTGATGAAGCAATTGCCAACGCAATATGATTTTGTTATCGAATGCGCGCAAGTATCAGTGAGATGAGGAATGTTTTGCCAGTGCCGCCTGGTGCGTCCAAAAAAAAGAATCCACCTTGTGTGCTATAATTGACAAATTAATTCGATCGTATGTGTTATTTTGCTCAGTAGTGAGCAGTGACTCATTATGTGCAACAAAAGTAGTCAAAGAGGCCGCATCGAACTGTTGTTCGCGCTAAACATCGCTGTTAATGATGTCTGTTGCTGGGCGGTTAGGCGATGGCATACCTTAATAAATGAGTGGCATATTCTAAATGAGAATGCAAATATACTCAATCTTTATTAACACGTCGTTATTTATTTCCGGCGAAAAATCGATATTGGGATCTTGATCAGCGGTACGAATGCGATGCGAAATGTCTTCGCTCATGGACCTTTATATTTGTCCCAGGGAGCAGAAGCTTGCGACGGAAAAAATGTCGTCAACAATGTGGCGAATAATTGGCGAATTTGATGAGGAGAGGAACTCAATACTGCATCTGTAAATGTGAGATCCCAATGGTTGTCATCTTCCAGCAAACGCAATTCGCGACACGCATCGTGGTACGCGTCGTACAAAATACTATTGACTGTTCGCAAGTATTGGAAGGACGTCGGTCCAGGAACGTTAACCAACAACAAACGCAAGAAGAAGCATTCGCGTTGCTTTGGATGGACTGTGTATAATCGGCATAATGTATTTCCCATAAATATGCCATCGTATCCTTGGACTGGAACGCCTCGCTTTCGTGGGTCCCACTTTTTTGACTGTTTATTCCACGTGAAAAATTGTGGCACATCAGTATACATTAATGTCTTTGTGAATTGACCGAAAATACGTGGTTAAGTGCATAGTTCGAAAAACTCAGTTAGTGTGGTTTTTGAGGGGCAGTTAATGCTCGTTGTATAGCAGTCTCTTCAGTGAAATAAACACGCTGTCCATTTTCAAGTTGCACGGCCAAATGTAGAAAAGCAGGGTCTCTGTTGTGTATTGGAAAACTCAAAATGCGCCAAACTGCTTCATTGAGGCTAATGTATCGTCCCATTTGATAACGTGTTATTTCGTCGTTATCATTTACATTTTGAACAGCAAATACAGCCATATCGCTGTCCTTATGAACATATTTGCTGGACTTCACCGAGCTGCAGAACTCAACGTTTATGTGTGCTTTGTAGGTTTTGGACAGCAATGGCTAATACGGAACCACCCAGCGATTGTCAATGTCAACCGGATTTCCACCGTTTGACATGCGCAATTGATATGATTGGCCACCATTTTCTGTGTCTCTACGACGATACAATGGATAACCATCGATATTAGTGATAGTATCGTTTATACACATTTCTGGGAAACGTTTTGTACATTTTCCATTGTCCATGCACGGCGCCGTCATGTTGAGATCACCGCATGGACCATGGATCATGTTAGCGGTAACAATGTCAAACAACTCTTGATCGATATTCCGATCCGGAATTTCTGCTGAAATATTTTTATCAATTTCTTCTGGCCGTGCTTTGTTGACCAACCAAATCAAAATGTGTGCATGTGGCAAACCTCGTTTTTGCAATTCAACATAATACAGCCAGCAACGTGTTTCGCAGAATACATAGTGATGTGTAATCAAGTTCATCAACGATTTTAATTTTTGTTTGAAGACACGTGCAGTGATATCATGGCGATGCATTGCTGTTTGACCTGGTAATAACGAAATTTTAATTTCATCCCAGTTTGGATTGCACGTCAATGTAATGAACAAATCTGGTCGGCCTTACGCGTGCACGAAAGTCATGGCGTCTTGAATGTATTCTTGCATATGAAGCGGACTACCAATATATGATGATGGAAGAATATATGCGGTACCGATGTCGTTGATATTAGTTTTTTCATCTACGTTACTGATAATAGCATCACGCAAATGAATGTACTCCTTAGAACGCAGTTTCGCTTGATTATACTTGATGTACCGTAATCGCTCGCTTTCAATTTTTGCATACATATCAACGATGTATTGATGAAAAAGCTGGCGACATCGGAGAATGTTGTTGTCTTCATTTGCACGAATCATCAACCGATATGCGTAGAAGTTCATCGCGCTCACTTTCTCGTTGGTTTCTGCACCTGCAAAGTAAAAATATGAATAAGACAAAAAGAAATTAATCGTACAGAAAAATAAAAAATTAAATAATGTGTAGATCGTACCTGTCGCTTGATTTCTTTGTTTGATGTTGATATTATATCCATCTTCTCCTTCCCAAAATATCAATGGATATTGCAAAGCGTCGTAAGAACGATGACTGTCTTGAATTGTCTGCACCGTGTAATCTCTGGGTTGGATCCGCATATCTCGACGCTCGTATGCGTCGCCAACCATAAAAACTGCAATTTCATTAACGGTTGGTGCATTGTATCGGCCTGCGCGCTCTCCATATGGCACTTTGTCTGCTTTGATGACGATCGTGTAGCTGTCGTTTTGCAGTTTGTTTGAAACAGTATTGAACAACTGGACCAACTGGTTGTGATTTCGCAAAAACGGTTCCAAAGTCGCCACAATTTCTCGCTCCTCCATCTGCTCGATGTGGTTGTATTGGCAGCGTGCGTTTATTTGTTGCTCCTCATCGCCCATGAAGTAGATTTGCAAGAATTTTGGATCGGCATCAGGCATTGACATTAAAGAACCAATTTGATGATACACTTGGCCCTGAATCTTAAACGTTGATTCAAAATTGCGACCATCATGATTCTTAAAGATTTTTGTTGCTCCAAATGATGTCATTTGGAAGCAAGAATTGAATTTACGAATTTTACGCAAAAACAATTTTGATTGAGGTGTGGCTCCAGCCAATCGTGTTTTCAATGGTTCTGGCGGCGAATTCAATGGTGGCAGTAAAACTTTTCCAGACATGCAGCAGAAACCGGCCGATTCACCTTTGTATTTATATGCATGGCAGTGTTGGCATTCTTTGTCCATAGCGCCGATGACAATTTGTGAACGTGACGAATAGTCGATGTCCGACTCATATTCGAACGCAAGGCGGAGAAGTGATGCACGTGTCAATGCGCGATGTACTTGCAGGCGCTGTCGTTCATGTGCTCTGTGTGCGTCGGTGGCTCGTTGACGCGCCTGTCTTTGTCTCAATGCATTAGCTCGAAGGCGTTCGTTGCGTTGCTCTTGACTTTCATTTGCACGTGTGTTTGCAACCTGGTCTCTTAAATTTGCATTGTCCGTCAATTGATCTTCTGCCGTTCTATTTAACCGACGGGTCTGGACTATTTGTGAATTCCGTGTACGTCGACCAATATTTCCTCCTCGTCCACGAAGACGTGGCATTGTTTTGTAATAAACCCACAACACATAAATATAAGTAACTTATATTTGAATTTTATGGATGTTATAATTTGTTGAACAAACTTACATGTTGTTTAACACACTACGTAAATTTTATACGTTCTGATATGCGAAAAATCTTAAATATCAAAATAACTTCAATTATTCTTAAACTTATAGTTTTTTTTTCATTTTAAAAAATAGGGGATGTGGGGGCTAAAATTTTGTGGTTATATGTTATGATATAAAAAATTTATTTAAAAAATACATTAAAAAAATGTCGTCAAAAAATATATAAAAAATTCCTGGGACCCGATCGCAGCGCCACCTACCGGGTCCAATTGTGAATCTAAACCATCCAGGGACCCACTCAAATACACACCAAAAATGTCATCAAAATCGGCCCTGCCGTTTAGGAGGAGTTCAGTGACATGCACACGTACAGAATAATTATACATAAAGATTGATGGTGTTAATGTAAAATACCGCATTACGAAACAGTATAGTATTAATGGTTTTGTGAAGCGACTTCATATCTGTGNACGAAGGTAACGGAAGTGCCGCAAGAGTACTCTTTGGCGTTGTCCGCGAAGTTCATGCGAAAATCCGGACTTGACCTCGCCGGGAGTCAAAGCTGATTCGTCATGGTTAGAAGCGAGCGGTCTGACCGCTACCCCACCACGACCGCATGACTGGGACTTGTTGCCAGCGATTCAGACACAGTAGTGGCACACCCTCAATATCCCAGCGGGGAGAGAGATTCTCATCTAAACACGGGAGTTTCTGTAGTCTTACACAACCTTGGCAACACTCCAACAAAAATACAGGCTGGCTTACAGACCTCATTGCTAGAGACCCGGGAATTTAGCGAGTTCATTTGAGGACAAGTTAATTTTCAAACACGTGTACATTTCACTTTCTTTTCAAGCGAATCGAAGTTTGTAAATCACGCCCTCGACGAATTTGAGCCAATAACTAGCCTGTAAGAAAAAGACGGCCGAATCCCGTGTTACCTGGTCTGAGGTTAAACTGGAGCAACAGTCAACAAACATCTAACTGAGCGCCGAGTACATAAAGGATTGTGGAGCCTAGTTTTCTGCCGAATGTATTAGCGAAATCTCCAGGTCTCTAGTCATTGCTATGCAAGCAAAAGTGTAAAAGTGGTGGGAGATTATGTACGTCATACTCATCTGTTGGGAAGAATTAAGGCAGCGGGCACTTTACCCAACACTCCTCCCTCCGCTCAGAAATTAAGGCGGCTCGGTAACTAACCCAACACTCGTTTCCTTCCCAGAAATTAGTTTTTTTTTTTTTTAATTTTACCTTAGAGTAACATTGAAGTAAGCAGCATAAACTTTTACTTGTTGCTTATTAATGTCCTCAACATATTTACAATTGTTGATTGGAAGTGGTTTACGCATCAAACGTCCTAAAATGTTTATATATATATCGCCTACATCCAAGACCTATATGTCATTTGAAAGGCAAAATCTCTTGCATTAGCATTGCAACCAACTCATTAATGAAGGTTTACAGTTTAAAAGTGTAACATAAATAAAGGAGCGATATGATTGCTAATTTTCACGGCATTAAACACTCGTGTGCAATAATTAAGGAAAAACTGTAGAAATTAACTCAAAAGCAGAATGAATAGACAGGAAGACCGATCAGAAGATCACATAGGATCCGGTACGGTAGAGTGTGTGGTAATGCCTAGTAACAAATATTCCTTATGCAAAATATCAATAAACTGAGTGCTCACAAATTAGGTGCATTTCCCTTTTGGTATAATTTACTAGATTTAGTTAGGATTTTAATAAGTAATCTTCCATGGCCGCTCACATAATGGCTGGTAAACTGGCCCGTAAATCAGACCGTTTAGAAGCTTGCGCAAGAGCTAGTACGTCAATATATATCTTAAGGTAATATAGCATAATTCGGTTCCGATCGTTAGAGGATTGAGTCACAGTCTATTAACGTCATGCGTCCCAGAAAATGCATAGTTGATCACTCGCCGGCGATCTTGGAGTACTTCTTTTTGGGTGTTCTAAATGATTCAGTACACTTGCAAGGCGGGCGGAGGTATATACGCCCTCGTCCTTTTTAACTGTTCATCCAGGACAGTACTTGTAGGCATGTCTTATAAACAGCAGGGTATTTAGAGTAGAAACAAGTTGCTCAGTCAAGCAAGAACGGGGAAGATATTGTCATGGCCTGTAATAAGAAAATATATCAACTTTGCCCTGGAGTAATTTTGGGAGACCCCGAAAAACCAAATCAGGATGGCGGGACCCGGATACGATCTTGGGGTCCTCCCGAATGGCAGTTCAGCAGTTTCGAAATCACGTCGTTTATAGGGGCATGTGAAGCGTAGAAGAAATCGTAATGTGACTTATTTTTGTTGTTAATCAGTTCCTTTCCACACAATCTTTTTTCTTTAACAAACTGTTACTAATCGTGCAAATATGAGACTATTTATATATTTATAGTGTTACTTCATCAAGTAAATACACACACTGGCGTATATTCCTCCATACAAACTACCTGGTAAGAAACTGAGGGCTGTGCTAGATGGAGTTTTTAACTCAACCATGAACAAAAGAATCCGGTTCGTAATTAGTGTTTGGGTAGTCGTATATTTATATTTAACCGATTAAAAAATATGAGTAACTTCGAAATTTATTCAAACCGCTGAATGAAACAATTGAACAAGTAATTTAACGAGTAAAATAAAATAGGGTTTAATATGCCACAACTACTCCAATAAAATATCATTCGTCTTGTCAATACAACCAGTAAAGTTATTAAGGTGTTAATCAACCAGTACCGAAATGTATTAGTCTCTCATTGAAATTTTCCCAACTGTGCACACTGTTTTATAGGTTTATTACAGTCTACATCATTTTAAGTACATCTTCCCACACGTAACGAACTCCCAGTCTAATGCATGGTTTAGCACTAAGAATTTTCCCATACAAATCGCCGACTGCACGCTTACATGCACACACACATCTGCAGGCAGGTCTACCTAGCAAATTGCATTTCTCGTGTCTGTAGCATTTGTCTACTGGAACTCCTCTACCACAGGTGGCCTCCGGTGAAATTAAGTACTCTTTGTACTTTACTCTGCCCTCAACTGACCAATTTTGAAGTGCAGTATCAACAACGATAGCCTCCTCGCTGCTGTCCACAGAATGTTTCCTTTCTTCATCTATCAAACAAAAACTGGGTGTCTTGATGCTTCTCGGATCGAAATATGCTCAACGTCTTTCAAATCCTTATGTCGTAAAGCAATCGTTGGCATTCGGAGGACACACAACACATCACGTAGGTAGGCCTACTGAGTAAGCCACCCTACTTGCCCTCTCTCCAAATCTAAATCCAGTCGTAGGACAAGAAAGTGCATAGAAGCGAAACGCCGTGTTTGCCCGATTGGTGTTAAGTCCACCCAGTCTTGTCGACTGCGTGAGTCTCTAGAAACAGGACTTTTCGGGCTGGATAAGCCGCGCTCTGAAACATTCCCTCTTTCTTAGGCTGCTGTCGTGTGAATTTGTCTCCAAGTACTCACTGGTGAATTGTGTTTCGCCATATTGCTCTTGCTGTTTCACGGTTGATCGCTTTTGAAATCAGCTTTCAAACAAAAGTTATATTCTCGCAACCGCATGCACCTCACCTTTAACGCTTGCAGGAACACACAGAGAAATGATGGAAGGGAATGATGAAAAATGGTCCCGTGTAGACTATAAACATCTAGTGGCAACCGAAATACGATTCTTAATGTTTTAGAATCGTGCCGGACGATGCCGCTGGTCGGCGGGTATTCTCTGGGATCTCCCGTTTTCCCGCCCTTGCATTCCGGTGCTACTCCATTCTCACCTAGCATAATCCTCGTCGGCTCAAGACCAAGATGTTAAGAGCCGCCCAAATCTCTCCACAGTCCACTTCACTTAATGTTTTATACACATTATAGATAAAAATTAACTATAGAAACTTTAAGGTTCTTAATAATTAGAAAACAAACATATAAGAAAATAGCTTATTATCTACAGCCTAAATGACAAAATTTCGGATGGAACTGGAGATTCCGTGTAAAAAGTATGAGCGACGAGCGGTTACCTAAAATGTTATACAAGTATCAACCCAGAAGTTACCTTAGTGTTGGTAGTCCAAAAACAATATGAAAATAACAGCAATAAATAAAGTCTAAATTCTGAACAAGAAGAAACAATTTCACATTTTCATTTGAGGATGAATGAATTAAGCTAGTCGCCAGGTGCATGAAAATGTTAGTTATTACACTTGGCGAAAAGATACTTACCGGGCAGGTAGAACAAACTCAGCTGGTCTATTAGAAGCGGTCAGTTAAATGCAGACCAGCTATTGTGTTACAGCCATGGCTATTCAATTAGTTTTCCCATCGGACGACTCACAAATTATTAGAATGTTTGACGGGCCACTCTCACTTATTACAAAATCGCAACTTACCTATGCATAATCAGTTAATTTGTTTAAAATGAAACAAAAAGAATAAAATGTAATTGTATTACACGTTTCACGGCATCCATAGTTAAAGTCCGCGTTATATTAGCTATATAGAACGATCTAAAACAGCACTGAAAACGCTAAGTATGTTGTGCCGGACGGCAAACCAATAATTTGTTGAATGGGGATCCATTTACGGAAAATCATGGTTTGGGCACTGTGAGCTGTCAACGTTTGACAACGCATCGGATATGGTGATGTGTGCGCATTGTGTAGGCACCCTACTTGATTACAGAGCTTACATAGTAGTTGCTCAGTAGTTCAGTCGCTGCACGGATTAGTGCGATAAGGTACTTCTATGATCGTACAAGAGTGTTATACGCCATTCTAGTTATAGAACCCCAAAGAAAATAGTCTAGAGGTACCAGATTTGGTGACCATGGAGGCCATTGAACAGGCCCGCAGCGCCAAACCCTGTTTTTTGGACGTGGGTCACCCTTATCAGACAGTAAGGCCCATTTCCAGAGCATACAACCAGAGAATGTGTACACCCAAACCAAAGTAACCGCCACTTAATTTCGTCACTGTGTACTTATCTACTCTGTGGTACAGATATGAATACGTGTTAGTCTAACGAAGACACCCGTTATTGTGAATTTCATTCTGTTTATAATAAAGTAGGTATACTGACTCTAATACCTGCTAACTCAATCCGTTTTCTCATGGCGACAACAAATGGCCAGTTTTCGCTCCATCTTTACTTCGCCTCTGGTGGACAACAGCTTAGTTCGCTGCGTTCAATAGCAAAACCCGTCTACGGGTTTCAAAATGGCAAACGTCCAAATTCGAGAAAAACAAATCCTAGTCAAAGGTTGCTTTGAGTTACTCGTTTTCTTAAAGGTGGAATTTTTGGATAGTTTTCTACTTCATTTGTTGTCTAATGGACGTGCTTTGCGTAACGCAAATTAGTGTGAGAGTTTGATTTTACGTAAACAAGCTTTTCGCAAAATAATATTTGAATGGAAATTAATAATAAGGCATTATGTTAAGAACATATTCTGTAATTTTTCTCCTTTTAATCCCAGGGTAATTGGTATATATATGCAATATTTTTTATTTTTTATTTTAGTGTGTTTCGTCTTATGCACGGAAGGAAACGCAGTTAAATCCATTCATCGATTCATTCTTCGCCTCAACACGTTTTATGTGACAAGTACGTTGTTTGCTGAGACTCAACCACAGGGGAACATTGTATATAGTTCTACATTAATTGTCTTTTAGAGTTTACTAATTCGTAATTTAGTAAAATAAACGACCACCTTATGCTTTTGTTTAAACCTTTTCACGTAAGCACTTTTGCTGTTTACGTAATTATGACATGTAGTTTTTTAAAGCATAACATTTATTTTCAGTATTAAGGTGTTTAAAAATGAAAATGTTTAATTTTACTGCCTAAGTTCGACCAATAAAATTTTTTTTGTACTGTGTGTTATTTTAAGCCAAAATAGAAAGTGGTTTTGATTTAATAGTCAACAGTTACAGCAGCAGGCAAACAGCTACAACTCTTGAATTATCCTTACTTGAAATCGAAATTAAAATGTGTGTTCGTTAAAATGTTTTTCTCTCCTTGTGATTGGATTAACTTAAGTTTTGGGAATAGATTTTTCTAGTTTCCGATTTTTTCTACTGTGAACCTAAGCAGTAAGAAGTTAATTTTATAGTGTACACTTAGATTTGAGCTAAGACGATGGAAATCATTCTAAGTTGGACTGATTAAGGCTACAGTTTTTGGGGAATTATTCTACTCAGTTTGGGAACAAAACAATATTCATTATGGCAGTTTGGCCAAGGGACAATTTCCGCCGCAAGGTACTTTGGCATTCCACGGAGGTTATTTTTAAGTATATGTAAAATTCCATTTATTTGTGTGTAAAAGTTTTGGTTTGGCCCGAATTGTGACATTTACTTGCCCCAGTTAAAATAATAAGTATTAATTTTATATATCAATTGTTATTCGCACTCTTCAATGGCGTTTACAAGAATAAAGGATAAAAATGCAAATTTGATTGGCACTGAGAATTCATAAATAATTTTACTTTTGTGAAAAGAGTTACATATTTGAGTGCTAAATGAATATATCTATATCACAAGAAATTTTTCGAATCTGTTGCCAAGTTTAAATAAATAAGATTTTGTAAGCCTATGTTTTGCGAAACCCAATTTCATGACTCACTTGGACGTATTTAGTTAAATTTCCATTCTAATGTAAAGAATTAAGTTATTTGTTACTTAGGTATTAACAAATCTCAACTTGGAATATTTTGAATAACTATTTATACTTGATAAAAATTACAGTTTTCCCATTTGTGTACAAACTAAACAGAGAAAATCTGGCATGCATGCAAAACCAGTGTTACCTGGCGGCGAAATTTTCCAATTACCAAACTATTAGCATTGAGCTCCCAAACCCGTGTAGAGCAAACCTGAGTGTTCCTCAGGTGTTTTTCAAGGTTAGTAAACTGCAACGCTGTTTCCCAGCCGTGACGGGGAAAGACGAGGAAAGAAATGTCATCAACAAGCAGCAGCTGGGACAAGTGCTCTAGGGATCTGGGGTCGTCCTTCGGATCACGGTTCATGCACGTGCGCGCGCTTGAGCGACGAGCGCCTCACAGGCCTTGGCAAGTGATGCAAACTGCAAACCACACATTTCTTCAGCGACCGAAGGAGCTACACTGTGCGACGATCCTCGTAGACAGAAGATCACGCGTACTGCGTAACGTGTCTCCTTTGCTTCGACACAGAGTACTTAAGGGACCCGTCTGCCTGGAGCTATTTTTCCACGTTTGAAGCCGAGATGCGTGGGAGCGATAAGGGCGACGCTCACATGCGCATCCAGTGCGCCATCACCGCTACATGCAAGGCTCTGAACTGGTGTGCAGTGTTCTCGCTGTGCTGCGTGTAACTATACAACTTTAAAAAGTGACTATACGATGTTATAGGTGGAAAGTCTGCAGAAAGGTTCAACGCAGGTCCTATAATAGTTTCGCAAGAATTCGCCCAGAACGTGTTAAGGTATAGCAGTTCGAAAACGTTGTTTTTGGCCATGTTGAAGAATTTTAAATTATGTTTGCAATAATTGTATTCGGCCCTATTCTAAAGTATTACTTCTTTTCGTGTGCAACAGGCTGTGCACGCGTGAAATAGTTAGTTTTAAAATCACACTGCAACCCAGTTCGCGCACCACGTACAAGAGAGCCTTAAGACTTTTGACTGGTTGAGAATTTAGTATAGGGAAATACATGTTAATGTAATTCAGTTTATTGGCGTTCCTGTCAATGACAGATGTATACCACCCGGGACTTTTTCGAGCAGAAAAATACGTGCTTCTTTGCTATCGAGGCCTCTTGTGTTATACATATATAGCCTGTTTCCTGAAAAAATCAGAAAAATTAATTATTAAATAAAAAATTACTGAAACACAAATAGTTATATTTTCCTTCATGCAGAGCTTGAGAGTATTATTTCTTACACTTTCATTTTTTTTCAAGTATATATCTACAAAACTGTCTTCAAAAAACCGAATTTCATTAACATGTATAGTAAATGTTCAACCAGGCAACAGCCTTAAGAATACAAAGGTGACACCGCGAACTCCAACCGCACACGAAAGCAAAATGGCGTCACTAGCCAACAACATACCTGAAAGCTGTTCGCGAATCAACGCCTGCTATCTCACTCTCCAGCCGGCAGCTCAGCCAATAGGGAAGCTTTCGCATTACCTAGTAACCAATCAAAGGAACGTTTTCAGACCCTCGCACAACATGTCAGAGCCCAGGTACGCCCACATCAAAGGAACCGCAACGACATTTCGCCTCTGTCTTCTTACTTTTTCTGTGGCATTGATCTACAGGTGACCTCCGTGCAAGAGTTCGCTGTAACGCCCTGGGATCATAAAGTTCCTGGTTTGTATCGTGTGTCAACTACGAACATGTGTGACATTTTTAGATGTAAGTTTGTACTCTTTCAAAGTAGGCGGCTCGGATTACTCTGCCTAGCTGCGTACTTGGAAGGTATTGGTTGGGTTTATAGTCACCAACCCATGTGTCATGACTAGAGACCTGAAAAATTCGCGAGTTCAATGAACTGCAGGCTAGACTCTGCAGTTTTATGTACAAATATGCCGATGTCAATTGTGTATTGGTTGTCTGCTGTCACAGCGGAAGGCGCCGACTGGGTCACCGTTCCACAGGAGGTGTCAAACACCGTGTGGACCAATTGCTAAACTTATAAAAACACATGTTTTTTGAAGTCCAGCTTGTCCCAAAATGAATCTGCGAATTCTTCAGGTCTCTAGTCATGACCAATCAGCTGTCAAAATTACACCCCGTTCACTTTCACATTATTTATGTACAGAAATATATTTTTTTAAGCAAGTACACGTGATGAAGGGAATTATTAACACTAGCATCTATTAACCACATTTTCGTCTCTGCTTTTGGAAACTCTTCCCTCTTTTATTTTCTCAACATGTGGTGACACTTCAGCACGATCCGCCGCGTCAGCCATCTTGTATAACATTAATAAATTGAGTTTTAACACGGAAACGAAACAATAAAAATAATTTCCAAGTTGAAATCGCTTACTTTTAATATGATTGAGCACTAATGTTGGTACATATAATTTAAAATACTACGTCTGGCCTTAAAAATGACAAAACTCCGTTTTAACTATTCTCCGCCGCAGTAACAATGTGAACCAACTACCCTGCCAATGGCTTTGATGCAGTCATTGGTAATGTTTATCTATGCTGCCATATTGGGATGGGAAAAGTATTATACGTTAATATAGTATGTTGACCGTTCCCTGACTTGCCACCTCGTATACAGTAAGAGTGTTAAAAAAGTTGAGATAAAAAGTTTCCTGTAGTTCTCATTCTGCAATAAGCATTGTTCTCTTCCTCACAACATCGATATCACAACAGAATAGATAAGTACTATGCGGAAGTTAAATGTCGTGAAGGTTCTTTTGATTGAGGGGGAGGTGGGGTACCCATTCGCTGATTGGTTGCACGAGTCNTATGCGGAAGTTAAATGTCGTGAAGGTTCTTTTGATTGAGGGGGAGGTGGGGTACCCATTCGCTGATTGGTTGCACGAGTCTGGATGCGAGCCTTGTGTCTGAAGCTATTCATTTTTTGCAAACAAATATTTTTCCAAAACNGGAAGGCGCCGACTGGGTCACCGTTCCACAGGAGGTGTCAAACACCGTGTGGACCAATTGCTAAACTTATAAAAACACATATTTTTTGAAGTCCAGCTTGTCCCAAAATGAATCTGCGAATTCTTCAGGTCTCTAGTCATGACCAATCAGCTGTCAAAATTACACCCCGTTCACTTTCACATTATTTATGTACAGAAATATATTTTTTTAAGCAAGTACATGTGATGAAGGGAATTTTNTTTAAGCAAGTACACGTGATGAAGGGAATTATTAACACTAGCATCTATTAACCACATTTTCGTCTCTGCTTTTGGAAACTCTTCCCTCTTTTATTTTCTCAACATGTGGTGACACTTCAGCACGATCCGCCGCGTCAGCCATCTTGTATAACATTAATAAATTGAGTTTTAACACGGAAACGAAACAATAAAAATAATTTCCAAGTTGAAATCGCTTACTTTTAATATGATTGAGCACTAATGTTGGTACATATAATTTAAAATGCTACGTCTGGCCTTAAAAATGACAAAACTCCGTTTTAACTATTCTCTGCCGCAGTAACAATGTGAACCAACTACCCTGCCAATGGCTTTGATGCAGTCATTGGTAATGTTTATCTATGCTGCCATATTGGGATGGGAAAAGTATTATACGTTAATATAGTATGTTGACCGTTCCCTGACTTGCCACCTCGTATACAGTAAGAGTGTTAAAAAAGTTAAGATAAAAAGTTTCCTGTAGTTCTCATTCTGCAATAAGCATTGTTCTCTTCCTCACAACATCGATATCACAACAGAATAGATAAGTACGTATGCGGAAGTTAAATGTCGTGAAGGTTCTTTTGATTGATGGGGAGGTGGGGTACCCATTCGCTAATTGGTTGCACGAGTCTGGATGCGAGCCTTGTGTCTGAAGCTATTCATTTTTTGCAAACAAATATTTTTCCAAAACNATTGGTTGCACGAGTCTGGATGCGAGCCTTGTGTCTGAAGCTATTCATTTTTTGCAAACAAATATTTTTCCAAAACTTTTTAAGTTATTGTTCTGAATTGTGTACAGAGCGCAATTGTGCCTGTGTCGCAAGAGAAGTCAACTTCTGCATTTTCGTCCGGCAGCCGTGTGCCTGAGCTTCCAGCCGGGCGTGGAGCCACCATGGTGTAGCGGCCAGAGCTCTCAACTCCCACCACGGTGAACCGGGTTCGATTCCCGGTGGGGTAGCTCCCGGATTTTCGCACGGGGGGAGACCGTGCCGGAAGATGCCGCTGTTCGGCGGGCTTTCTTGGGGATCTCCCGTTTCCTCCGCCCTTGCATTCCCACCCAGCTTCATACCTCGCTTCACCCTCATTGGCTCTCAAGACCTCGATGTCAAGAGCTGCCCAAACCACTCCGCTCCACTTCACTCCAGCCGGTTATACTGGGGTGGTTTCCTCAAANCCTCGATGTCAAGAGCTGCCCAAACCACTCCGCTCCACTTCACTCCAGCCGGTTATACTGGGGTGGTTTCCTCAAATACTTTCCTTTGTACATTCCAGGTAAACGCCGGCAGTTATTAAACACAATTTTCCCACGCATTCAATGAAGATCCTTTTAGCCATTGCACCGCAACAGAAATAAACATTAAGAAGCGAAATTATTGTTTACCTTCGCACCTGTACAAAAAAATTGCAGCTGTATATCTCACTTTCCACGTTTTCCCGTTAAAACCCTTTCATCAACATATTTCAGCGCCTTACTGAAAATCTGTTTATAGCTTTCCATTCGGTCAGCATTAATGTATCAGTCCATTTTTTATTTGCGAAATTCAACACTTACTGGATGGTTTATACGCATATGTTAGATGATCTTGCTGAATGAAGGAAAACGACACANCTGTTAGATTATCTTGCTGAATGAAGGAAAACGACACAACTAACTCGTCTACATCTCACTTCGTTTATTTATTTTTTTTTATGACGTCTTTATTATTTACATGCGGACAAGTTAACTGACACTGCTTTATCTTCCGCTAAGCCATATAAAACAATAGGAATAATTCTAAATTAAATAATAAGAAAAAATATGCCGATATAAGTAAAATTATTCAGAAAAAGAAAAAAAATTCGAAATACGTATGTGAGAAACATAATAAATTATTTTAGATTGAATGTTAAACGTATATTTGTATCACTAACAGCATACAAGGACCACACAACTGAAAATTGCCAAATATACTAATCACTTAAGGGGAAAAATACCCGGATAAAATTTTAGACGAAGAAAAGTCTTATGGATATGACATACACGCTGCTTATAAGAGAAAACACATTTATTCAACACAAAATCGTACAATACTATTAAAGGTAACAACATTTAAATTTTTTGCATGTACGAAATGATAAAGAGAGCCGAAAATATTTACGTAGAGAGGAAAAGTAAAAGAGTGCATTTACATGTTTATGTGTGTTTGTGAATCTGTATGTATTTATAATAAACTAAACTTATTATAACTATTCTGTAACTCATTTACCCATACGTTTACAAGCACAGATATATAACTGCAAGTACCACCAACTATGAATACTTTTAAACTTTTCACATTCACTTTTTTTCATTTTTTCAAATTACAGTTGTGACGGCTCTTGCCTGGCGGATTCTTGTAATGCAGCCCAAGTACGCGCTACAGCCAGTGAATATGATTTAGAACAGCTACTGTCGTGATGCATATGTATCAGCAGAGTCATATTGTCCTTAGAACAGATACCGATACTGTAATGACAGTTAAGGTAATTAAGTATTTTTGCTAAGTAAGTTGGAGACTTTCCTAGAAATAGTAGTTTGTGCATTTTTCGCCTTTTATCGAGCAGTAATCATGATACATTTTCGTAGTGAGTAGAGAAGTGACATAGTCATGTAAGAGTAATTATAACACCGAGGAAAATACTTTAATCATCTTTAGTCGGTTTGCTAACTTGTCGTTAAGATCAATGTGAACTATCTCCACAGTAACCAAAAAGGGAAAAATAAGTACCTGTACAATATATATTTTTAATGCGCCAAGTGAGTTGGCATTTTAGATGTTCCATTAATTGAAAGGTAGCAAACGCCGTGTTACCTACATGAGCAAGATACTGCAACCATTTTAATGTGTTGTTCAGGATTAGACCCAAATTTTTCTATATTGGATGTTGTATGAATTTTTACGTTGCCCACAAGGATATCTTCATTATTTTAATTGAAATGATCAAAATAGTAAATGCGCATTTAAGAAGGTAAACTGTACACATAAAATTTTCTGATATCCTTTCAGACAACTCTCAACACGCATTTGCTAATTTTAAGTCTATAGTTTTGAATCGCATGGTTGCAAAATTAACTTTAGGTACCGTCAATTAATTTTGATTTTATCATCAATGTATATCTTTTCCGAGCTTACACGTTCATAACAAATTTTGACGTAGGGCCCCTATAAAACGGAATTATGTCACTCGTTTATATTTAATCACTTTTGAAAACTATTATCTTATATAATTTTATTGAAAATATATTATTTCCTGCAAACGAAGTAAAATTTTGTACGGTAAACATAGTTTTGGTAAGGAAGATTACGGCTTTACTTAAAACAGATGCAGTCAATGGCCAAAGTCGGTACGGCACTTTCAGAATAGAAGTTCCGGGTTCAAACCACGTTTAATGCTGTCGTCTATATCGGTTACCAAACAATGAAAAAATCTCCAAAAAAAGTTTTTTCCTCCCAGAATTGCGTACTCTGTTTAAATGACATATGCTTAAAGGCAGCACTTAAGAAACTCCTTACATTTGAAGACTAGTTTTTAATTTTCTATTTCTCTCTCAGGTATATTTTTTAAAAATGAACTTGGCTGGAAAGAGCGTTTTCGCAATGAAAGTTAGGAACAAAGAATCCGGTAAAGTATACGCGGACGGGCAGATAACTTATCATGCCATGAAATGACAAGGTCATAGCTGGAAATCTCAAAGAAGCGAATCGCCTACTGAAAGATTGTACGCAGGTTCAGTGCCTTGCATATCAAGTCCATGGTGAGGCATCTCATTTGCATATGAGTGTCGTCCTTGGCCACAGAGTACTTCAGAACACAGTCAACTCCAATCGCACATGCCAGCAAAATGTGACAGGGAACATGTCGAAACGCCGTTCGTCAATGAGCGCCTGTTAACTGGCTTGCCACCCGGCAGCCGAGCCAGTGGGGAAACTTTCGCAGCACACTGCAGCCAATCAGACACAAGGGCTCGTTCCAGAGTCTCGCGCAGCCAACCACATCAGAGGAACCGCCCCGCCATTTCACCTATGTATACTTACTTAGCTTTCCCGTGACTTAGCGCTTTCGCACTTCTAGACATCGGGCGTGCCCTAGAATAAGGCAACTTTTCGATGCTATGGGTACGTCGTCTTTGTTTTTGCTTCGTTAAGAATGTTAAACGTTTTCACATTTATGGAAATAGTTAGAATGAAAATCTTAACCCGTTCGGTTACACATTAATTCCTAAGTTTAAGTGTCGCAATCACGTAATTTTTTGGTATGCACTGCACTTGTGTTCAGTATTTTTCTTACAGCCAATAAACAAGATACTGCTATTATAACCAGTCATATCAAAGAAGTGTAGGAAATTCCACACAGCAGAACAGCCACAAGGAAGACTCCCGAAGTACTGAGAACTGATGCCTTGTTGTGTACAGTATCGGTCATAAAAATCGTTGAGTTAATTTAAGTAGAGTTGAGAGATTCGGCGGCTCTTAAGAACGAGGTCTTGAGAGCCGATAAAGGTGAATCAAGGTCAGAATGGAGCTGTACCGGAATGAAAGGGCGGGAGAAACGGGAGATCCCCGAGAAAACCCACCGGCCGGTGGCATCGTCTGGAACGATTCCCACTTGCGAAAATTGGGGGAGTGACCCGGCCGGGGATTGAACCCGGTTCGCCTTGGTGGGAAGCGAGCAGTCTTACCGCTCAGCCACCGCGGCCCCTCATAAGAGTAATTAATTTTCACCGTATTTACGATCGCGGACACTGAGACTGAAAGCGTTAAAAGGCAGAGTTTTGTGAAGATAACGTCGCGGAAGAAATTTGGCGCCTATGTGGAACATGTGGTGGCCCAATATGATGTATTCCACTCAGTGTCGATCACACGGAGCTCCTGTGTGTCATACCACAGATTACATAAGTACACAGAGACGAAATGGCGTGGATGTTCCTTTGATGTGTACACACCCATTTTCTGATTGCACTGATACAACAAAGGTTTGTTTGAACAGACAATATATCTGCTTGTTTGCATATGGCCAACCAAACAAATAAATGTACTTGATTCAAATAAATATGTTGTTTAAAGTCACGTTCCGTTGGCCCTTTACAGAAGTTTTGTCAATTAAGGATANTACTTGATTCAAATAAATATGTTGTTTAAAGTCACGTTCCGTTGGCCCTTTACAGAAGTTTTGTCAATTAAGGATATCGTGGTTAATTGAACAGAATAACTTTGGTTATTTATCAAGTTTTATTAACTTAACAAAACATTTTCTTGGAGCAACTACATATTTTTTGTCCAAATACAAACAAGTATTTTGTTTGCCGGAAAAATGAACCTCCCTGTGTGGCTGCGTGAGGTTCTGGGAACGGGTCTTGGGTCAGTTTGGCTACTGAAAGCTGCGAAAGTTTCCTATTGGCTGGGCTGCCGGCTGGCGAGTTGGCTCCAGCTCCTCACTGGCCAGGGACGCGTGTCCGGCTCGACTTGGCGGCACAAGCTGCTGTTCCACCTCTGCATTCTCAAGTGCTCTGTGCCCGTGGCAGAGTAAACACTCCCAGGCTGGAACCCACCACAGCGGCCAGAGACAGGCGTCTACCAACGTCCGCCTACGTGTCCCGTGTTACCACCTCGGCGATGTCCGTGACAGCTCGACGTTCGCCTCTTCTCCCGCTATGGAAGGTTGTCGGTTGACTTATTTTGTCCGCAGACCATTCACGAGCCACTTGTCTACTTTGTTTTTTTTTACCAGGGATACGATTTGACACTCTGTGATGCTAATTAATCGCGTCTATATGCTGGTCGCGGTAAACTGGCAACTTTTGAAAACCCTGCTAAGATCTATTTGTATGCACACTGTGTAAGATTCTTCCAACATTTATAAAATTAACATTTGACCATGGCCCTAATCGCTTTGTTCATGCATCGGTCAAATAAAACTACGGAATTACTTTCAAAATATATTTTTCACAAATTTGATAATTCTACATTAATATGCATTAAAGAATCAGAAACAATTTCAATATCAAAAAACCTTTACTCAACACTTTATTATTCAAGATCAAGATATGGAACTACTTTCCCTCCGTCGATACCAACTTCACTCAGCAGATACTTGTTAGTGCACTCGTTAAAATATATGCAGGAAGGGGTAGTGACAATTATTCAGAGGTTGATTTCAAATGTGCTCTATAGCCGTGAACAGCCTTTATAAATATATATATATATANAGTGACAATTATTCAGAGGTTGATTTCAAATGTGCTCTATAGCCGTGAACAGCCTTTATAAATATATATATATATATACATATGGGCTGTTTACAGTTAACTGAACACTTTTAGAAGCCCATAGTATTTACTTTTATCCTAATATTATATTCTTTCGTCACATTTAAATTTTACATTGCCACGCGTCAGTCAAGTGAGAGAGTGAGTGAAGAGATTTGGGCGACTCTTAACATCGAGGTTTTGAAAGCCGACGAGGGTGAAGCGAGGTGAGTATGGAGCAGCGCCGGAATAAACGGACGGGGAAACGGGAGATCCCCTAGAAAACCCACCGACCAGCGGCATCGTCCGGCACGATTCCCACATGCGAAAATCCGGGGGCTACGGCGCCGGGAATCGAAACTGATTAACCTTGGACGGTGGTGAGTAGTCAAAACCACTACTCCACCGCGTCCCCTGTCAGTCAAGTGAAATGTGTTACTGATATGCAATTCCATACTCTGCTGTATATAAAACAGAAAACACCAACATGTATTCCATAAATTTAAGAATTACACTCGCAGTACAACGTTAACACTCGAAACTATTTCCTTTAGTTTACTGCCAACCTAACTGGAAGCTACATGCCAGTGATTACGGTAGCATCTGTGAAGTTAACTAATGGTCAGTAATTTTTTCCAAGGTGATTTCAAAAGTTTTCACAACCTACAATCATAAAATATGATAAGTATGATGCAATAATAAACTGTCTCATTATATTTCCCAACACAAGGTTGTATTGTAATAATTTTTTAATGAGAACAAGACGTTCAGAGCAGAACTTATTCTTAATTTGTTGCCAGTAACTTTTTAAAAATAAGTACCCGCATATTCTAATGTTTTTAATTTTGATACAAAAAAACAGTTTGATAATGTTCGATTTCATGTACATTATTGTTGTACTATTTCAAACAAATAGAAAAAATAGCATAAAAAATCTTGGGATATTTTCATGAATAACAGTATATTATATGATTGATTTTTATATTTTTTTACTTCTTTATTACATTTTTTACGCATTGGCATAGAACTGATATTTAATATCTACTGATAAAAAGTGCAAAATTTTATAATAACGTTTAAAGAGAGGTGAAAGTTTTGTGGTGTATAATTCTCTATATGTATTTTGATAACATATGACAATATTTATGTGTCATATGAAATCGAAGCTGATGTATACGTGATGCTACAATAATTTTTCGAATAAAGACTCACTGGAACTGTGTCAGCTTTGAACTCTGGTGTACAGAAATATCAATCCAAGATCTTGACGTACGCGTATGTTTCTTAGTTTCCTTGTGTGGTCTAGAAAATTTCCTGGGCACGTGAGTTATCAATGCAATAGAGAAAATACTCGGTTGAGTGCGCATGCCATTGCGCAGTAAACCAACTTCATGTTCCAAATTTGAACTATTTTTATCACTAAAAGGGGCCGTGGTGGTGTAGTGGTCAGATCACTCGCCTCTCACCAAGGCGAACCAGGTTCAATTCCCGGCAGGGTAGTCTCTGGATTTTCGCATGTGGGAATCGTGCCGGACGATGCCGCTGGTCGGTGGGTTTTCTAGGGGATCTCCCGTTTCCCCGTCCGTTTATTCCGGCGCTGCTCCATACTCACCTCGCTTCACCCTCGTCGGCTTTCAAAACCTCGATGTTAATAGCCTCCCAAATCNATGGTTGGCGGGTTTTCTCAGGGATCTCCCGTTTTCCCCGCCCTTGCATTCCAGCAATACTCCATAATTACCTCGTTTCTCCTCATCGGCTCTCAATATCTCGATGTTAATAGCCTCCCAAAACTCCACTACACGCCACTTTACTCCAACACGTGGTTTTGACTAAAGTTAGCACACACTTCCCAAGTAGCAAAAGTCAGTTGGCCCACTTGTCCAAATCTGCTTGTACACGGGAGGCCCACATGATGCATCTTGCAGTTGGCCACATCTGGGTAACTGTTCAGATAACGTCCATGTAGCAAAATACAATCTTCCCACAAGCGGCCCGCTTCTGCGTAACCAACTTTACCCTAAACATGTCAGCGCCATCAGTGGGCCATGTGTGGCAGCAGTGGCCCACTGGCTGTCTGCTTCTGGCCTGTCCTAAGTAAACCATATGTCGTCAGCCAACTGTTGGCAAGCCACTTGTGACCCAGTTATTAGCCACTTGTGACCCACAGAGAAGCAGCTTGCCATGCATTTCCAAAGCTAAAAANAGCCACTTGTGACCCAGTTATTAGCCACTTGTGACCCACAGAGAAGCAGCTTGCCATGCATTTCCAAAGCTAAAAAATAACTTTGTTTTACGCAAATAAAATTAATTGTTTACCATATTCATAAATGTTATCTTCAGCATTATTTCACAACTAGTAAATTTCTGTGGAAGACCCTGGAATCTAACTCACAAAGCTTTCGTTCATAGTCGAGAATGCTAGCAACTACAATAACATGTATTCATATAAACCATTTTACGTAAAGCTGAAAACTCTCTAAGCATACAACTTGCATTATTAGATTTTCTATAGACACAATAAATGTTAGTATCACAAGTTTATACTGGGATTTCTGATTTAAAAGACTAAACTGAACTGAACTGAAAGTTTCGGGCCGGTGACAGAAGGTCAGAGGTGTGCAACCCACTGCGCTGTTAAGCAACATGGGTTGCAGAAGCCACAGGCTAAACTACGCGTGTTGGCGAGAGGGAGAGTTTCGTTGTTCCAACTTGACATAGAAACAGAATTCTTTCTAGATATAAATTTTAAAAACTTGTTTTGGTGGAACCCTAGGCCGCATACGCCAGCAAAATGGCGTCACTGTCCAGCAAAATGGTGAAACGCCGTTCGTCAAAAAGCGTCTCGTAACTTACATGCTAGGAGACATCCCATCCATTAGTGGATACTCCGCAGCACGGAATATCGAATTATTTAAGACTAAACAACGTACCTAAAGATTTAACAAGCAATTACTGTAAATAGAAAATTACTCATGTCACAAAGGTACTAGTATTACACTATAACATGCTGGTGGTGTTTAGCGAATAAATATGCAATAAAAAGTATAAAACAAGAGGATAGACTCAGGTTCATTCGCTTTCCATTATCAATAAATATGTACTTTGATAACNAATAAAAAGTATAAAACAAGAGGATAGACTCAGGTTCATTCGCTTTCCATTATCAATAAATATGTACTTTGATAACATGTTCACTTAGAAAGCAAAATTTATGTAAAATTTAAACGTTCTGGCCTTGGTAGGGAAAGTACGTTTTCACGATTGTTTGCACTAAGTGCAATGGGCAATTGTTCGAAATGCATATAATGCGCAGAATGGATCAAAAAAGTTATTAGTTCTAATGCGTGACATCCAGCTTATATTACCAAAATAATTATCTACCATTGGAGAAAGGATGCGCACTAATGCGATGAGGACGGTGGCGAGTGNAATAAAAAGTATAAAACAAGAGGATAGACTCAGGTTCATTCGCTTTCCATTATCAATAAATATGTACTTTGATAAGATGTTCACTTAGAAAGCAAAATTTATGTAAAATTTAAACGTTCTGGCCTTGGTAGGGAAAGTACGTTTTCACGATTGTTTGCACTAAGTGCAATGGGCAATTGTTCGAAATGCATATAATGCGCAGAATGGATCACAAAAGTTATTAGTTCTAATGCGTGACATACAGCTTATATTACCAAAATAATTATCTACCATTGGAGAAAGGATGCGCACTAATGCGATGAGGACGGTGGCGAGTGGAGCCGGCTACCCTATTCGAGTATTCGAGGGCAGCTAGAAGTAAGGTTATGAACACGCGGGAATATATGGGAGCTCCCAGAGTGAAGCATACTACCGTAACCAAATGCCTGGGCTCGAAAAGATTACCCAGGCGATCAGAATCTAGTGAATAATCTCTGAGGTTTACAAAAGTCATGTGGAGTTACAGTAATGAGGGAAACCCATTTATTAGGTTAAATTAAAAAGAGTGACGTTAAAAGTAGTTAATGATTCTGTAGAAAAAATATACTACATTATCATTTATTTATCAAAACAGTTGGAAATACTTGGTTCAGCTGTTCGCGATTAACTGAGCACATTTGAAATCTACTATTGAAAAAATTCCCGTTCTTTAACTGACTAGTTTACAGGAGTAATATTCTCATAAAATATAAATTATTGGTTCCACCCTTGACACCATAGTAAATGCGTGATGATTAAATTGTTTACAGCTGAAACTATTTAATGACATTCTGTGTAATATTTGACGTAATATTAACCCATTTGTTTTCTTGCTACTGAAAGAAGTTATTTGTAATCTTTTCACTCAACCAATTGTTATATTTATATGTGTTATTTATATGTGGCAAATGCAGACCCTCTACCATTTCACTTTATAAAACGACGCCAAGTTAGACTCCACAATACTGTACACAAACGAGCATAGGACACTTGTTGATTGGCTGCTGGCACAGGCAGAACTCATTCGCCCTTTCCACCCGCACACAAGAAATGAAACTCCCAGCGTAGCTACTGAATGTTTACTATTAGTTGCCGGTTCTACAGGTCGTGTCGGTTCAGCCGAGGTTCAATGACACACGTCAAAAAATATACATTTGTATACTATCTGCATTGGTGCCGAATTTTAACGCCACTGAAAGATAGAGCATCTATAACTGGAGAGAAAAATGAACCTATATTGGGGTTAAAACATCAGACTTCGAATTNCGTCAAAAAATATACATTTGTATACTATCTGCATTGGTGCCGAATTTTAATGCCACTGAAAGATAGAGCATCTATAACTGGAGAGAAAAATGAACCTATATTGGGGTTAAAACATCAGACTTCGAATTTTTGGTGCTAGTGCTTAGCCAGTAAAACTTCCAGAACTCACCGACAAAATAATTTCATATTATTCTCTTAAGGGTGCTGTCTGACTGGAAGTATTTTGCATGAACGAGGCCAACTTGCATGGGAACGCTAGGGTGACCTAGTACGCTCATTGATATGTCTGGTCGCCTTTACTCGCAGGGCAATGAACTGGCGTGCAGTATTTCTCTCGTCAACCCTCTTCTTTAGGACTTTCAATGGTGAAATTATTTTATGGTGTGATAATAAGACAAATGTGTGTTGCATGCCGCATAGCTATGACTACGTTAAGGAGTCTGTACCAAAAGTTTAATACCTGAAATGACACTGGAATACTGTTATTAACCCATCTACACTTTAAAAAAATGAAGAAAAAAAAACACGTCAGAAATGAAAATAAAATAACGGAAACTAATATTTCTTAACTGATATTCGTAAACAGACACGAATAGTGAACAGTTTTTAAATGACAACTATATGATTTAGGCCCTGCTCTCTTATTGGCGGCCTGGGCAGACGGCGCACTTAAATATTCATAGAATTATATGAAATTTGGCCATTCACGTGTTATGAAAAGAGACCTGGAATATTCGTGTTATTTTCTGTTAGAAGGTTAGAGTTAACCGTCGCGTATATATTCGAGTCGGTGCCGTTTATTTATTGGCTTCTGCAACACTACGGACACATTTTCCTTTATGATTTGGTTGGATGTGACTGGGCAATCCTATCGTTAGTTGTTTTCTACAGGTTGAAAACTATTCAGGACGTATCAAACTGTAGTCCAAGGACATAAGCAAAACAAAATAACATGTGTTTTCAAATGATAACGTGAATTTTTCAGTTCTAGGTGTGAATATTTCTTGAAGTCTTCCTCCAATGTAAAGAGTTATTGCCCTTTCACACAAACACATTTTTCTTGAAATTATCTTTAATTTTTATTGGATTCAATTTATTGAAACGTCATAGTCCTGGCCACTATATCTTTACATTATTTGAATGTCGCATTTTCGTTCGAAATTTTCGTTTTGAACATGTTCTATATTTTCTTGAATCCAAAATTTAAATCGCCGATCACAGCTTTTCTGATAATATTAATGTAAGGAATCTAGTAATAATATAGTTGTGTGCACACATTTAAAGTCGTTACAAAATAAAGACGCATATTTTTAAAAATAAAATGTACAACAATATGAAGAAAATTTGTTGTGCTTTAACCAATTATTTTCGTGTCGTGCATGGGTCACAGATACTTCTAAAAATGTACTTTTAATAATTTTTTAACAAGCTCCATTAAAAATGTTGTGATAGATTTCCAAATGGAGACTTGCAAGTTTATTGACTGCAATTTATTGACAGTCAAATGAAGTGTTTTTAGTTGAATAAATTTATTTCAAGTAATTGAATTCAATAATTATTTAGTGGCTTGTGGTGTTCCAGAGATCGCATCGAGCTGTTCATAGACGAGAACAAGGCGCTGATGAAGAGGATGTACGGCGAGTTCCAGATGAACCCGGAGTACGGGCCGCCGCGGGACGAGCGGCGCGCGCAGAAGCGGGAGGCTGCGGCGGCGGGCGGCGGCGTCAAGGGCGGGGGCGGCNACGGCCCACCCGACCCCGCCTCCGAGCCGGGCGAGTCCTACTTCAGCCGGCTGCGTCACTCGCGACAGTCCTTCCGCAACAACCAGTCCGACACCGGCAGGTCTGTATGCCTTCTGCACGCTCCTACTATCACGTCCCGCACCCCCACTATACGCTACCGCCACACGCTCGGTGGCTTCCCATAAGGCGTTGTAAGCGACTGTTCAACAACACTGTTCAACAACTCTTTACAGAAGCAATAGCTACACACGCTACTCACATCAAAAACTGTGATTTAAGTTGCTAGAAAAATTTATATTTTAAAAATTAAAAAAAAAAATTTTAATTTTTTAAAAATAAATTCGGTAAGTTTTTTTAATGCAAATTTAATCGTATTTTTAAACGNAAAAAAAAAAATTTTAATTTTTTAAAAATAAATTCGGTAAGTTTTTTTAATGCAAATTTAATCGTATTTTTAAACGTTAATATTGAAAAACGCATGTTGCAAAAAAAAGTACATTCGTTATAATAATTAATATAGTTATATGTAACGTAATTACTAATAATGTCTACATTTTTTTGTTATAATTTTTTTATGTACGTTTATTTTAGTTATATAAATTACAACCCTTGCTTAAACAGATTTGCATGAGCTAAGTTATTAAAATGTTCTTGTAAATAATATTACTATTTATATTACATCCATTCAGAGTGATTATTATGGAAGTCTGGATTGATGAAGGGAGGGGGGGGGTTCAGAATGCGATTTGTGAAGAATCCAGAATGGAAATATGTTAACATTTTGATTATATGTAGACTATTATTAAATACGTAATTTGTAGCAATATGTTTTACAGTGTCACAAAATACATGCATTCTTCTTTCTTATGCAACATATTTTATATTTTTATGGTAATTTTGGTAGAGTGTGTGTGTACTATTTTTTATGAGTTCTGTATGTTGTACATTCAGGTGCAGTGCTCCATTGGAAGCCCCTTTCATTCTACCTTAAGGCTGTTCAATAACCAACATTGATTTTCTAGATTNAGGCTGTTCAATAACCAACATTGATTTTCTAGATTTTGTGGATATTTTATGGTTTCGTGTCATGATATCGACAATAATTTCTTAAAATGCCAATTCACTTGTAAAATTGCGTTAATTTTTTAAATAATTAAGTATGAAATTTAAACATTAAATCATATTAGTACAAACAAGTTGTTTTAGCATTAAGAGTAGTTCCAGTTAAGTGTTTATTGAAGTCATAGGAAATTTATTTCGTAATTTCTTCAAAATCTGACACTTGGTTTGCTTGTGGTAGAGTTTATTTAACTTGTTGCTATTTTGACTTAGAATTTTGTCTCAAAAGTTAAAACTGAAATATGGGCAGACCACAAAACAAATTTGCAAGAAGCTTTATTCGTGACATTCTAATAACATAGACGAATGTTTATAAATGTAGTCTAACGTATTAACTTTGTCCAGTTTTGAGAAAAGTCATTTTCCTTCAATTTTCATACTTTTTCCAGACCATGTTTTCATATGACAACAAAAAAGTACATAATATGCTGAAAATGAAGAAAATAATTTTACCCTCTTGAAAGTACTTAACTGATTTTCAATGACTAGTATTTCACCAGCTGAAATCACATATCGACTTCATAGGCGTCGAGTATGGGAGGGAAAGGAATCCATCACCCCTCCACTTTTCAGGCAGCTGGGGCGTCGTCCCTCCCCCTTCCCCTTTCCCAGTCTTTTTCCCTAAGCTGACAAACAGTGGTTGGTCACTACTTCAATAGTAAACAGCTTGCCTCATTATTTTATATATATATATGGTTTATAGGTCTTTACGAAAAAAAAAAAAACTTTAGCAGAAAAATTTATCTGAGCATTCACTCGAAATCTTTTCCCTCGTGAATTAAGAGTTACGTACGTGCATAACCGCATACACAAACATAAAAATCACCGCACTAGAGGGAGGGGAAGGAGAGAGGGAGCGAGATAAGATTTAAATGAATATGGTTACTGTCACAGAATTGTGAGATTTATCCCCCTCATTGCAACCGTAAAGTGAATATGTGGGCCCTACCTCTCTGGCTACGCAGAAACTGATTCTGTGTTCCAACATTGAAATGCTTTGTTTATAACATGACTATAATAAACGACGTGGATAGGATTTGAGGTTAGAACACTGCATATGTAAAAAGTGCTCTGATATATTTGTATACTTCCTCCAATCAAATTTTAACGCAATTAGACTAAAGTTAAGTTGGTAAAAAGTAACTTATTCATACAAAAGTGCATATATTATGAAAGCTAAGATGAAAACAAACACGTTAATCACTGTTGATCATTTAACTTTGACAATTGTACTGGTTTGGAGGAGGTAAATGGTGAGTATGCGCGGAGGACGACGAATCGTTCTGCCTATCTTTAGTCTATGGTTGGAACAAGACGTCTGGGCCTATGTAGTGAACGTGTGCTACTGTGTGAAGTGGCAGCTGGCAAGGAATATTTGTTTGTTGTGTTGCAGAGTGGACGCGTGTGAGTCGAAGGTGGAGATAGTGACGCCGTACTGGGCGTCCAACAGCGCTGGCAAGGTCCGCGCTATTGTCAACACGCAGCACTTCGAGCAGGCCATACACCAGGAGGTTTGCTCGTGAGTGTCACCTCCCTGCCCCCTTCCCTTCCCTGTGTTCCACTTGATCGTGTAGCATACATATATTTACGTTTTGGCCACTTAATAGCCTGCTGTACTCATAACAGTACGTTATACACAATGTCCCAGAATCCTAATATTACACAACTTCTACGGGCAGTAGAGAAGAACAAAACTAGTTTTCTGTCTACTACCGATGACTTTAAAATTAATATTGATTGGTTTTTTAGTCTGCAAAGGCTAAATTAGACGTTAGGAAAGAGAGAAAATGTGATTGAGAATAAAATTCATTATTCGTTGTATTCTCAGTCTACAAAATCAGTTCGAAAGCGATCCCCCTCCACCCTCCTCCCCACGGTCCACCGGTCACCGCTTAGTACACACTGAACCAAGTCTTGAAAATATATTTTCCTAAGCGTTTTGCCCCAACAATCATTTAAATTAATTTTTCTTGCGTCTTTTATTGTTCTTGAAAAGTGTAGAACTTTATTCTGAAACATTCTGTACAATATCAATGAAACTATCACTTAAAAAAGATTATCAAATAAATGTTTCGTCATTATGAAATTGTTTTTCAGTTAATTTTTCCTTACGTCTAAATATTGTAGCAGAACTCTGCAAATATCTCAAAACCTCGGCCAGTCCTATCTGCAAAATGAGTGCAGATGTTAAGTCGATTGTGAAATAGTGTGCGTGGTTTAAATACCTTCAAAAGTGGAGGTCTTTCATTATAGCGCTGATGGTGTAAAGGGATGTAGAGATGTAGCAGAGCCGCAATGCAATGGTCAGGGAAATGGGAGTACCCAGGAAAAACCCACTGGCTGAAGACAACTGCTACGTTTCCCACATGAAAAACGTTCGGGTTTGACCCCACCGGGCATCAAACCCTGTTCCACATGTTGGGAGGTGGGTGGTCTGACCACTAAATCAACGCGGTCCCAAAGTTTGTTGGAAGTCACCGTTCTGAGACATTTGCATTATTAAGCGGAGTGCTTCGTATCCACAAGCGAGATTTAGAAATCGCTAGAGTAATGTAAATCATTACTTCATTCAATCTTTGCATCCGTCAAACATGTTGGTCAAGATTCACTTTCATATAGGTCTATCAACAGACAATGGATGTTCAATATCTAGCCACATCCTGATTGCGTAACATTGGCAACCGTAATACATTCATAGTAACATCACGCTCTTTGAAACAAACCTTTGGAAAATCACCCCAGGTTTAACATGTCCGCCTCCGTTTTCAATGAATCATGTAAACTAGCATTTAAGACTGTTATTAATATTTAGTATTAGTATATTTTTTGTTAAATTAAATTTTTTTATGTATTATAAGTAAATTATAATACTTACTTCGTAATCAAATGATATAAAGCAGTGACAGCAACACTGTGTGTCTTATTGAAGTATGTAATAATTTTTGACGTACCGCTGGCTGAAACATGTTACGAATAGAAAATGTTTATCATTCAGCTGTATGATGAGCGTAAATACGGAGAGTGGGTACCAGTTTATTAATTTTATTTTCTACGAAGAAATACTTTAGGGGGGGGGGGTGTCGTTTTTTTTTCTGAACTACGTTGTCTCCAGTACTCGTAGCATGCTATATATATATATATATATATATATATATACATATTATTTTCAATTTGATCGGATTTTACAGTTATATAATAAATCATTGTGCCTGCATTCATAATCCATAATTAAAACGTAAGTTCAATGTTAAAAAATCCTTAAATTTGTGTTGAGATGTGACAGTGTATGGTTAAAATTTGGAAGTTGGCAAATTTGGCGAATAACAGAATGCTTGATTGAGTGTGTATTTTTTATTCCTATGAAAAATACTTTATCAAATAAAGTTTGTAAACTTATTTTTAACATACAAAGTCAAGTAGAAATTTGTGATTTAATGTGTTTTTTTACTGAATGTGTAAAAATATTTCGACGCGTGTCACTTTGGTTGGACGGGTGGTGTGATGTTCTGATGAATTGCCGTTGTTCTGTATTCTTTACGATGTCTAAGTGTGTGAAGGCGAGTGTTGGACTTACAAAGCTTGTTTTTAACCTTTAACGACATTTATGACTGTAGAACCGTAATTATTTAAAGGCCACGTCGGTTAATACATCACAACTTTTTAACTTCTTCTAGGTGTTTTAAACACAATTATGTAACGTTGTAACCCCCTTTAACTGAATAAGAAAGAAGATGGCAAAATTACTATTAATAGGGATTACACAATTTATTATAGTTGTATACTGAGGAATTCCTAGAGAAATAGATTCTAAAATTTGGTTCCACCCACGACTATACCTTACTCCCTTAATATTTAAAACTATTCTCTCATTTTGATTTAAATTTACTATAAAAAAAGAATACACCAACAATAAGGATAAAATAAAAAAAAACAATTTTTACTAAACGGGGTGTACAGTCTTACGTGCACTCGCTACACATGCCCCTTAATACACATCCTTTACAACACTGGGTCCGGGTAAAAATGACACCACTAAAATGCATAATAATAAATACGATATAATCTGGTCTAGATAATTTAAAGATGCATCCTCTGCTATCTTCCTTATGACCAAACTGTAATGTTAGCATGTTCCTACAGTAACCAACGACATCCTATGTGTTTACATCTTCCAACTTTTAACATATAGACGAGCCAGCCACTACAAAAAGATGAAAATCCGACACCAAGAACTAGAAAGAAGACTGTTCTTTACAGTTCCAGCTGTGTAGCAAAATCAAATTTACCGGGACACTCAGCCCCCATAATAAAACGGAGTACTAGTACATTGCGTGGTCACCAACACTTCCTCAAGCCGGTGCAAAAGCCCACCAATTTACCGTTAAAAAGTACGGCATAGACAAAACAAATTTTATAACCGAACACACAACTTTGAAGCAATTCGTAAGGCATGATCGAACATAACCTCGACCTAGAACGTACATATACCAACTTTAACAGCAGCGTATAACCAAATGTTATCAGGAGAAAATTTTAACGCGGTTCTGGTATTTCCAAGTTTTTCTAAAAAAAAACATGTTCACAATCACTAACAAATACGTTCATCGTTTTCCAATAATCGCCTACTATGCGTTTAAAAGGCGAAAAGCATTTAATTTTCACAATNCCCCCATAATAAAACGGAGTACTAGTACATTGCGTGGTCACCAACACTTCCTCAAGCCGGTGCAAAAGCCCACCATTTTACCGTTAAAAAGTACGGCATAGACAAAACAAATTTTATAACCGAACACACAACTTTGGAGCAATTCGTAAGGCATGATCGAACATAACCTCGACCTAGAACGTACATATACCAACTTTAACAGCAGCGTATAACCAAATGTTATCAGGAGAAAATTTTAACGCGGTTCTGGTATTTCCAAGTTTTTCTAAAAAAAAAACATGTTCACAATCATTAACAAATACGTTCATCGTTTTCCAATAATCGCCTACTATGCGTTTAAAAGGCGAAAAGCATTTAATTTTCACAATNTAACAAATACGTTCATCGTTTTCCAATAATCGCCTACTATGCGTTTAAAAGGCGAAAAGCATTTAATTTTCACAATAGTTTAAATACTTGAAGTCACAAAACCGCTCACAACATCGCTCGTAAGGCTTCGTTCCACCTATCAATCTCGGGAACAACTCGCCTAAACGTACATGGTAAAACCCACCACCGTCCGCACACAACATTTCTCTTAAACAGCTCACGAGTCTCTCTCTAGCACGCACGCACGCACGNAAAACCCACCACCGTCCGCACACAACATTTCTCTTAAACAGCTCACGAGTCTCTCTCTAGCACGCACGCACGCACGTGCAGTTATCCCCAAACACAAGCGGAAATACTATACTACGCGTGCGCGCAAGCTACAAGNGCACGCACGCACGCACGTGCAGTTATCCCCAAACACAAGCGGAAATACTATACTACGCGTGCGCGCAAGCTACAAGGCCTCCGACAGAGAACGCATAGCCTTAGTAAAAAATGCAAATACAGAGAGTTTCTAATTTATGTTTTTATCATTACAGAATATTCGAACCGATACAGCTGGCCAATTACAAAATAATTAAAATTTAAGTGTCATTTCTAAGCGTTACATGTTGGTTAGACGTTTAAAAGAAACTAATATTTGCCAAAACCCCCATAAATTGCTTAAAGAGGTAAAGATCATTCACAAAACAAAAAAAAACTCAGTACTACGTCACAAGTTAAAAAAAAATGGGCAAATTAAAAGTTATGGTATTATTTGTTTGTCTCCTCCTAATGTTACGTAATTAAATAAGCAACAGGATTTGTGTGTTTTAATTAAATTTTCTGTTGTACTGGATGCTTGTTTGTTTTAATATTTGTTCCAGTTTTATCGCAGGCCTTTAACTGGAGTAACATAACTTACGCCACCGCCAATAACTATAGATGAAATTCCTTTTATACTGTTTTCTCCCAAAGTTAAACAGTCAAAAACAATTACGGCAAAGTGTTGATGCGTAATGCACTATATCGCGAATAACACAAAGACACCAGTGTCCAAAATTAAAGCAACAAATAAGACACCCGTTCCTTCTGTGATCATTGTGTCACAAGATATAATCGGGTGACAGTAAAATTCAAATAAATGAAACCACGCCCATGTTCTGAACAGCAGATGGAATTAATGTCTTACTACAGCCATTAAAGTGATGATATCGAAAGGTGAGCGTAGTTTTTACTGCCATATTATTAGTCCAACGGCAACGGTCTTCGTGTACACATTGAGCTATGGCACAGAGAAGACGCATCAAAGTCTCCCTACGGTGGACGGCGAAGGAATACTGGAAGCTGAACAGTCTCAAGCTGATGTTGCCAGATAGCTTAAAGTGAATGTTAGGTCGTTCCTCCAATGTGACAGCCATTTTTAACACCCGGAACTGTATCCCGAAGACCAGGGCAAGGATAACCAAGAGTGACGCTAGAAAGAGAGCACCGTTATTTGGCCATAAGAGCAAGACGGTCCCACCGTAGTAATGCACAACAGATGGCATCTGGCCTCACAGCATCCACTAGAACAGTGTTTCGATGGTTCAGGCAGAAAGGCCTTTGTCGGAGACATACTGTACGTGTACCCCTGGCGCGTTTTCACAGATTAAGATGTCTGGAGTTGAGCCATCAACATGTCCACTGGACAGTTGAACAGTAGGCGAATGTTCTCGTTACAGATGAGTCCAGATTTGGTCTTCATAGTCAATCTCGATGCGTTCGCATCTGGAGAGAACCTGGAACACGATTTTGGCCCTCGCACATTATGAAAAGATACCAAAAGTGAGATGGATAAATAATGGTTTGGGGAGGCATTATTCTAACTACTCGAACATCTCCTCAAGACGTAAGGGTAAACTGGTAAGGTTTAACTTCTGTCTGGTATCGTGACAAGATCTTGCTAACCCATTCTCGGTTGTTTCGAGGCACTATGGGTCCAAACTTCCTACTAATGGGTTATAATGCTCGGCCTTATAGAGCACAGCTGGTTTATGTCTTACTGGGAACTGAAGACATAGCGTGCATGGATTCACCTGCTCGCTCTTCCGACTTAAATACGATATAGCATGCGAGGAATGCTCTAGGCAGACAAGTTGCACATGTCCTAATCCACCAGTCACACTCCAGGACGTACGAGCAGTTCTACAGGAATAATGGGCGTTATACTACAAACTGCGATTGAAGTACTTATTCGGAGTATGCCACGCCGTTGTCTGGCATGTATTTCTGCCAGAGATCACGCGCCATATTCTGCAGACGTAACCGGTTTTCTGGATATTTTTGAAAGTGACTAACATTTAAAAAGCAGAATACGTGTTGATTTTTCCTGTTAGTTCATAAATAAATAATTTTGCAATGTTTACTTTTTTTTACTTTTTTATGCTTTATAATTTATTATCGCCCGATACTATCTTGTGACGATAAAGGCAAGGATGTATGTCTCTTTGTTGCTTTAATTTTGGACAGCAGTGTATTTTAATAACATGTAAGGCAATCATCAATCAATCAATCAATACAGACACATTTAAAAGTCGTAAAACCAACCGAATAATAGTAAAACATTTGTGAAAATGTATATGTTAAGCTTTTTGAAATTCAGCAGCGTTGTTTAGACAGTTGAATAATGTAAACAAAGCATTTTACAATTAATACGGAGAAATTTAATTGTGGTAATTTTTTTTCCATCTAGTGGATGGATACGTTATAGATCCCCGAAAGTAGAACTTCAGCAGGGCTTCGGAAAATTGTGAACTTAACGCGAATGGACTTAAGCAGTTTTGGTAAAGAAAACTTGAATACAAGAGCAAAATCCCGGGAAACGTTTTTTAATATTCAGTTAATTATTAGCTTATTTTACAAATAGGATGTTTTTGAGGCACAGTAATCCTACTGATACCCACAGAATATAAAAGATTCTGCAACTTTTTAATCTCGCTAGAAATCCATTAAGACCGTTTTTAATCAGTTCAATGTGGGTTTCAAAGAAATGTAATCTAAATGTAAAATGTTTAAGAGCGTAAAAATTGATCTTTAAATAAAAACCTAAAAATTAAATTATGATTATTTGTATTAGTTCTGTAATGTCTTGCCCAAAAAGTTTTCTCCCCTAAAGAATTTATTATATAAATAAAATTAATTAAACCTGACTATCGTAACTCACAATTTCCCTCATATGGCAAATGCGAGTAATACAATTGCGTCTTTTAAACAAGTTTTCTAAGTAGTATGTCAGCAAGAGAATGTGAAGTATTAANAAATGCGAGTAATACAATTGCGTCTTTTAAACAAGTTTTCTAAGTAGTATGTCAGCAAGAGAATGTGAAGTATTAAAACTGTTCCCGTATAAGTGTGCAATTTAGTTCTTTGAAAACATTTGTATGTGTAAAGATGAAATTGTAATGTTCACTTATTAAATATCTTTCTACGAAGTGAAACACCATGTATATACTGTNGTATGTGTAAAGATGAAATTGTAATGTTCACTTATTAAATATCTTTCTACGAAGTGAAACACCATGTATATACTGTACATTTTGTAATAGTGAATATAATATTGCATAAATATTTCACTTTCTAGTGATATATATTTTGCATCCTCCAGCACAAATAATTCAAAAACCAAAATGTTTTATGGTCTAGCATTAGGGTNAGTGATATATATTTTGCATCCTCCAGCACAAATAATTCAAAAACCAAAATGTTTTATGGTCTAGCATTAGGGTGAAGAATGTTGTTATTTATAGATACAATATGAGTGATCATTTCATTTGGTGTCTGACGAGACGTGAGATATGTATATGCTGTTTATTGTTGCTTCAAACTTTTCTGAAGTCCTGCTAAAGTTCTACTTTCTGGCTATTCCTCGGTCTCATGCAAATAAAGCTTGAGTACCGCATTCGTGCGCACTCAGTTTATTAATCCTTTGCATAACAACTAATTATTACCAGACATTACCAACGCAGCTATTTTCTCTCTGTTTATATGTATATTAATTGCAAATGAAATAATATAAATATAGACAAATAAGGTACATATTAAAGTTCCATTTAATTAATAATAAAATAATTTTATTTTAAGAGAAGTTTAAAATGTTTGTGATACATAAATATTTACGGGGGGAAAAAAGAAACATGTAACGCATGGGGCGATTTTTCAAAGTTTTCATTAAAAAAGTGTGTAGTTACTGTGAGTAGACTATATGTGTGTGTGCATGGGTCGGGGTTGTGAAGGTGGACTAAGTAGCTGAGGTGAGCTTGTTTCTGGCTGTGTGTCCCTCCAGCAACAAGGCGCAGACGAAGCGCTGCAGCGGCGACTGCGGCTGCGAGCAGAAGTACAAGTGGCACCGCCTACTCGCCTACGATCCCGACAACGACTGCAAGGGCATCTTCATGGACTGGTTCCTGTTCCCTTCGTGCTGCGTGTGTCGCTGCGCACCCACCCCCAACTAGCGACCCCTTCGAAGTCTCCTCAACCACCCCCAGCCCCGGGGAGGAGGGCTACAAGTTACCCCGGCCAGCAGAGGGCGGAGTCTTGGCACCAACCCCTGGCCGACTGCTAGAGCCGCCTGTTCTTCTGTGGCTCCCGAGAGAGAGTCTCTCTCGCGTGTTCTCGTGCAACCCACCTGGACATATCACACACTCATCACTTCATTTCGATATCCACGTCGTGTTCAATTTCCCGGACTCCAAATGAAAAATTGGTTCAATTGACCAATGTGATACTGTCAACAGCAAAAAAAAACTATAAGAGATAATGTTGTGCAGTGCTTTATAACTATCACAATCAAATTTTAATGTAGAAAAATTTAGTTACATTTAACACTTTCAACACGGTGGCCGTATGACATAAGGGCAATCATTTATTTACGTTTTCTGGCTTTCAAAATCTCATTCACACATATGACAAATTTTATTCTGAAGTCTCGTAAGCAAGGGATAAAAAAATATGTCTTGCAAACACATAAAAACATAAAATACGTAAATGAGCTGCATAATCAGGTAAACAATATTTATACGGTCCACTGTTGCTATAAATGGACGTGAATATGGCCAACACCCTTGAACTTAATAGCGTTTATTTAAAAACCGTTTATCGGTACACCTGAGCAGCTCTTTGTGGGCAAATGAACAATAAGCAACGGCCAATGAAATGTTTGCCCTTCACTAGCCCATATACATGTTTCGAGTTTAGCGATACCTTCGCTACGTAATTTTTCCGATTGTTGAAAGTTTAAGGCGTTCCAGTTTCGTTAGTGGAGAATGTCCCAACATAACGTTTCAGTGGAATGACGTATTATCCAACAAATTACACTCCATAGGAACAAAACTCTTCAGTAATCTACACGTCGTGAGCTTTGCGAGAAACACTCGCGAATAGTGTTCGACGGAAGCAACATTATGATGACACGTTGTTTTGGTCAGGTCGTGTGGACAGTTATTTAGACTTGGAGCAATGAAAGATCGTATCAGACGACAATCGGTGACGATGGTTGATGTATGGTGGTGTGGAAAACATCCTGATCATCAGCTCTGCAGTAGATCTCTGTTGCTTGTTTTCTACTTAAATGTATACTGTGTGTTTCGTATTAAGGACGATGTAATGTAATTTGGTTAATGAACAACTTTACATGCAACTTAGAATGCGCTGTTCAATATATTTTTATACTGCAGGCACATGTAAGCCAAAGGAGTTTTTAAATAATTATTTGATTATTTGTACGTATTATTACTTAAGTTTGATAAGACTAATGCAAAGTCCTCTAAGAAACTGTAAAAAATATTGATGTTAAGATTTGTTTTTTAAAAGGCATGTTCTTTGGAACTAATAATGAAAAGCATATCAAAGAATTAATTTCGTTCAGTTCTGTTATTAAAGTTAATGAGAGAAATACAGAATGTTTTCAAACATACTCATTTCATTAGAATATATATACTGTTCAAAAAAATTACAGTGATTAGGATATGTAAGACACTGTTTAAGTAGAATGTATCATTTAAATATTTTGTAAAAATAAATTGAGCAAATTTTACAAAATATATAAATAACAATGCATGGTGTAAAATTAATGAAATATTTTACTGGTGATATCCTTAAGAATCAACCTCGCCTTAAACGTCACAATCAACATTGCTTGCTTATGAAGTGGCATGATTTCCGTATTTAAATTTTTGGCAAACGTTTTATAACTAGATACGTAAAAATGCAACATAACTCCAAGAAAATAAAAATCTTTCCATTCCGTAGTTTTTTCTTTGATACATGTCAATAACACAATTTTCTGTTCAGTGTCATACAAATAATAAAAACTAAGTCACTCGCAAAAGTAAAATAATTTACACTGAAATAAATATGGCAACCATTAACAATAAAAAAAAGTATTCAATTAGTTTATTTTAAACAATGCTTTAAAATCTTAAGTATTTTCATTGTATTATTATACTGATGTAGCTCAGTTCATCTTTGTAACCACCACTAGTAAGTGTATTCAAAAATTTATTTTTCAACACATTTTGTTGTGGAATTGTATCTATTCAGGAATTTTTGAAAAATAAGTTTTACTTAGTGCATCAAAGTTAACTGGGATAATGGCATCCAACTTTTGTGTTAACTATTTTGCAAATTACTTACTTTTTTAAGTTTGTGTGGCTCAAAACAGTGAAAGCATGACTTTGCAACAAGTAATTATACAAAAACTACGGGGCAAAAATTTTGCAACCTTCTGATAATGATGTTATTAATGTATTGAGCAGTGTTCTACACATTTTAAAAATAATTAAATTGTTTACTAACCAAACCCTAAAAAACGTTTCCATTCTTTTTTTAAAATTTCATATTGAAAAAAGATATTACAGGTAAAATTTTATGAATTCAATTAAATTCGTTGATATACAATTATACCTATGGACAGGGTGGCCCGGGCCGGGACATTTGCGATCGATTAGGCTTGCGATTGGGGACCAAACCTAGTAGATTTGGAATACGAGTTCCCGGGGATAAAAACAGCAAATATTAACAATTTTTTTAAAATATGTTTTTCAAAATGATACAAGTTATTTATGAATCGTATTCTACGAAAAGTTCAAATAATAAAAAGCTAGCTTTTATTTTTATGTTTATTGTACTTTTTCTTGACTCCCACAAATTGTGGGGTGAATTTTTTCATGGATATTCAAACAACTCTATAATACGAATCACCTTCCTAAGACAAAGGGCTTTGCATAATTTTCTCATTTTAATTTATACATCAATTTTTAATTTTGATTCTGTTTACTAAATATAACTAGCAGCAAATTGTTTTTACAACTTTAATCTAGTAACTATAAAGTGGCATTTATAATGCGACTTTCAATCTATTATTTTTAATTAAATCCTAACAATGTGATATTGTAACAGAAATATCCTGTCTTCTAACAAAATTTAATGAACACACAAAACTTTTTATCATATACTACCCAAACATTACCATTTGCCAAGAGTGTTAATTCTAATTTCAGCTCGGTTGACAAATATTTTTGCTAAAGTTATTTCATCCAAACGTTCTTTGTTTACATAACACATAGTTACCGAGTTGAGACTGGCCTGAGTCATTGTACTTCCCAACCATGTCTTCAAACGCCTCAGAGCACTAAAGTTGCGTTCGTCTTCACATTAAGAAGCTGGAATAACTAGCAGCAACTTAATCAGTTGTTCTACTTGATGAAATAATCTTCTCACATGAAAGGTAAGTAATATGGTATTATGGTATTTGTGGCTACTGGCTAATGCCACAATTCAAATTAAATGCTTTTATCCAACCGTATTGTTCTTATACAATATCCTGCAATAGGTAGTTATAAGAACTTGGCTATGAAAATCAGTGACATATACATTGAAAGAGGTAATAATTATGATCGTTTACTCAAAATAATTAGTTCTAGAACCATTGATTTCAGCACACCGATTGCATCATCAACGTTACTGTAGCTCTACTGAGCATGAAACATTTGCATTTGAAAATCCATAATGTCATGATTAAATTCTCTGTATTCACTGAGCTGCTCAATAACACGACCTTCAAGTTGGGAGTCTTCCAGTTTCTTGTAATGTTAACTACCTGGCTGTTGGTATTTTTCTTCGAGTTGCATCACTACTGGGCCAATCATTGAATTGTTTCCACCACCCAGACTATATTTCAGAGCACCAGCATTGTCAGATCCTTTAGTTTGCATCTCTTCAAATGCGTTTAGAATGGATTCGAAGAATGATTGATTTAATGGATGAAACTCTTGCTAACCACCTAGTAAGACACAGCGGCCGAACACTCACTGGAGATGGGCCACCACATGATTGCATGGCTACACTATTAAGAGTGCCTTTGAACTTGCCACTCTTACTGAGGTAGTTTCCTTAAAGACTTTGCCTGGACTGTAGCTGCACTCACATGTTCACTATCTGCAGCCATAGATTCTGCTACGAGATGGCTGACATGTGCTCTACAATAAAAATAAATGGCCTTTGTTTGGAGCTTTTTTTATCCTAGTCTGGACACCCTTATACTCGCCTTTCATATTTGTAGAGCCATCATAAGTCTGACTCCTTANAGGTAGTTTCCTTAAAGACTTTGCCTGGACTGTAGCTGCACTCACATGTTCACTATCTGCAGCCATAGATTCTGCTACGAGATGGCTGACATGTGCTCTACAATAAAAATAAATGGCCTTTGTTTGGAGCTTTTTTTATCCTAGTCTGGACACCCTTATACTCGCCTTTCATATTTGTAGAGCCATCATAAGTCTGACTCCTTAAATTGCTGATAGGAAATTGCAGCCGTTACCACGCATTAACAACAATTTCTATCAAAATGTCTCCAGTTGTTGACAGAGTTCAAAAGAATCCTACAAAATAGCAATATTTATGAGAGGAAAAATCAGTTTTTGAGTTACTACACCCTGCCTCAGAATTTACAGTCAGGTCTAAAAGTTTTCTTCTTGTCGATAGGTTCTTCACGAGCCACGAGGTATAGTCACAGAAAATCATGTGACGGCTACAAATCTGCAGTATTTATACGTCCTGGGCATAACAATAACATTAGTAATATTTTCATTTTTTCCTTTGGGAAATTGTTTAAGGGTTCGGATTGTTAAAACTTTTACTCAAATGAATATTTAACGGCGTTCTTTTACGAAACTCCTTGAATTTGTTGCGTTTACACGAGAACAAAGTTAATATAAGGCCGTGGGCACACGAGTGTTTCAAACGTGTCCATTGTAAATTCTTTCGGCAGCAATGTTTGAACAGGTTTGCTGCACTTGTTACGGACAATTCTTTAAAAACTAGTTGCCAAACACTTTCTAGTGAATCTATAGCTCAAATATTTTACATTTACCAACACGTTATTTCATAAAACGTACCAATTTTTTATGTAGCTCAGTATTTAAAAAATACTTGCTTGTTAAAGTTTAACATTAGTTTTACAGATTTCACACTAAGGTTTTGAGAAATTTACTATAATTGAATTGTAGTGTTACAAAAATATCTTAGGTAACTTATTTACAAAGATTCCCTTTATAAATTCCCTGGGTCCTCCATAGTTTTAAGCGTGTATTTGTGTATATTGTCAGGTATTTGTTGCACGTTCGTTAGTTACTCGTCCTGTTATGTTTCCTTTAGTTTTGTAGAACTCTTGACTGATTTCCTTGTGTAATTATTTTTTGTTTTGAATATCAGTTGACAACAGCTAAGCTCGGCTTGTTTAGGTGTATGTATTTAACGTTATCCTCTGTATTTTTGTTGGTGTCATAGAATGACGTATGTCCGAAGTAATTTTTCAATTAGGCATTATATTGTTGCGAGTTTTCACTACCACCTTGTACAATGTTAGGAATATTTGGTGATAATACCCCTTTCTTTACTTTTTGTAGGGCGAGAGTTGAGTGCCGATAGGAAAAGTATGGGCAAAAGGTTTAAATAAAACTACCTGTTTAATTAGGTTTATAGAAGACAAACGCATGAAACAGAAAATTTTTGTCGCAGGAAAATGCTCTTAACAAATACTATTGTGAAAATTGTATAAATGGTATGCCATCCTACAGTAATAAATATGTATTTGCTGAGTATTCTTGACTGTGTAATGTAATTGATAGCCCACGCTGGGAACTGATATCGCAGCGTAAATTTCACCTCAGCTTTTTAACAACAGTGAATTGTTAGTGCAGTTACTAGTAGTCAACCGTTAAAGTAATATGCCTAAAATAGCGAAGCAATCAAAACGCTTCTTCCCGAAATTGGATTTACTAATACTGTTCAGCTTAAAGACACAATTCTAAGCAGCACCGTTCACAAGTGATTCACGAGACATGAGACTAGTTGAACTGTTCAATAATCTCGCCATACCCGTGTTGTGTATGCGTGTTACGGGGAGAGACGAACAGCCTCGCATATTTTCAATACATGTATCTTGTATTTATGAGTATAAATGCTATATATGTATCTATTTATTTACTTTGATGTCTTAGTAGTGCTTAATAAGCATGCCACTCTGTACTTTCAACCAAATCCACAAAATTTATTTTTAGTCAGATTTTTTAAATAAAGCTGTACCTCTTTCTTTAATTTTATAAAAAAAATTATTTGAACTTTATGCAAGTAGTTTTTCTCACCATAATTACTTATAACGAAAATGCATCTTCAGTATTGCCAAGAAAATTTGTCAATGGTTAAAATAGATAAAATGCGTTTTGTATGAATAGGTACCTATTATATTTTAAATGCGATGATATAAGAGATATCAGCATGCCTGTTTTCACGGAAAGTTCAGTATCTCTTAAACACAGTGTGACATTGCAGTGGTTTTTACTTCAAAGAATAAATGCAGAGCTTTAAAGGGATGATAATACTTTTGAAAATCGATACTTAATCTGGTGGAAAAGTGTAAAATACTTTTTAAGGAATCTTTAATCTCTTTAAAACACAATTTGTTATCAAAGTGCTGTGTACAAGTAAATAAAAATGTCTAAATATGATTTTATGATTTTTTAAACTTTTAATGCAGTGAGAAGGGGAGAAATAATGTTTTTATTGATTCCTCAATATCGCTTAAACACGACGAGAGACTGCAGTGCTTTCAGAATCAGAAAGATGCCTATACAAATACCTATAAAGAAACTTTTAATTCCGGCGTTGAAGAGAGAGCGTAGCCGCAAGCAAAACCTCTGTTTAGTTTCCATCTGCCACACA
>NQII01001364.1:0-48352 GCA_002778355.1 Clitarchus hookeri
CATCATCTTCTCCTCGCACTATCTTAGACCTCAGTTTCATCAGACCATCCGAGTCCACAACAGTACAGAGGAACTTAATCCGTTTTCCATCAACCTCTTCCACCTTTTCTCTTTGGACAAGAGAGAGGAGTCTCCTCTTAGCCTCTTCAATTTCCTCAACGACAAGGTTACCTCCTCTACGGCTTTCACATTTTGAAGCATTTTTGAGAAACCATAGCATCCATGCGATGAGTTTCACAATCTGTGACAGCTTCGAAAACGGTTGAAGGTACCACTGCACCTCTTCCTTGGCCGATGGACTGCCTAAGGTTGTAGTCAGTTTACTTCTCTCACTCTGAACCTCGGTAAGGTTCACCTTGACTTCAGACCTTTGGCCAATCTTCTTGTTTCAATCTTAACCAGTTTTGCCCCTCACACCATCGAGAGTTCACGAGGAATTCCGCAGAGCAGCCTCTCGAGGGGAGATCAGCTGGATTCTTTTCTCCCGGCACACAATGCCAGACTTCGTTTTTCGTCAGTGTTCTGATTTACTTCACCCGATTATTAACAGACACACCACAGGTTTCTTCTTTCTTTATCCAATACAAGACCGGGGAAGAATCAGTCCAAAAAAACTCTGATAAATTCAAGTTCAATCTTCCCCTTTATTCAATTATTCAATGGTGAGACTCTTGTCTTTGCCATGACCATACATACTGTGGTATCTCCTTCAGTACCACTTCTCAAGAAAACCGCAGCTGCATAGGCACTTTGACTGGCATCACAGATAGTATGTGAGTACCATGTATCTTCCAAAACCACCTGCAGTCAAATATATAGGAATCTTCATTTTTTGTCATTGTTGAACTTTGGTTTCCCATCTCCTGAACCCATTCTGTGTGTCTTCTGGTAACGGATCATCCCAGCCCCCTTTAAGATTCCAGCTATCTCGGATGAGGATTTTCGGCACTAAGGTCACAGGACACAAAAAACCTTTGGGATCAAATATCTTCTGTGTATAAGACAGAACCTTTCTCAGCATGATGTCATTGGATTCCTTCATAAGGCTTACATTACAGAACAGAGCATCTTCATCTTTGTCCCACAGTAAGTCAAGAACATGAGTAGCCCTTGATGATCTCTCTCCACCATTCTGTATGCTGTCCTCTCATCCTCTGAGCTCAAACTTCACTTCAGCAAGAAATTTCGTAGACCTTTTGACAAAATGATGCAACTCTTCTTCTGTGTCAAAGGAAGTTACACAAATGTCGACATAGAAGGATCTCTTCAGCAATTCAGTGATCTTTTGATAGTCAATTTGACCGTTCTCAAGATAGAGGTCAAGTGCTGAACCAAACATGAATAGGATACAATTTAGCCCAAACACAACACATTTAAGTCTCAAGGTCTTTGATTTTCTCTCTGAGAAATCTTGCTACCACAAAAATCTCAGATAGTCTCTGTCAGGAGGAGAAAGAGGAATTTTCAGAAATGCCTTCTTTATAACAGAGATAACCCCAAATTTTCCAAGATGGAACCTCGCTAAAATCGGAGGAATTCGTTCAAGCAAATGTGGACCCTTTTCTAGAGATTCATTCAATGATGGCGATGCCTTCCCCCGACAAGACGCGTCGAGAACAGGCCTGACTGTCGTCGTAGAGCCCTCTTTAAAAACATCCCGGTATTACAGATAGAGGCTTCTATTTTCTTTTTTCTGAAAAGACACTTCCTCAATAACACTTTCCTGCAAACCACTCATTTAACACACCGTGGTATGCATCGAACTTGTTCTCACATATCAGACTCGTGGTTGTGGACTAGCATCTTCTCTTCGCAGTGTCAAAATTATCACAAAGCTCTTCAAATCTCTCGTTCCTGAGAAGAAGAACCTCGAAACGATCCTCCTTATTCACAGAGACTGTTTGTTTGAAATGATCCTGAGCAGCAGCTTCTATTTCCTTCTTGGACTGTTTCTCCATCGGATATCTTATCCCAAGAACATCTAATTTCCGTAAGTCTGCTACCACAGAGTTCAAGGTCACCATTGAGGTCACAAGCATGTTGTTAGTGTCGGAGTTCTTGCCTGTAGATAATTTACCCATGACGACCAACCAAGGTGGGTTTCAACTGCCACTGGTCTACACTTCAATGGTTTTACTCTTCCAGTCAGAAGCAATCCATAAGTATCAGCTCCCAGGAGCAATTCGATCTCCGGCCTCTATGGTCCATAGTCTGAGACAAAAATATTATGGTTCTTTAGTTCCTTCAGCCAAGGCCCTTTTCCGAGTCGAAGTATTTCGTCACAGATCAATAGTTGGTCAAGCATGGGACTTCACTGTGCAACTGCTATCCAAACTACTCACCTTTCGATGGTAGTTCGCGTGGGACTGTCTCGTGGAAGCTGCGCCTCCAAATAATCTACGGATCAATGTTTCATGCCGGAGCGTGTCAGTCCAATAGCAGAAGCAGTTTTTTCTAATATGTATGAGCGCTGTAACCCACAATAAATAAAAACTCTAACGATATGTCTCTGTTTCCTATCACCTTAACCATTAGTGTCTGTAATAAAACTCTGACTGTAACCTTTAATTGGTAAGGCAAGGACAAGACAGGTCTTCCTTTACTTCTTCATCCTCAGGGGTTGTCTCTTTAATCTTTTGTCATAGTCCTGAACACCTCAAACCATAGTGTCTTCTCTCAAAGGTTTGACATTTCACATTAGTTCTGCAAACCCTAGAGGTGTGTCCCTGCTTCAAACATTGGTAACAACACCCGGTCATCATTAAAATATTAATTTTTTCTATTAAAGTCACCTTCTGTGCCTTAAGGCAGTCCTTGCTCTGGTGCGGATTTCTGCAGAACACACACTTATTGTCAGAGGGATTAGATTCTCCATAAAATATGTTGCTGGAAGTAGGTATAGTTTCCACTACATCTGGCTTCATTTTCGATCTTGTAGCCCTTAGAGCTGTTATCTCTAATTCACTTTGTGCTAGAGATATGCTTTGTTCCCCTTCCACTTCGTTCTTAAGAAACAACAACAAATGTGACAGTTTATCATCGTACAGATTCTCAGGTGTTTCATTCGGGAGCAGTTGAACAGAATTTTTCAACCATGCTCGAAGTATATCTTCTGGGAGAGAGAATTCAACTAATGGGAATAGAAATGCAGCATACTGATCACTAGTCACACATAGAGGTTCAAATAATCTGAGATGGGATTCCAAGCAGTCGAATAAATGTGAAGGGCTTAGTATTTCAGAAGAGGTGGCATTTGGAATTACTAGACCTAGTTAACTCACACAAATATAATTCTACTAACAGTTCCTTCTTTCCAAACCTGCTTTGAAGACACTGGACTGCCTTTTCATAATTTTCTGCTGTGGTAGAAAAACTATTTATTTAAAAGTCTCTGGCTTCAACCGTTGCCTGAATAAGATTCTGGAACTTGTTTTCTCTCTCTACATCTGTATTATTGTGAATCGACTAAACTGGCTCCAAAACCCTAACCAGTTTTTAACTTCACTGTTAAACTTTCTCATTTCTATTTTACGGAGTTTTAGTTTCCTTTTCATAGAGCGATCGCTCGTAGAAACATCAACATTGTGCTTGGTCAACATACACTAATTTCTGATGAGCTTCGTCCAACCGTCGCAATATTATTGTTGTTTTAATCATATTCAGTGCCGTATGCCGAATCATATATCATCTAGAAGAAGTTGCAATATCTTCTCGTCAACATCTATCAGCTGGGCACCAAGATGCTGTAAATTAACAAGTTGGAATCTAACCTTATCTGTGTCTGTCTTGGCCATCACTGCTTGGTGAGTTTTCGTGAAGTTCTCTCGCACTGGTGTTCTAGCATTAAGTAGCATCTCCATGTTGATTCTTGCTTGCGACTTAGTTTACGTCACTATCCGAGTCCCTTCATGGTCGCCACAAAAGTTACGTCGCACCCGAAAATCTACCTGTTTGACAGGTCGCCTCCCGAGATGGCATATAACTTGTTTCCAGTAGCGTAACAATAGGGTGGTAGGACAGGCAAAATGCCAGGGCCCCCGGCCGGAGGAGGTCCCCCGCCCGAGAGGGCAGCGAGCACAGGAGGATCCTAACATTTATTATTACAAAATGTAGTAACGTTTATTAGTTTTGTATTCAAATAATTTAAGTTACCTGCTAAAGTACATACACAAATTAAACAAAAAAATGTATCAAGATTTGAACNTTGTATTCAAATAATTTAAGTTACCTGCTAAAGTACATACACAAATTAAACAAAAAAATGTATCAAGATTTGAACACATGTGTAAGAAAAAGATATCGCCCAGTTTTAGAATGCATCCAGTATGTAGTAATAAAGTCCTTACCACTTGTAGACGCAGCGCTGTAGCAACGCTGTCAGCTACAGAAGAAATGTTTTGTCTATGGTCTAGGCTAGCTGGAATACTTATTGCCCTTCACTTTCTCGTACTACTTCCTCTCGTATATTATGGGGCAAATTTAAAGCCTTCTGTGCTAGTAAAGAGGGACAGCAGTTGCAGCATACCCTCCTCTCATTTGTCTCTGTTTTTATGGATCGGATTGCCCCTGATACCATCCCGGAGGATACTACCTTTTGTGCTCTTTTAGTTGTTTCTCATGCGGCTTCACATAAACATCAGGGTTTTTTTTTTACCAGGCATTTGTTTGAATTACATTTATTATGGTCTCCTTGAGCACCTCCCTCGCATTTCTCGAGTGTGGTTAGCTCAATTCTATGATAAGGTGTTCTGTTAAGGTTGTATCCCTAATGTGTGGAGGGATTTTGAAATAGTCCCGATTTTGAAACCAGGTAAATCTCCTCTATCAGCAGAGTTTTATCTTCCGATTGCACTGCGTTCTTGTTTGGCGAAAATGCTTGAGAGATTGGTCGAACATATGCATACTTGGTGGTTAGAATATTATTGTTTACTTCGTCCAGGACAACTTGGTTTTCGTTTTGGTATTAGTATCCTGGATGCTGTTGCTGTATTGTTTTCACATATTCAGGATGCTTACACTCACTAGAATGTATTGGGTACTGTGTTTTTAGACATGGAATCGGTTTTTGATAATGTCAATCTCAAACTCCTTTATAGTAAAATGTCCAAAACTTGGATTACCATATACCCTCATAAACTGTATAAATTCTTTGTTTAGCATCCATCGTTATATGCCTAGAGTTCCTGATGAAGCAGATTTTGTTTGTCATGTGTCCAATGGTTTGGTTCAAGGTAGTTCTCTTAGCCCCTTGCTGTTTATCTTGTATACTCAAGACATAATATTTCACTTGGGCTCCCATGTTCGTTTTATTCAGTATGCTGATGTGCTTTGGGTTGAATGTATTTGCTACAGCAAAGCTTGTACTTCCTTGACTATGGCCCTTGATTCTTTATCATTTTGTTGGATGACCATGTTATTAATCTTTCTGTGGATAAGAGTCGCACTCTGTATTTCATGCGTAAACGGTTCCCGTTGCCGCTATCTTCTCCAACCATCAGAGTTTCTTTCTTCCCTGTATGGCAAATGTACTGTATTTGGGTATCTTTGTAGAGGTTCATGGTGGATATACTACCCATGTTGATTACATTATTACTAAATGCCGTAAAAAAATTAACATTTTAAAGGCTCTCGCCCATTACCGTAGAGGTTCTGGCTTTTTTACTCTTCGTTATTTTTATGTCTCTACCATCCTATCTGTTTTAGATTACTGTATTCCGATTGCTGGACAGCTGCCACTCTTTTTGGTGAATTAATTGGAGACTATACAGAATTTTTCCTTCAGAACTATTCTTGGTGCTTTCTCTGATACTCCAATTATGGTCTTGCATATGGAATCTTTACTCATGTACCTGTCAGGCCATTATAGGCTGTTGCAAGGTAAACATTGGATCCATACTCGTAGTTCTCGTGTAAGGGGTATTGCACAGGCGGTTGACAACCTTGGTTACATTCTAAAAAAACGTATTATTAACGACGGTACGCTTTGTTCCTACTCCACCTAGATTGTTACACCATTTGCAGTATGAGGTTTCGTTTCGTTTTCCTTGACCTCTCCTTCTATATCCTACTAGAAAGGTTTCTCCCATTGTCATTCAAAAATAATTTAATGCTACTGTTGCTGGATATCCTGACTACTTTCATTTACACTGATGCCTCAATTATTTTCGAAGGTGTTGGGTCTGCTTATTTTGATTCTTCGCATAAATGTTCTGAACTCATTATGCTGAAGCTTTTGCAGTGTATATGGCTTTACGTTATGTTTATGATTTGAAGGTCTTAAATCGTCTGATTGTATCATATTATCGTAGTTTATTTACGGCCTTGTCCTCTCCTTCTTCCCATGAGGTGCTAATATGGCTCATATGGGAACAGTGTGTTCCTTTTGGATGAATTACATGTTACTGTCCTCTTCATGTGGGTACTGGGGCATGTAGGGATTGAGGGGAATGAGATGGTCGATAAACTTAAGAAAAATTGAGTGTTTTACAGGATGTCTCGAAGCCGCTTCTTTCCTTTTCGGTTTTATATCCCATATTAAATAGGAAAATTTTTCGGCATTGGAAGCAGATGTGGGAAAATTATATTTCAGTTTCTAATACTTTATATGCATGTTTATTTCCTACATATTTTCGGCACGGATATCATCATCATTGTAGTTCCCGTAGTTCAGCAGTCACTTCTTTTCGTCTTCTTTCAGGTCATATCGCATTCCAGTCTCATTTGTATAAACTTCATATGGTTCCTAATCCCTCATGTATCTACGGTGCCCCTGGTGCAGATTTGACCCATCCCTTGTTTCAGTGTTCCACAGGCGGCGGTCGAAGTTCTTTGCATGCCGCCCTTCAACGTCTTCGTGTGGGGTTTCCTGTCTCTTACCCTTCGGTACTTTTTCATGACCTCGGGTAGTTTGTGACATTTTCGTTCGGTTTTTACTTGAGCATGGTATTATTATCTGAGTTTGAGAGTTTGGTGTCCTGTTAGTTGTCCTAGGTGACCGGGCCTTTCCTACCTTGCTATCCCTTGTTCCATGGCCTTTCTTTCCCCCCATGGTTGATGGGCCTTTACCAAGAATAATAGTATTTGTTCCTTGTTGGTTTTCCCGGAATTTCTTATAGCGTATGTCTCTTTGCTCCTATTTTTTTGTTTTGGCCGTGGGATTTTTTTGATTGGCCACATGACCACAAAAAAAAAGTGTATCGGATTTTTACTTGAGCTGTAGCGAAATCGCCTGTTTCTATGTTGGCGACACTGGGCAAGCATTAGTGTTTTTTTGCAGCATCGTTTTTTCAAAGTTTCGTTATGTTCATGAGAATTTTTTTTGAATTTAATTAATGCTGTATTTATATTAAGTTTAGAGGCTTTTCTGTAAAAATAAAAATAATTCACGAAAAATTGTATATTTCCACTCTACTAATGATGCAGAACACGAATATACTAGGGGCATTAACGTCCGACTAATTTCGTAATATGTTCCCACCTACCCCCACGATGGATGAATCACTATTTTACATTTTTAAACTAACCAAGGATTGTTGGATTTTACATTAATCTAGGATTTTTGAATTTTACACTAACCTAGGATAGTAGGGTTTTACACTAACCTAGAATGTTTGGGTTTTACACCAAACTACGAATGTAGGATTGTAGGGATTTAAAGGAACCGTACGAAACACCAAAATAATGTAAATTGTCTCACCTAGGTAGGGGGCTGGTATAATTCCTCTGACGTTAATAGACGTAAACAAACATATTTCGCAGGTTTTTTAAATATGTTCTAGATATTTTAACATTATGACTTGAATATGAACAAGGTAAGCTGTACAGAACCCATTAATGCAACTTTTGTGGGTCTAGGACATTTTGTTCAGAAACGTAAACAAACTGGCTATACTGCTCATTTCACAATTGTGTTCAATTTTTTTAAAATATGTTGCACTTATTTTAAAGCTACGCCCCTAGTATATTTGTGTTCTACATAATTAGTAGAGTAGAAATATATCATAATTTAGAATNAGGGGGCTGGTATAATTCCTCTGACGTTAATAGACGTAAACAAACATATTTCGCAAGTTTTTTTAAATATGTTCTAGTTATTTTAACATTATGACTTGAATATGAACAAGGTAAGCTGTAAAGAACCCATTAATGCAACTTTTGTGGGTCTAGGACATTTTGTTCAGAAACGTAAACAAACTGGCTATACTGCTCATTTCACAATTGTGTTCAATTTTTTTTAAATATGTTGCACTTATTTTAAAGCTACGCCCCTAGTATATTTGTGTTCTACATAATTAGTAGAGTAGAAATATAACATAATTTAGATTTTTTTTTTTTTCAGAAAAGCCCCTAAATTTAATAATTACCCAAGTCTTGCATGTGTGAACAATGACAGTAATACACAGCATGATGCTTAATATACATTTTTAGATAAGGTTATGTTTGTGTATTTTAGCTTTTTTCAGTGTATTGAAGTATTCATTCTTTAAGCGACTACAATGTGTGGCAAAAAAACTGTCTTCATGCAAAGTTGACTTTGGACCCTGAATAGTCATGGTCTAAGCCAACAGGGAGATGGCAGTTCAGCATTTTGTGATTTATGCAGAACCAAATTTTCTTTGAGCAACATGGGCAAACAGCTGTCAAGAGTCACATATTTGGTATGAAACACAGAACTGGACAGATTGGTAACAGTTCTTCGCAATCATTGAAGACATTTTTTTTACTAGCAATCCATGGGTAGATTGCAGGGATTATTTGACAGATACAAGTTTAGATTCATCATCTTGCTGCATGCCTCAGGCTTCAATGGCACTTACTAATACAAACAAACATTCACCCAGTTCAGATCTTACTAAGTGTTGCAGGCAACAAAAATTTGGAGCGGAAGTTACCTCAAGGGACCAATAAATTTCTACTTCTTGAGCAAGTTACTGAAGCTAAAATTCTTTGGTGCCTACAGACTCTTACGTTGCATAATTCTATGTGTAGTGCAATTGCTTGTTTCTAGATTCAAGTATTGCAAATAGACTACAGTTACAAAGAACTAAAATGGCATATGTCATTCTATATGGTTTAACACCACACTTCCATAATGAATTGCTTAAGAAATGTTTAGAATATAACCATCTTGTTGTCTGATATAAGACAAAATCAAGGCATTAAATAGAACTTAGCATACTCATGGCACATTACGAACAATATTTTGATGTGAACAGTGATTTTGCTTTAACAAAGAAAGTGATTGTTATGGGTGTTTCATTCTTGCTATTTTATTAATTTTGAAACAACCAATCGAGAACTTAAAAAGGCGAGAAAAATATGTTTATATGTGCCTAAATTAGCATAATATTTGTTTTTGCTATGTTGTGTGTGAAATTAAATACAGTCGTTTTGGTCAGGGAAAAATTTCTATTTTGCCTGAAAAACCTGGAAAAGTCAGCGAATTTTATCTTCTCTAGCTTGTACTCACCATGCGCACATAAATTCGGAATGATCGTCAAAAATGTTTATGGTATTTCCATAAGAATGTAAGAAACCTTCGTATTCAGTCTTTTCATCCATGATGTTTATTAGCCTGTTACTATAGGGAATTGGCATTGCGTTGTACTACAAACTTACAACTTAGTGCAATACCTGATTACTTACCATCCTATCTTGGAATTGAACCTTTCCTGGCTCATTGAAGTATTGAACATAAGTATCCCCACTGGCAGATGCTTCAGTTGTAGGCTTTAGATGCAAATTACGAACCAAATCAAAATATCTTTGAGGTTGCTCTTGTCTCCAGCCTCCATCCACAACACGCGCTTCGTCCAGATTACCTCCGTGCAGAATCGACCATGTTATATACTGTTTTCTATTACGCATCCAAAGGAAATAGTGTAGAACGACACAGACCATCACAATGTCAACTTTGGTGTTGCCAAGTTAATAGTTGTAATAAAAATACGGAAATACACCGCAAGTTCTACAAACACATTTTCTACACAGTATCTTGCATGGCATAATCTATATTTGTATTATTTTTCGTACCTAAGGTTTGTACAAGGGAAGGGTTTCAAAAAATGTTTGTGCAGTGCAAAAGCCTCTTCTACAATGAACTCAAAGTTCATGTTCCCCACTGTGTCATCATTATTTTCAAGATCAAGTTCTCCATCCTTTGACTTTCTGTAGAAAAATTGTCTCTTCTATTACACCACCATCTGAAACCCTACAGTTGCATCCTATATCTGCCATAATAGACTCCAAGTTTGCATTTACGATTCCCAACGAAACAATCCCTTGTATTTAAAGTAGAATGAACTTGCCCCTGAAGATTTTACAATAGTTATATGCTTCCCGTCCAAGCAACCACCACAATTAGGGAAGTTACATTGACTCAAACTCTCTAGCAATCCTTTGCCATTATTGTGAAGAGGTGGGGAATTGAAACAAAAACAATATAGAGTTAGTAAGAGGCTGTCACACTAACACAACGTAGGTAGGCTCACACAAATTGACAGATGGTTTTCATTTCTCAGGAAACACAATATCACAATTCAATAACAATTTGTACTATGCTAGTTCCAGAACAGTTCGTAGTTGATGTACTGTCCTCATATTATACTTTTGAAGACAACTGGATATGTGTATTTTGCGACTCAGCCCATGCAAATGCACTCTAGTGCATCTTTGTTATGTTTCAGGATGCAGCACTACAGGGCGAGGAGGTGGCAGAAGAAGGCGAAGGAACATTGCGAACCATCGTGGAGCCACCACATAAGAAAAACAAGCAACCCTTGATGAAAATGTCTGACAGTACTGTAGGAGAACGGCCTCATGACTTACTACAAAGAACAATGCATGTACTTAACCAACAAGACGATGAATATGACGCACTTTGTAAAATGTATGCTGCAAAACTGCGGTGAATGCCTACCACTCAAAGGGATATTGCTGATATTGTGATTAATGATGTTATATTTAAAGGTTTATGCCACACACTTCCATTTATGATTATGGGTACTGAATTGGTGGATGCATGTCAACTTCCCTATCTACAGCATCTACAAACTATACACACTCAACATCACTAGCAACAGGTAATTCCAATTATCTATTCCCTGAAACATACTCGTGAGAAGAGAGCTTGCCAATGGTATTTCCCCATGAAACTAACCACAGTCAATAGGGTGTCCACATATACATACTGTATCAATGTAAAATGTCAGTAATATGTTGAATACATGTGAATAAATACAAATATTATTATTATTATTCTGATTTTTCTTACCTTAAAATATTCTCCTTTGAGGGTCTTGTATATAGCCTTACAGGTCTCCAGAAGAATTATGCCCAAGTTTGAGGTGAAGTGTGTGTGTCAAACTTAAGATCCTCAAATGTCCGTCCTGTGGCGAGGAAACGAAGAGCTGCTGCGAGGCATGTGCTTCATTTTTGATAGCATTTCACATCACAGAATCTTGTTTCACAATAAACTGCGTTATTTTTGCGAGAGAAACGTTTAAATCGTCATCAGACATTCTGAAGTAGTTTTTGTAGTTGTCAGGACTATCCTTTCTAATAAATTTCTTCATGTTTAAATGTGTGAAACGCAGTCTTTCTAGTAGTCACTTCTTTGCCCACATTCGTCTAGTACGATGACTGCAGCTGCTGCTTGCTTTGACGAACTCATTTTCTCAACTGCAATGAGCGAGCATAGCTCAGCATATCTTGGTCCCGTGTGTGGTGAAAAATTTCAGAGTCTGGCTCGCCAACATTTTAGAGTACATGTATATTACCAGTAGTACGAACCAACTTCCGATAAAGTCAAATTTGATTACTAATTTCAAACGTGATCTTACGAGAAAAGAGCATGGGTACATACTAATTACAGCATTTTGATTAGTAACACCATCCTGTACAGGAATAGTCTTCCAACAAATTATGTCACGCGGTTCCACTTCAGACAAATCCGTAAATGTTGTATCTTTGGCATTATGGGCCTTCCTGACGAAACAAAATTCCTAAAGTTTACTGCCGGCTTTAGCAGTTATACCATGAAGACCAAAGCGATACAAAAATGAAAGAAAAATAGAACACTCTTCTACGCTCAACACTTTAAGACACCATGAATCTTCTCCTTTATCAACATCAACAGTCAAAATATTACGATACACCTTCTTAGGATAAAACCTAGAAGCACTGTATTTCCTTCGAAGCATTATGTGATGTGTCTTTACTAATGACATGGAGCAAAGTGAATTATACTGCCATTATGATGAACTTATATATCAAAATAACACAAAAGATTAAAACATAACAGCTAAAATTAACAAGATGAAATTAAAAATATCAAACAAAAATGCCACTTAGAACACTCTTGAATTAAAAATGCTTGGCAATAAAAGTGTCCCATAAGCTGACGGGCAGCGCCCATAATATTAGGGCGCCGCGCGCCAAACAAATCTGGTGAGGTTATGTCACCCACCTCGGAACTTTAAACATTCATTACTATTAAACTATTGGACCAATTATCAAAATTCTAACACCATTATGTCACAAATATAATTTGTTGGAAGACTATTCCTGTACATGAAGATGTTGCTAATCAGAATGCTGTAATTAGTATGTACTGTATAACAATGCAGATTTGCTGCCAATTACTTTAAAAAAAATTGTAACGTTTGTAAAAGTGATTAAGTGAAACGGTTATAATCCTATCGGTATCTGCAAGTGGCATGATTTCCACCAACATAAATGTCATTTTATTCAGATAAAATTACCAAGCGACAATTTGGCTGATGTTGAGTTATATTCATCACTGGAATCGAAAAAATCTTCTGCGTCAATGAGTCCTACTCTCAAGCTTCTGTGATAGTTTTTGCTGTTGCTTAGATATTTTATATTTTGTTGATTATTTACGGTTTTCGGCGACCAAGCTACAACAATGATAGTAATTTTTTAAATATTACATTTGGGATGTTTTTCTAAACTGTTTCTGTACATAGTACATTGTACATGTTTTTCATTTAAACTATTTTGGCTTTTAGTCTCTTTTTCTCAATCTTACGAAGAAATTATAGTTTAGTTAACTAAATTTACCCTCTCGAAAATAGATTCTTTTTCTAACTCAGCCTTTTTACCTTACCTTAAATATTTGCCATTAGGCATTTAGATATTTTATATATGAGGTCTCAGTAATATGTTTCCTTAATTTAAAAGAGATTACATTTGTCACTTAGGAAAATATGACCTGCTGTTGTCTATATTATGTGTGTCGCTTAGATATATTTTGCGGGACGAAATTTGAATTAAAACGGAAGTTGAGCCATCCGTCCGTATCTTGCATTGTCGTTTGACCATGCTGCAAAGTGGTCTTGGAGTGGCTGTTGGGTACAAAAAAACAAACTGTGCGACGAAACGTTGTTTAGTCAACACACGCGTCCCACTGGTTTACCGCTTGGATACGATATCTAATAACTATTTTCATTTAAAGTGCTATATTTCTTTAGCTGTTTTTTTGTGTTTCAGTTTTTTCATGAGTAAGAATAATTGTTTTAGAGTCATGGATCGAACAAAACGACATTCATCCAACATAATCGACCTAGCTTTGATGAATGCGGGTATAACTACATCAGAAGCAACCTTGGTAATGTACGTACTTACCTACCAATCTCTTGACAATTGACTTTTACCTATTATTTTATGATAACTATTATTTTATTTTGCTTTGTAGGATTCTATACTTTTACAAAATATGTTCAATATTAATAGAGAGGCTGATGAGGTAAATATAGATGGTAAATGTTTGAAGCAGGAGAAGCAAGTACACAGAAAACTTTCATTTGATAAGGAACTGGTATGTACCTACCTACTTTTATTTTATTTATTTAACTTACATCTATTTATTTTGTATTTTGCTAATCGCCACACACATTCTGGCGTGCCCTTTTAACTAAAAAGGGCGTAGGCACCTTTTATAGCAGACATTGGTAAACAAAATGGTGGTGTAGCATTTCTGTTAAATTTCATTGTACCTACGTAATAATTAGGATTCCGTACCCTAAGGGTCCAAACCGAACAGGATCCTATTGTTTTAGCAACTGTGTGTGTCTGCCTATCCGTCTGTCAGCGGCTTCAAACTACTTAACATATCATGATAAGGAATTGGAATGTAAATCCTAGACTTTATGTAATGAGCTGTTTATAAACTCGCGCCAAGCGCGAGTTGGACTCGTACACTGAAGGTTCGATGGTATTTTTGTTACTATGTAGTGTACTTGTTTTATGGTAGGCGGAACCCTCAGTTCGCGAGTCTGATTTTTTTAATGTCAGTCTAAAAATCGCACATTAACCTCTATACGCAACTAGTGGATAGCCCATGTTGACTATTTCACACTATGGTTTCCTTCATCTTAAGAGCATTGTAATGAGCTGATGTCCGTATCATTTATATTATTTTTTTTAGGATGAAACACTGATAAATGAACGTACCTCAACGATCCAAGTCACAAGTACTTCTAAGATGCCTACTGCTAACGAAGAAATTGAAACCATAACCCTTTCTGAGAAGATCCTTTTCTCGTAGATCCAGGAGCCAATTTAGACAGTTTAATTAATATGCGTAGTTCTACGGCTAGTCCTGAATATTGGTCACTCAATACTGTATCTTTTATTAAGGATGCCACTGGTTTATCTTACGTTAACGTAGACAATGCACTTGAAGTGAAAAGAACGACTGACGAACATTTTGAAGCTGAAACTGGCTCACCTAGGAAGGCACATGCTGAAACAATCACTTCACCATCTGAAAATGTAAATACAGCTTTTGCAGGGTCAGAAATCCTAGATATGCCATCTGTAAACTTCGTCCAAATCACAGATGATAGGTTAAATACGTAACATGCCGACTGCAAGCTCCATTTAACAAAATACGATCTCGACAAATTCAACAGTTGATGAGCGCTCTCGTCTTGGGGGATCAAAAGGAGTTAGTCAAAGAGGTCGCAAACAAAATTTAAAAACTGATGAACGCTATATTGACTACTTAGCCGATGAAGATTTTTCAACATTTATGGATTATGATGAGGCAGATGTAGATTCTGGATGATTGGTTGGGATCGGATATGTCTAAAGACAATGATATAGGCGAGAGTATGGCAAAAAAGAAGCCATCTAAATCTAAGAAGAAAAATAAAAGGGTGGATAATATACAAGAAGTTGTGGGTAAAACACGTTTGAGACAAAAAAATAAAAACAAATTCAAAGAGGGAACGACAACAAACACAATCTGAAATTTGTTGAATATGTACGAAAGGATGGTAAAACTGTAAATGCCAAATCTGTCCAACCCAATCCATGCAGTGGGAAAAAATGTGGTAACAAATGCGAAAATATATCGATTGAAAAGAGGCAACAGGTGTTTGATCCTTTTTAGAAACTTTCAGTGGAGTGCCGAAATAGTCTCGTAAGTGTAACACAAAAGCAAGCTATAAAGTGTAAACGCGCCAGCTCGGATAAGCGTAGCACAAGTTTTAAATACCACATTAACAAAGGAGAAGGGTCGTATGTTTGCAATTTGTAGCTGCTTTTCATCAAAATGCATCTACCATACAGTCAAGAACTCTGAATGGGGCTGTGCTAAAGAAGATTTACGCGGAAAATGTATACGCCAAATAAAACAAAACCAGCTACCGTTGAATCCGTTATGAATTTCATTAAAAGTTTGCCTGCAATAGCGTCTCACTATTGTCGGCATGATTCCTCCCGAGTCTACCTACCACAGGACTTCAAAAATATTCCAAACTTGTACAGCATTTATAAGAAACGATCTGATGATAATGGAGTGGATTTTGTTAGTGAAAAAGTATTTCGTAGAATATTTACAGAAGATTTTAATATAGGTTTTCACGTGCCCAAAAAAGACAAATGCTTGAAATGTTTGAAATTTGAGCAGTCGGACGCTACAGATCCGGCAAAAGCGGAAGAAAAAGCTGGTCATGAAATTGAGAAAAATTAAAGCTACAACCGCTTCTTTATTCACAAAAATATTCATAAATGTGATCCTAGCACTCTATGCGTTAGTTTTGATCTGGAAAAAGTTTTAAATACTCCACACAGAGGGAGTATGCTGTTGTATTATTCACGNATGAAACACAGAACTGGACAGATTGGTAACAGTTCTTCGCAATCATTGAAGACATTTTTTTTACTAGCAATCCATGAGTAGATTGCAGGGATTATTTGACAGATACAAGTTTAGATTCATCATCTTGCTGCATGCCTCAGGCTTCAATAGNTAAATACTCCACACAGAGGGAGTATGCTGTTGTATTATTCACGTAAATTGGCTGTCTACAATTTATGCTTCTATGAGAATGGTACACGCAGGGTATTTTGCTTTTATTGGGATGAGAGTAATGGCAAAAGGGGTAATAACGAAATAGCCAGTATTCTCCATAGGTATATTAAATCGGTTGATGAAAGAGGCAACATAANCAAACAAACATTCACCCAGTTCAGATCTTACTAAGTGTTGCAGGCAACAAAAATTTGGAGCGGAAGTTACCTCAAGGGACCAATAAATTTCTACTTCTTGAGCAAGTTACTGAAGCTAAAATTCTTTGGTGCCTACAGACTCTGCGAGTGCTGCCCAGGACAAAATCGGAACCGGGTAGTCTTGGCGATGATACATTCGACTTTGCAGGAGTGCAAAAATCTTGAAACAATACAAATAAACTATTTACTTACCGGTCACACATATATGCCTGTAGATAGTGTGTATGCTGTTATAGATGCTAATTTAAAGAAAATAATCAAATGCACCATCGCAATGGTACACTGTGTTCAGTACGGCAAGAAAAGATCCCTTTCCATACGAGGTTGAAAAAAGTGGTTTGAAGATTTTTATAAATGGGACTCTGTAGCTGAAAAATATTTTAAGTGTAATTTAATGGGAAAATAAGAAATATTAGGATTGCAACATTTAAAGAAAAATAAGCCTTCAACTATTTCAGTCAAGTATGCAATGAACAAATCTACAAAGTCGAGTGTAATCGACATTCAGGCAAAAACTTAAGTGCCTCGTATGACATGCTATCGAAAAGTTGGCCAATTTCAAAGCCAAAATATGAGGACTTAGCTAAACTTTGTAAAGACAACGTTATACCCGCTCTTTTCCACAATGAGTATATCAACATTCCACGTTCAACTGAAAAAGACACCTTGCCTGAATCAGACCTCAAAGATATTGAAACTGATGAGACTTAAATTATTATTTCCATGAGTAAAGACTGATTATTGCTAATAATTATAGTTCCTGCATGTAAGCCTATTCTTAGAAAGTGACCAAGTATCATTGCTTTAATTAGTTTAAGTTTTCAATTAGATAGGTAATAAGAATGTTGTCAATTTATTTAAGTTATAACTGAGTTACCATGTCATTAAAAGTGATANCTTTAATTAGTTTAAGTTTTCAATTAGATAGGTAATAAGAATGTTGTCAATTTATTTAAGTTATAACTGAGTTACCTACCATGTCATTAAAAGTGATAAAGATTTCAAATGTGATTTTAAGGATCTCGATTCAATACCAATAATGAATAACTATTCAATAAGTGTTACTAATTACAATTAGTTGACTGATATACTTATCAGTATTAGTATTAGTATAACATTGTGTCAATATTTTTATAACAATTTCTTATAAGTCATATTTGTTATAACTGCATCCCATTAAATTCTGAATTTTCCAACATCAACCAATGAATGATTATTGTGAATAGAAACCTGGTACAGTTGTGAAACATTGGCTATTCCTTGCACTGGTCAGAAAAGATGGGCAGATTAATTTTGGGGAGATTCACATTCACAGACTGACCGGTGTCAGCTGACGTCGATTCAGTTTTTACTGTGTGTGTGGTGAGAAAATAAGTTGAAAAGCATTGAGTGTCCGACAATACAGTGAAGAATTTATAGTGTTTGGATATGAGAATACTTTCATTGAACTCTTTGGGAAGTGGGTCCAACTGTAATAAATCATTACACAGGGAATTGACAGCTCTCTCTACTGCATCTAGCTGGAGACCAAAAGTGTTCACATCATGAACAACTTGGACCGTGATTTCAGGGACGGCGGTTAAGGAGTGAATCCTCTCACTTAGGTGTTTGTTTCATTTCCTGAAGTTTGAATTTCAACAAAATGTCTTGAAACCCATGCTGCTGATAGAACAAGAAAGGAAGGAATTTAACAAATTACCCAGAATCATTGCAACTAGAGATGGGAAAAATGCCAGATCAAACTCATAAACAAAAAAAAAGACACATTAAGTTCAGTTATGTTTGCCGTGGTTTAGCTGTTTGCAACAATGAACAGCCCAACTTCCTGGAACCATTAGTTTCCTCAGATCAAAACAATGAACAATGTATAAATTACTCACCGACGTGGCATATTCTTCTGCACAGGAAGCAAAAACAAAACCCAATTTTAGAGGGCACTAAAAACATTGAAAATGCTTGTAGCACCATCACTATTTCGTTGAAATTATGACAAACTTTCTCTAAATTTGACATAAATAGGGTGAAACACCTTCATAATTTCATAGGATGTTGAAGCATTGAATGGATTTCCACGATTGCATCGGTGGGCTGCATCTTCCTGTGTGCAGGAATATTTATGCACCACACAATGAACGAGATCATATAAACGTGAGTCGAGTTTCCACAGAGATCTATCCAGCCCGGAGGACGATAAATGTTAGAAATATGCACATATATCTGCCGTAAGACTAATGAGAGAGGTAGAGCATACAAACAAAACTTACCGTGACACCATCTTGAGAGCCACTGAGAATCCTTGGGCTGGGGTAGGGACTACTTGCAGCATAGATATCCATCCGTGCACTAACACACAATGTCCACACAGATGCACACAGCAGTTTATATATACAAATACAAAACAACTCTCCTAAAATTGTTGTTAAGCTGGTGATATGTTACTATAAAAAGCATTGAGTTTGGTAACTAAAATGGTAAATTACTTAGGAAGAAATTTTGTAAAACTATTTGCAGAAGGAAAAAAAAAGTTATGGCACTTGCAAAGAGATACATTTACCTAGAGCTCCAAGCATTCCAGGAAATGACACACACACATGCGCGCGCGCGTGCACACACACACACAGAGAAAAAGATATATATATATATATATATTCTTTTTACTGCAAACTCCAAACTTTGCGGATGCTCACGTGCTTCGTGTTCACTACCTACAAAAAACTGCTGGCAAACCTTGAATCACTCTTTTGGGGATTTACTCCCCTACTGGCGATGCTTGACAGTATTTTTCAGTGCAAGGGAGNGAAAAAGATATATATATATATATATATTCTTTTTACTGCAAACTCCAAACTTTGCGGATGCTCACGTGCTTCGTGTTCACTACCTACAAAAAACTGCTGGCAAACCTTGAATCACTCTTTTGGGGATTTACTCCCCTACTGGCGATGCTTGACAGTATTTTTCAGTGCGAGGGGGCTATGCTTGAATATCATTTGCATGGGATCACTGTAGTTAGGTCTTCTGCATTTGACACGGCTAGGCGACAGCAGTACGTAAGCCCTTCACTTCCTACACTAACATGTAGTATTACACAGTACAATTAGTACACTCAACACACATTCCACGCTAAAAAATTGACTATAAATTACATTAATCACCCCTGTAAGCGGCGAATATAGCTCCTTGGTGATGCATTACTGATAACTCACATATAGGAGATGTTTACCTTCTTTTCTAATGTGTCTAAGTTCCACAAACAATTAGAGACTACCTCCCCGTGGTGTTCCCTGGAAATGACGAAGTCGACTAAAAGTCTCTTCAAATTTAGGGCGTTTGTTGTATTGATATTTGTTCTGGGCAAGTGTCAGTCTTTCTTCTAATTCACCAAATACTATTAGGTAGAAGGAAGGGCTTCGTGCAAGAGTCAGTCAGTGCAAGTGTCTCTTTGTGCAAGTGTTCCAACCCCAAAAAAAATTTGGCGTATTTAAATGATTGTATTCTTTTTCTGTGCTGCAACTGGAATAAGATTTCTTCAACCTAACCACCTCTTACAAATGTAATGCAAATTATAATGAGATAAGATAAAAACTTTGCGTTCTTTTAAAGAAAAAAAATTTAGGCGCAGACAGTTTATATTAAATATGGCAAGCTAAGCTGGAATTGCAATTGAAAAATTGGTCTTGGCCTCTGGTATGTTCTATAGAAGGCGAAGTAAAGTTAAAATCAGCATTCTGCTAAAATATTATCATTTCAGTTCTAGATACTAAATTGACAATCTCAGAAAATTTTTAGTGTACTTGTTGGCCTTATGACTCACGATAACATAGTAGTAGGGTGGCATTTTCGGCCTCTTCTTTTGCATACCCCACGTATTTAACATACTTGCATCCCTCTTCAGATACACCCTAACTTTACAATGAGTAGTCATTGCAAATTAATTAAAGATGAGCAGCAAAGCCATAATTTAGGATTGACTGCTTCTTTCAGAAGCTGAAAAGAAAGAGTNGCAAATTAATTAAAGATGAGCAGCAAAGCCATAATTTAGGATTGACTGCTTCTTTCAGAAGCTGAAAAGAAAGAGTCTTAAAACAAAGACTTCAGAAGCTTTCTACAGGCCAGATATCACAGATTAAATATTTTTGATTAATGCAATGGTCACAAAATGTTACAGCTATTAACAACCATGTAATGCAGATATAGGTACACATACTTATATGCCTGATGTTAAGAGAACTTAATTCCAACTCAAAGATTTAAACATACTTACAATCCATAATATAAAATACATAAATGTGAGTTTAATAAAATCCAGATGATGCCTAAAATGAAAAAAAAAACTGACTAATTAACTTGAAGCTTTAAAATTTGGGATAAAGAAAAAAGTAAACACATAATTATTGACTTAAAGAGGTAAATAAATAAATGTTGTCTCTTACTGAACATTTATAGTTGACTAAGTATATGTACAAAACTCTTTAAAAATACTCCCAAACTGTCAGTAAAAACTACCATGATAAGCAGACATACTGGGAATGTTATTTTATAGGNCTCTTTAAAAATACTCCCAAACTGTCAGTAAAAACTACCATGATAAGCAGACATACTGGGAATGTTATTTTATAGGGTTTATTTGCTTAGTACCGGTAATTATTTATGAAAACTCAAATACCCTGTGTAACATTTTTGTAGGTACAACATAAATGTAAGCATAAAAGAAAAAATGACACCAGGACTTGACAGTGAATATATTTTTNACATTTTTGTAGGTACAACATAAATGTAAGCATAAAAGAAAAAATGACACCAGGACTTGACAGTGAATATATTTTTTATCAGTGACAATTTACTGGGGTTTTTGAAATTGAAATCTATAACTGGAGCCTTCACAAAGAATTATGATGTTTGGGAGTCAAGAAAATAAGCATAAGATTTGAACTGTGTTCTGTGACCAATAACATAATAATGGTTCTTGCATCTTCAAAAATGTTATGGTATTTGGATCCCTAAGGTTGTTAGATAATACTGGCTTTTTTTTTAAATACTGCTTCAGTCACAGTTTTACCTGGTACAGTATACACAAAAGTAAAAGCTAAATAGAATGATTCCAGTGCTGATACAACCCATCACAATTTAGGCCCACCCACAAAATAACTGTTGTACCCTGGCCCTTCAGGCATCAAATTACCTAAGGGAGGAACTGTACATTGGAAACAGAGAGGGGAGTGGCAACTCTTGTTGGCCACTTTAGTGGAGATATGTATTATGGTAGCACAGTAAAGCACAGAAACTCGCTGCTGTACTACACTACTCTGCCTTAATTGTGAAGATCCTGTATGTAGTAATAAATAAAGTTCTCTTTCTTCATTTTCTTTCTGAAAGCACCAGAAATAGAAATACTGCACTGCAGAGCTCTTGCAGGGTTTTATTAATCATACACCCTATTAATTGAATTTTCCCAGTACACCAAGAGCATACCATAGCCAATTTGCCAAAATTGACAAGTAATAACAATACTAAACCACAGTGGTAGAATTACTGAAAATTATTCTGAATCATTTACAAATTATATATGTATCTATAAAAACATTTTGTTGTTGATTTTGGATTGGTTACATTTTATCAACACCCAGAGGGAAATTGCTCTGTTGTGCAAGTCTATGCTCTGCGACATAATTTTTTAAAGAATGTGTGTTGCATATAATGGGAGTATCTTGACAATTTGTTAAGAGTAGAATATATTTGTTGGCAGAGGTTTTATTGTAATTCCTAATGGAACACACACAGCTTTGGTTATATGTTGCTTGCTCCCATAATTGAGAACCAATGGAACTGCAAGTGGACAATGGGAACAGACTTATTCCAAGTGTGAAGTGAAGTGTGTTGAACTATAATCATTTTATATAACAGAATTCCTAAATGTACGAGTGGTTCACGATAACGTGTGCACTCTTAAAATCACTGTCTGTAACTGTGTGTATTGTAAGTTAAAAGTTTTTGTCACCTGCAATTCAATTTTTTTTTGTATATAAATGAGAATAAAATTTGGCATGATTGTAATACATTTATGTTTTGAAATCTTTCACATTATCGCCTGGCTGATGCAACATTCCAGTTAGCTGGTTCATTGTTTGTTTTATTGTTTTATTCCAGTCCCTGCTCGTGTGTTAGCGGGGGAGGAATTTACGAGAATCGTGCACGTAGTGCAAAGTCTTTGAAATTTGGCATAGTGGTAGATACAGGTATAAAGTTTTAGGAAATAACCGCAGGCAAGTTGTGGGTAACCTCTGGAGGCCTGGTTTGCATAAATCCAAATGGCCACCACCAGTACATGCCATAGCTTGGCTCCTATTAGCCACAAAATGTGTAATACCCCTTTTTATAGGTTTCTGGATGCAAGGAATCCATTTTTGAAGTCTATTTGGTGTTTTATGTGAAATCAAGATATTGAGTAGTTAGCAAGTGTGTTTACAACATAGTGGTAATAGTATATTACAATGTTTGATAAGTGACTTTATAACTGTAGCGTGCCATAAGCTTATGCATACTTACTTTTTTCTGTTTAGATGTTGAATCGTGACTTCCGAGAACTGTAACGAGTGTCTACTGTCAACATAAGTTTCGAAAAAACTACAATTAGCTGGATAACCACTGAGCATTATGGATGCTTGCTCACTCATCTACTCTTGGTTATCTTAGTAATTTTCAGGAAGGACAATCACCTCTAAAATCCTTAAACTGTTTTCTGTACCTGTTTGTAGGCTACTGCCTTGTTAATACATCTGAAATTTTACTTAAGAGAAAAACTGCATTTGAGATGCTGCAAGGAATTGAACAAATACTGATTTTATAAGCAGGGAATGAAAAATATGAACATTGTTATGTGCAGGAAATGAAACCATTAAGCCTTATGAAGAAATTATGGGACCATGAAATAATGGTGTTATATTAGATCACTGATATTTTTGCATCAAATGATTCAGATGAAGATGTTGAAGAACTTGACTAGCTATTTATCTACAAATATTATTACATTTGACTTTTGGTTCTCTTAATGTGGCCCTGCAGGTATAACACTGCTTCCTAGTTATAACATTTTATTTTATTGACCCCCTTGAAAATGTTATAGCAGGGTTCTATTGTACTGGCTTCCACTATAAAATTTCAATGCAAGTTATTTTGGGGGCAAAATTTGATTATGCATTAAATGCGTAAAGGCATTTTCATCACCTAGGTATTATGTTTTTTGTATTCTGGTGAAGTTACATTCATATCAGTGCAGGCATTTAAATTTTATAAGCAAAAAGTGATTTCTTTATATATATATATATAAAGCACTTAGGCCTTAGCAAACATTAATGATATGTGGTTTAAAAACTGTGTGACTGAATGAACTTTCCTTAGCATCAAGTGACCAATATTACCATGTAAATATGCTATTAAAATTAGGATTAATTCTGTTCAACTATTTTGTTTCGTGACGACATGAAAATTGTTTTCATAGCAACGACCACCATTTGCTTGTGCGTGGTTTTGTATCAAATTTTTGTTTTGTGAGGTATTTATGCGTTGTAATTGTACTCTAAAATGTTGATAAACATAAGTCAAGGCACNATCAAATTTTTGTTTTGTGAGGTATTTATGCGTTGTAATTGTACTCTAAAATGTTGATAAACATAAGTCAAGGCATGCTGTCTTCTGTACGAAGGAGTAAATACACTGTATTATCTAAAAGCATTCCTTATGACTACGACACGTATGTATACAGGTGAGCGTTTCAACGAAACGTCTTGGCATTTTTATAACTGTGAAAAGAAAAATGTTTAACTCTTCTGCTGACAACGTAAACCAAAAATATTTTCTTATGACCTTGGAAGTATTGACCACAGTTAAAGGCATTAATTTACATCCAAACAGCAAAATAATTGTGGACATCTGTCAGTCTTCACAAACCAAAATTTACTGAAATTAACATGTACATGTGTATACTGCTGATTACAATATTTATTACTTTTCGTTGTTTATTTAATGACTATGCAGTGGAAATATCAGCCAACTGATGTAAACACCAGCTGAAAAACACATGGCAGTGTTTATTTTGATAGGCACGTAGAAAGATACGCAATCAACAGACTGAAAGTAGAAATTTAGCAGGGCTTTCAAAAGTGCTTACTTTATTGTGAACAGCCTTTAACAGTGTTATTCTTAATAATATTCTACATGGGTTTTAAGCAGCTGTTTTAAAATGTTTTTAAAGATTTGAAAATATATGAATGCTCTCAGTGCACAACTGACATACTGTATTTTAGAATATACCAATATTTATAATTAAGATATTAGACAAATTTGTTATTTTATGAATTTAAACAATATAAATTTTACCTACCATATGGTGTTAAGTTTGCATGAGATCTTGGCCCTATTGTCTCCTTCCCCCTCCATTATCAACCTGAATCCAGGCTTGACACTTGTAAAAACACAATTGTTTTTGGGATGAACACTATACAGTAGTACCACAATAAAACTACAAAGTAGATAATTGAAACATTTATATCTGACACAGTTCCAGAAAGTAACAGCAATAATTGTAGTATGGTACAATAACTAGGTAATCCATGTTTATTAAATATTTTATGTAACAACATAGTCTCCATACTGTTTACATATCACATTTTAGTGAAGCACCAGCAGTATATATTATCATCATACAACCTGCAGTATATCAACTGCAGGTAAAGGCATTACAACTATCCATGTAACAAAGTGCGACACTTCTGTTCAGGTCACTTCACACAATGTAAAGGCTGAAATGTACACAAGTTAATACTGACAGGAAAGGTAAGTACCATGGCAAAAAATTTTTATAACAAGACATTTATANATCAAATTTTTGTTTTGTGAGGTATTTATGCGTTGTAATTGTACTCTAAAATGTTGATAAACATAAGTCAAGGCACGCTATCTTCTGTACGAAGGAGTAAATACACTGTATTATCTAAAAGCATTCCTTATGATTACGACACGTATGTATACAGGTGAGCGTTTCAACCTTTTTAAAGGTGAACGTTCGAAACGTCTTGGCATTTTTATAACTGTGAAAAGAAAAATGTTTAACTCTTCTGCTGACAACGTAAACCAAAAATATTTTCTTATGACTTTGGAAGTATTGACCACAGTTAAAGGCATTAATTTACATCCAAACAGCAAAATAATTGTGGACATCTGTCAGTCTTCACAAACCAAAATTTACTGAAATTAACATGTACATGTGTATACTGCTGATTACAATATTTATTACTTTTCGTTGTTTATTTAATGACTATGCAGTGGAAATATCAGCCAACTGATGTAAACACCAGCTGAAAAACACATGGCAGTGTTTATTTTGATAGGCACGCAGAAAGATACGCAATCAACAAACTGAAAGTAGAAATTTAGCAGGGCTTTCAAAAGTGCTTACTTTATTGTGAACAGCCTTTAACAGTGTTATTCTTAATAATATTCTACATGGGTTTTAAGCAGCTGTTTTAAAATGTTTTTAAAGATTTGAAAATATATGAATGCTCTCAGTGCACAACTGACATACTGTATTTTAGAATATACCAATATTTATAATTAAGATATTAGACAAATTTGTTATTTTATGAATTTAAACAATATAAATTTTACCTACCATATGGTGTTAAGTTTGCATGAGATCTTGGCCCTATTGTCTCCTTCCCCCTCCATTATCAACCTGAATCCAGGCTTGACACTTGTAAAAACACAATTGTTTTTGGGATGAACACTATACAGTAGTACCACAATAAAACTACAAAGTAGATAATTGAAACATTTATATCTGACACAGTTCCAGAAAGTAACAGCAATAATTGTAGTATGGTACAATAACTAGGTAATCCATGTTTATTAAATATTTTATGTAACAACATAGTTTCCATACAGTTTACATATCACATTTTAGTGAAGCACCAGCAGTATATATTATCATCATACAACCTGCAGTATATCAACTGCAGGTAAAGGCATTACAACTATCCATGTAACAAAGTGCGACACTTCTGTTCAGGTCACTTCACACAATGTAAAGACTGAAATGTACACAAGTTAATACTGACAGGAAAGGTAAGTACCATGGCAAAAAATTTTTATAACAAGACATTTATANCTGAAATGTACACAAGTTAATACTGACAGGAAAGGTAAGTACCATGGCAAAAAATTTTTATAACAAGACATTTATACAAGAAACATGGCTTGTTAATTCTGGTAAATTACAAGAAAACTGTAAATTCAGACATGCAGGATTTCATAAAACAAGTAGTACAGTGGACTGTCAATGTACCGATAAACAGTATCCACAGTCAATTTTCAGTGGTCCTGGCAAAATTCCTATACAAATGACAACATTACCAGCTTTTTTTTTATCGTTTATCGGATATTGCATCAATCAAAATATCTTTTGGTTCCATCACTGAAGATTTCACGCAAGCATTGTTTTTAAACTGGTTGTTTATGCAAACGACTAATTACTGGTTGTGAAATACGTTAAACGCATCGCCATTTAACACTGCGGTGCTGCGCTATCTAGTTCAGCAGATCATATCGGCGGAGACTCAGCGAGACTAGCATGCTACTTCCCCTTACACGCTTGTGACGTGAGGGGAAGTGGTTAGGTAGCACTCTTCTTTCTATATCTCTCTCAGCCGTGCACCTTTCTTCCTCCCCTTACAAGCCTACGAGAGGGGAAGCTGTTACATAGTAAAAAATAAGCTGTATCCTCTCTCTCAGCCATGCACGTTTGCTTCCACCCCTTACACACAGGCTAGCTGGATATGTAAACATTTCATGAAGATAATCCGCCGCTCAAAATAGTACCACCTATCGTCACTACTATTTTAAAGCAAATGGTTTAGCCTCAAAATGTTACGCAATACATTTTAATGGGTAATTATTTTTTGCAAATATATTTTCTTTTGTGATTAAAGGTATTTTTTCTTGTAAAGTTGTTGTTTAATAGTATCTGGCATATAACCATGATTTTAAAANGTTGTTGTTTAATAGTATCTGGCATAAAACCATGATTTTAAAACAAAATATTAATATAACTCAATGGAAAGCATCTTTGCAAAAAAAATTATATGCCCAGAAGCATATACTTAACCTTCCCTTGTCACCAAATATTGTTTGAAATTTCAAGCGACTTGCATTACCAAGCGTAAAGTTCATTTTCATTAACTTCTTGCGGTAAGATTGGAGGACTTATATTAATTTATTTCAATAGACATGCGTCTTTTGAATAATCTGATTACCTGTTAGGGCCTATTTGGCACCTTTTGTTGTCTAATTATGACTAAGCAATGCTCCCGAGCACAGTGTAATGCATGACATGCTAAGTGTGCGGGAAAATCAGAGGATGTGGTTTTGAATGATTAATTATTGGAGACTGTCGAGAAATAAATTTTAAACACCTTATTTATTCAATCTCTATCTCAAAATTGTTTGTTTTTAAAATTAAATATGATTAATTACTCTAATTACATACTTTCCATACGACCACTGCATCACCAACTTTGCTGTAGATATGAGGATTGCATAAGCTTAGACTCCTCGGCACAGTTTATTTCCTCCCTTTACATAGTTGACGNCCTAGATTGCATAAGCTTAGACTCCTCGGCACAGTTTATTTCCTCCCTTTACATAGTTGACGGGGTGGGAGCTAGTTGCTTAGCAACCAGCATGAGGTTCTTGCACCATCCCTCAGGGTGCTGACTGGTTTGGAGGGGGAGGGGGATATTGTTTCCTCCTCCCATCGTTAAAGCTTTTTCCGTCTCACCCACCGTGAACACACTTCCGGTTAGTAACCTCTCTGCGCTCTCAGCTGATAAGAGTGCACGCGGGACTTTCAAAATTTGGTTTGCATTCAGTGTTATAATATTTTCATTTTCAGAGGGTTTGAAAGTTTCAAGTTGCTTGCATTCGGTGTCAGATTACAATCAATTACGGATTTTATGATGTTATATATTTTATTTTAATAACAAAGTTTTAGACAAAATATTTTTAATGTATTATTTACAGTAATACCAATACAGTAATACTTTTTTTAAATTCCCATTTTTAGTGTGTTTATTAGTCAAAACTTTATTTACATATACTGTACAGCTCTCAGTATACTCAACATGAAGTCAAATAAGGTTAGAAGTTGTATTTTATCAATGTGCATGTCAGAACTATCGTCTACTAAAATCCTGCATGTATGGATTATTTTTTTTTTTTTAAATCCCCTGAAAAACGGTAGGTAGGGAGGGAGTCCACTGTTTTACATGACTATGATAAACTAAGTACTGGTTGTCGATGTTCATGCTGCTGCAAGAAATTATATGCTGCAATAAAAACACACTGGAAGTACAACTGAAACTTGCGTACAAGGTATAGTGCTGTGTTTTTGACCTACTACTGGAGACAAGACCGTGTCTATGTGCTGGCATATTACCCTAATTCTCATCTATGTGCTATTGACAAGAAACCAATGGCCAATGTCATGATATTTGAATAAAATTCTGCCAATTTTAAAAATATGTCATACAATTTCAATTAGATTTAATTCTCGTGTACATTTGAACTCTCTTAATATAATTGGGCACAAGGAGACAAGTGCATGGTTTATGTATTATAGTTGGTAATGTAGATATGTATTAGAATGTAATTTCCATCATCATCTTCACTTTCATCACTGCATTAACAAGTTCCACTAAAACAGGTTATATTTTACTTTGTAAATTTAAAGGAAACTGAAAGGGGTTGGCATGCCTTGCTTCAGAAGCTATGATTCCCTGCTGCTTTAATAAGTTGACGCGTGCCGCATACTGCTTTTATTCTAAAGCGCTGCTGTCATACCCCCGCCATCGCAAACCAGCACTCCTGACAAGAGAATAGCACATGAGTCTGCATGTTCCTTGCCCCAGTGGGCGGCGATGCAACCTGCCGCAACCTAGTAGCCTCCAAGGCGTATTGCAGTGAGGTCGGCCAGCCGGCCAGGCAGCGAGCATAGCTACACAGTGGCGGAGTAAGGAAGAGGTTGTACTCTGCGCTCGTGGTGGCGGCACATGAAACTTGATGCAAATATATATGCGGCGACACGCCATCCAAACGTCAATTGATGCCGGCGACGTCANGGAGAGACCACAGCCTTGAGATACCACCTACATCGCAGCCGCCATCAGTCGCAGACCCATCTCTCCCACGGTAAGGACAGTAGTGACACCTACTACCATTCCCCAGTCCCAGAGGGCAATAGTCACCTTGATGAGACAGTAAAATAAGTCCCCAAATTACCCCCCGATGACGCATCGCCCTTAAGGCTGCAGAGTAAGATAGAGCAGCGAAAAGGAGACAAAGCATTACGCGAGCTTTCAACCATCGACACCCAAGGCGCCGGTAGTCTGTGCCAGAGGTAACGGAAACCTTACGAATGACCCTTTATATTCAAGGGAGCAAGTAGTGTCAAAGTCGCATATATAGCTACTGGGTTTATGTAAAAAAGAAATGATAAACAAAAGACACAAATGTAACATTTTGCAATGTGGAACCAATAGTCTAACAAAATCCCATTTAACCATTATTGCAATGTACAGGGGCAGGAAGGCACTCGGGACACTACGCAACATGCAAATTTGATAAATACAGCCGTAATTTACGAAAACTTTTTTGATAAACTTATGAAAATAACCATGTGTCATTTATTGCATAAAAATTGGTGTTCACTAAATTATTCTTAATTAAAATGTTATTCGACGAGCTCAAAATGACTTCTTGTCGGCACGGGCGTTAGTCGGGGGCACCCTCCCCCCCCCATAATTAACTTTTATTTTATTTTGGGCATGACGTTTTTTTAAAAGTTAGTTGTACCAGTGAGCAAATTGACACACAAGGCACAATAAACCGTCATGAAATGAAGTACAGATGGTTTACATAACTAACCTCTCTTCATTCAATCTCATTTGTGTATTCCAAAATTGCTTCATTCGTAGATAAAGTAGAGTTCCCTTTCGCCAGTTAAATTTGTGAATGTAGCGGAGCTTCCACGCATCAAGTTGCAATGCACAACAGACTTGATAATAGAATAAGTTATGCAAATGAATATCTACACAAAAACAAAATAAAATTATACTGCCAATCTACATTTGCATGGACCGTACATAAACAAGACAAGTACCACCACTATTAGGCATAAAAGATCACACACAATGGCCACCGCAGTTAGTGTCATTCGGCACACATGTTGGGCGCCCTCCAAAGAAGAAACCGGCAGGGTCCAACAATAGTGGTGCAAATACAAATTTTCAACTGCCACTTTGTGATTTTGGTCCTTCTGCTTGTGGTTTGTCTTCATCAAGCCAGTGTCAATCGATGGGTGAACATCTAAAAGAAGAATATTCGACTCGCAGATCTCAGGTGAACGTTTCTCTTGATTGCAGCCAACTCAAATTTTGCCTGATGGATTTCTGGTCCATGAGCTTAAAGGCAGTCACCTTGCATTTCAAACAAGTTGGTATTGTAACTTCAAATAGCTGCATACAATCAACAGTGTTGATGGTGTTTGTTGTTTCTTTTGCAATCAATATGCTATATTGTGTCCAGAAANAAACTGGAATTTTGAGGGGGGGGGGGGGAAGCAATTGAAAATTCTTCTTAGAGAAACAATTGTCAACACAAATGGCAGCTCAGCAATAAATTGCTTCTGGATGTTTGCTTGTTTTTTATAAATTCATTGAAATACCTAGCTAGGCAGGGATTTGCCATAACAGTTCACATAAACAGCGAACGCAATTTGATGGAACTCTTAAAACTAAGCAGTCTTAATGTACCCCACATGACTAACTGGCTACAGCAAGATTGATAGAAAATGACACACCCAAAAATACAAAATGAAATAGTCAATACTTTGTGTGACAAAATCAAATATATTGATCGTTTTCTGTTATATGAGATGGTACACAGGATGTATCAGGACTTGAACAAAAGAGTGTTTGTGTAGGGTGGGCGGATGAACATTCTGAGAAACAAGAAAGTTTTCTGGGCTTTTACCAGGCGTCATCAACTGGTGAAGTGATCTCACACCTCATACGTGATGTACTATTAGATTGCAGTTACCTCTTACTTGCCTTCGTAGGCAGATGTACGATGGTGCTGGAAATATGAGTGGTCCACAGAAAGGTGCTCAGGCACTTATCTCACGTAAGCGACCATTGGCGCCATTTGTTCACTGTGGTGATCACTGTATTAATTTAGTCATGATAGAGTACTGTGGAGCATCAAAAACTGTAAAAAGTTCACTGGATTGGGGCCACGAAGTTGGTAAAATGTTTAGAAAATCAGTTAAAGTAAAATCAACATTTGCCCACATCGTAGAGCAATCTGTGAATGGCCCTGTACAAAACATTACTGCTAAAATAAAACCATTGTGTCGTACTCACTGGATCAACAGGAAATCGCAGGTAGATTAGTTTGTTAGGAAATACAATACTCTCTTGCAGACGTTGGAGGAATTATCTGCTCAAAAGCTTGAAAAGCCAAGTGGACTTCTGTATACATTCCAAAATGGGAACACATACATACTTAGGATTTGTTTATCAAGATAAGTAATTTCACTCCTAGAAATGCTTATCAAAACATTTCAAGGAAAACAAAAAAACCATAGGAGGTCGTCTGTGAGAATTGTGCAAGATGCTCTTCAGGAATTGCGATCAGATGAACACTTTGAGACTTTGTTTACAAGATGTAAAGAAAGCATTGGAAACCTTAATCTGCAACCCCTCTCATGTCCAAGAACAGTAAAGCCACCCGTATGATTCACAGGACCTGCAGCACATCATACACCTGCAACTGTAGAAGGCCACTTCAGGACAGAATTCTTTATCGATACTGCAATTTGTCAGTTAAAATATTGGTTTGACCACCCTGGCATAAAAACACTTCAAATTCGAACAAATACTACTGCCTGGAGTATTTGTTCTTGAAAAACCATAGCGTCTCTTGTGTAGAAGGTGCAGTGGAGAGTTAAAAAAAATGACAACATAAGTGAGGAGCTTGTTTTTTAATGTGGAACAGCTTGTTACGCAGCTGCTGGTTTTACCCAGCTCATCATGTGAGGCAGAGAGAAGTTTCAGCTCTCTCAGACGGCTGAAGACATATTTGCATTCCTCAACGGCTCGGACTGAATCATGTCGCCATCTGTTATGTTGACAGTGACATTTTGGTCTCAGTTGACATTAGAAAAGTTGCAAAAACTTCTATACCTAGGTCTGAATCAAGAAAAGTTACTTTTGGACCTGTTTCAATGTAATTTAATTTGTTTTGTTCTTTTTTGTTTCACTTGTTACAGAATTTAATTTTTCATGTGATATTTCTTACTTTATCAGCTATGTATCAATAACTACATTTCAATTTTATGTGCACATGGTTCAATTCCATCAAATCGTGATGTATACCTATTAAACAGTGTGGAAAAAATCGGTTTTGTATAAAAGTCTTATGTCCTCCACAAAGATCCATAACTAATGATGCCCATGTTGTCAGTGTGACATTATAGCTTATAACTGACTACCGCTCACAGCAAAGAATACGCTTAGTGCTGATTTATCATAATTTTCAGGAATAAACAAAAAATATTTTTGTCAAAGTAAAGTATGATAAATCTACCTTGGATTGATACTGTTATTATACTAGATTATTTTATCCCAATAATATTAACCGAGTAGAAAATGAAAGATCAACTCTAACAGAGTGTATGCTGACGCGTGACGACATAATAATTAATTACGACTCTGCCTCATCTTCACGTGGTGTCACATCACCCGAGTGGGGTTTGTTGAACCCAGGGTAACTTGCTTCCAGAGCCAACTAGCATGCCTCCAGGCAGCCAAGGCCATCCATGCCATATGTCAGGCTGGTAATCACCCCTGCGTGCGACAGAAGCCAGCCATGCAGTCTAGCGCTGCCCCTAAGCTCGCGGGAGTGATGCAACCCGCACACAAGGTAAACCGCAATTCCAGCCTCCCCCGAGCGGCGAATACGACCTGCACCGCTAAGGGAGGAGCTCTAACTCGCAAATACCCTACCAGCCGAAGGGGGCCATGAGGACCCGCAGCCGGCCGTCTATATACGCGAGCACAAGGCCCAAAAACCTCACTTGATACTCAGCAGTTCACTCCAAAACCTCAAATACTGGAGCTCTCTGCCTACCGCTTTCCTAACAAGAGACCAGCAACCTTCCAGAAGTCTTCTAGATCTTTGCCCAGTGACCTCCAAAGAAGTTTTCGACCTCCCTTACACTCACTACCACTCTGGTAGTGAACCCAGAGGTCCTTCTGGACAACAGCATAGATTAGTTAGGGTCAGTTGTTATCATAGCTACCTAGCCTTTTTCTGCTCTTATTTAGTTCAGCCCTAAGTCCCCTTCACCTGTTTACCGTAGCTTACTTCCGCCGGTTACAGTTCACTGATAGCTAGGAGATAGTACGGGCCACAGTGTCTAATCCTCTGGGGAATTAACACATAATCTTACCTAACCCAGAGTACTTATTTTAGCGTGATTTTGACTTCCATCCCCGTAAACGTCAAACCTAATAAGCAGCATGAGACAGCGTTTTGAAACCTCTTTGCCGAAACCAGTGTAGGACTGCAGGCTACCCTCAATCGGGCGCACGTATGCCATAAAACATAACCCATTAGATGGCCACCCATACTGTGGACCAGGTACGCAAAGGTACCAGGTGCGCACGTACAGCAGAGCCCCGATCACTAGGAACACACTCCACGAAGTGACTAGACAACAAGATCAGCCAACCCACTCCATGTACCCCTACTGGTTACACTCTTAGCCAGGGAACTTGTCGCCTGCTCTTTTTTAGTGTGGTAGACCGTAGTACCTCCCCGTATGCCCTTCACCTATAGAAATGGTGCAAGGTGGAGAGCTAAGAAGGCAGCAACTGCCTCTAAACCTAGTCAATTGCTCTGCAACCCAGTGCCATCTGCCCTCAGCAGCCCCTTCACACGTGGCCGAGCTCACACCACTCGACAAACGTAGAGGCCTCACTTCCCAGTTCCCCCTAGCTCCCTCTTCCAGCGACCTCAGAAGATCGCCGGAGAGCCACACACGCTCGTAGTGCGCGTACGACTGGGTCTTCCAGTGCCATTGGGCATCGCCAGCCCTTATTTCAGACCTGCGAAGACCAGCAGCCCACCGCTTGAACCTACCAGCCCAGCCAGCAACACCACCGCCACCCCAGGACACGGCACCAGTTCCAGCCAGCAGCAGCAACCAAGCCTGGCTCTACCAGGGGTGAAGCCCACTGCAAGTAAAAGAGTGCCTTTGTCCACACCATCAGTGCATAGAACCGTTATCGCCACACCTGACTGTGCCGAGCCATAGGGATACTTGCCCTAACCTGTACCACAGCAAAAGGTGGCAAATAATCTGAACTTCCCCTCAGTAAGTTAGCCAGTGCCTCTGCCTGGTACTATAGAACCCTTGTCTGACAGTGACATTGCCGTCATTGTAATCAACGTCACGCGTCAATGCCTTTTGCGGAAAACTTGAAAACAAAGTAAAATATTATAAATAACTTAATAATACCCTATTCATAGTTTCATTAAATTCCAATTTGTTTCATTATCTCAAGTGTGATGATGTTTTAAATTAATTTGGTTTGTGAATTATGGAATTTCACATGACACCTGTTGATGAAATAACTCCCCACTACATTAATTATCGTAATGGCCACTTGCATTTAACGGGCAATACAAATTTTCCACACAAACTTAAAAACAAGTTCAAACTAATGATGTAAAGCATACTAATGCTGCCAGTAATATTTTATGTATGTTTTGTGACTCCAATAGCTCAGATATTCATTTTAAATGAAATCTTAACAGTATTTAAGTGTATTTTTTCATAACAACTATCAGCCATTTTCCTTGTGTTGGACAACACATGGCAGTTGTGGTGACTGCAGCACAGAATGTGAATTCGTAGCTGTACTTAAATTTCACTGAAAATTCTATGATTGTGAAGCGTAATGCAAAACACATACTTTAAATTCTTCTCACGGAATGAATGCGGATAAATTCACTTCTCTACAGATAGGTAGTTATGGGACCTATGCAATAAGCCTGCTGAACATTTAGTGTATAAAAATGAAAAATTACACACTTTTTGTATTGATATACTGATACTAAAATATAATGTATATAAATGCATAAAATGATGCCCACACACAAAAAGCGACTCCTGAGCACCACTACCTTTTAGAGTTAACTTTTAAAAAAGTTTTTAAAATTATATTTTACCGGATATTACATTTCCTTCACAGTGTGTAACAACAGCATTCAGTGTTTCTAGGTGACCTTAAATTGTTACTTCCATCACCTATAACAGTGAAATGGCTCATCTGAAACACACGTCAAGGCTAACATAAACAAGATGAGTTAGCTGGCATTTGAAATGTAATGTTTCTATTTGGACATACATTTTTTAAAACTATTTTTTCGGTTGTAATATTTTGCAGGTAAAATATTGATACAAAATAATTACTTAAAAAAGATGGCGGGGGGAATGTGCTTATCCGACACACAAGGCAAGCACGTGGCCATTTATTGCTATCAGCATAGATATGGTCAGAAGGCAGCATGCCCACGGTGTCTGTTTGAAATATCACTCACCATTGGCCTCGTGCTGTGCAGCGCTACAACATATGCGTGCAAAGATAGCTGGCATGGCACTGACAGTGTCAGACGTGTGCAGGATCAAAGTAGTCAGCTCCACCCTGGTGCTGCTCCAAACTGTGAGCGTGCTGCCTGCCGACCACACGTGCACCATGGTAGCAATAAATACCCCTGTGCTTTCACTGCATGTCTGATAATTATCGAGCATGCCTACCTACCCTAAAACACTGCCATCACCAATAGTGGCTGGATGGGATCTCAGGACTATTACAGTTGCTCACTGCAAAATAAAATGTTCCATTTGCATCACACTACCCTACCTTGGTGTTTACCATTTAAAATTGTCACAAGTCCTGATTCTGAGAGTTAGTAACTCATGCAAGAAAATTTGGCAGGGCCTACATATTTGTCTTTCACACAATTTATTTTGTTTCATTTTTTTAAATATAATAAACTAGTACCCTAAAAAGAACAAAAAAAATAAAAAATTTGTTGAATCTGCTTTGGTTGAAACCAGTTCTGTTTCCTGAGTTTTCATCCTGGGTGTGTTTTTTAGATAATGGTAATAAATTAAAAGCATTTCGTATTGTGTATAGCAAAACTTTGCACATGGACATGGTAGTATTCTGCTTGCTAAAATGGTGTCTTCATGTAACGTGTCCAGCCTCAAATAAATACTGTTACAAAAAGGGAGCAGAATGTACTACAGTAAAGAAATCATAACAGTTTTACTGTAAACAATGTAATAGATGTCAATATTATTTGGAGTTTACATGATATTTGCAAAAAACGTCTTATTTCGAGCAATAATGCAAATAATGTTTTTTTAAATTATGTTTCCTGGCATTGCCTTTGCCAATGTATTTAATGCAGGAAGAGAGAAAATTGTATGGGCTACCTTCATACTTTCAGCAAAATTTACTAGATCACGTAAAGTTATGTGACAATTTTTTTGTGAATAAAATAATTCAATGAGGACAAATTCTTGTAATCATTACATTTTTCAAGTTAATAACAGTGAAATGTTGCAATTTCACGTCCACGTGTGATTTTCAGATTATCAAACAATTGCCATGGGTTTATTAACAGTGTCACAAAAGAAGCCTGTGTAACTGTACAGTAATGTTTTCTAATATTTCTGTCCTGTCAATATTGACTGTGTAATACCTAAAAAAATTACTTGAGAAAATATGAAAGTATTTCTATTTTTCTCTGAATGCCACTAGAGCAAATTACCACCAACTTCATTTCAGTTGTGTGACTGATTTTCGCACAACAAAATTCACATTACATGAAACTACATTACAACCAAAACAAGAGTAAATATAACATCTATAGATTGTGGAAGTGTGCGCACTGCTTACCAATGGTCTGATATTCAATAAACACTATACTCACAATCTACTGTACATACATGCAATAGTTTAGACTAACAAACACCTCATGACTATTCATGTTATAAAAATCACAGTCTTTGACAACACAGATGTAAAAAAAACTACACTATTTTGTACAAAAATTATAGTGCATCGTACCAGACATAAAATAATTCAGTATCAGGCACTGAAAAATATAAAACTTATAAAAAAAATTTTGCACAGAAAACAAGTGTGGTAAAATATAAAAAATGGTATTACGTACAAGTAAGTAACATTAACAGTATTTAACAATAATTATCATCACTTTTACAACTGACAGTTTCAATGTTGCAGTTTATAATGTCATCAACTTAAATCTAATGTTTCACATACAGTCTAGTCACAGTACAATGGTATACTTAGTAACCTGAATGTAAAATAAAAGCACAACATGTCAGACATACTAAAAAAAAAACATTTATCTTACATATGTTGTAAAATGCAATACAATTACAAAACTGCAAGAAAGATAAAGGAGGAAAAATGCAAGTGAATATAGAAACAAATGTTGAAAATGTACCCAACATGCTGAATGATAGTATGTAAATTAATATTAAATGCAATAGTTAGGCAAGCTAATGATAACAGTACTTTACAAATGCAATGGTATTCAAGCTTAGGGAAGTGAAGTCCAGCTGCCATCTATGTTCATATCCAATAAGATCCAGCATTAAGTTAGGATACATCTACAGACCAATGATCCTTCAATTTAGCTAAGTGTCATGGCTCTGTCAAGTGTTTGGTGGAAATTCCCCATTTTATCTATGGGTTGGCAACACACAAAATACCAAATGATTTTCATGACTCGCATGCTAACTGCAAGAAACTACAGAACTGCGTTGCAAACTCATGTACCACAAACATAATGTCCCCAAAGCAGTTTCACAAATCACGTCTCAAACACAGTGTGAGGTGGTTAAGTTTAAAAATAAATAATGTATGTTGTAAGCATAGGAAGTATGGAAATAATATCTGAGTATTTACAGTGAAACCTCTATATAGGTATTTTCAGGGACAAAAAGTAAAAAATAATGCATGCGGGCTTGCCCATGGATCTCGTTCCTAATATAAAAAAATATGTGAGATGACATTAAAAGCCTAATTTAATATGGTTGGGTATAATGTAGCTTCATATGTCATGAAATGGAGAATTAAACAAGACAGATTAGTGGAAATGCTTTCACCACAACAGCAGTGCTCCTACTTTTGGTAAGCTGCCTCAGGTTGACTGGATGGGCAAGGAGAAAGATAGAGGTCTGAGGCAAAATTAAAGGAGTGGGAAGAAGGAAAAACAAAAAAAAAATTGGTAAAATAATTTTTATGCATTTGTTTTTCTGTACCTGTATTCTGTCCGATTTTACTTCCTCCCACCCCTCCCCCGCATGATGCTTCTCTTGCAGCAGGGCGACATCTGAGCCTCTCCCTGTTTCTATAATGTGAGCATGCTTGGGACATGTCTGAAATAATGGAATCCGAGACACACTTTCTCTGATGCTGCAATACAGGAGCATCCATCTAACAGGATGACAGCATCAGAGAGTGACTCACTTCCCATATTTACAGCTGCTGTGTGTTGACTTCTTGTTCCAAGGGTGGGTAGCCACCAGTTATAGATGATGATCTCTGTGATAGCTAGACACAGGCAAGCTGGCTACAAACACAAGCTTGGCGAATAAGTAAAAATGACTCCAAGAAGAGAAACGGATGCAGAAAAACAACACTTCAAAAACTATCCATGCAATATTTTTACATTGTTCTTTAAGGGAAGTTTCTTCAGACTGTGCAAAATAAACTATGAATGCGGGAAAGTGACAGAAGCAGAAATTATGCTTCAAGATTTCACTGCAAATTTGAAATTTTACTACAAGTGTAAGTTCAAAGAACTGCAGATCTGCTAGTGGATAGGTAATTATTTACACAGTATCACTGCAGAAATGCTAACCGTTGTGGTTTCACACAGACAAATGCAGAAATGTTACAGTACAGACATGAATAAAATCAGTGCATGAAAATTTGTTTTACCAATTTTGAATGTAGTTTACATAAAAACACACTGCTAGCTTACACTGCAATACTTGCACACAGCCAAAAACACATCCAGCTAATGTAAAACACTGATTATGAATTACTACCAGAAATTCTTATACATTTTACTCTTTTCAGGCCACATTCAATAAAATTTATCATTGAACTGAACATTATTTAGACTGAACGTTTTCTGCATTGGTACAAATGCACTTACTCCATTTGAGCAGGTAACAATACACATAATACTTAGGAATAGCAGAAGTAGTTGCCAAAATATTACAGCAGCGAATGTAGCAAAATGTACTGTTATGAGAACTACAGAACGAAACAGCCAACTATAACCTTCCCAATATCAGGTTGCTTACAGACTCACTGCTCTATTAAGTACATCTGGCAAGTACCTGGCATGTAAGGTGACAGCATGCAGGATACTGTTAGGACAACTTTAGTGTTCTGTGCTGGTTGGTAAAACTGACAATGGACACTCAATAAGTACAAACACTAATTTTAAAACAAACCTTTTTTTTTTATAGGAAAATGGGAAATGATGGACATTCTCAAAATAATGGTGATCAAGTGACACTTCACTCCAATTGTTTATGGAAAAATCTGAGGCACAAGATTCCAACTGAATATTGAAGCTTATGCAATACCCACTCAGACAACATAAAAAGATAATCAAGTTAATTGGCTACAGACACAGATACTGATTGTGGATGTAATGGCTAACACTTAAGATGTTTACCAAGTCAAGCAGGTAGCATTTATAATACTGTTCAACACTACCTCAATAATTTTAAAGTAAGGATATGGTGTTCCTGTTGTGAAAAGAAAAATTCCACTCAAAATTGTCTGAAGACACTGGTGTTCCAATGACAGAACTATATACCAACATCTCAACAATTTGCTCCAAAGCCAAGTACATGAATCAACCCAAATGCAGGCTACCTCAAGATTCCTCACGTTATTGCTTTATTCACCTCATTAAACTATATCATTTTCAGTCATGAATGCACAAGCTACAGTTTTCATGTAAATTAAGTGCAGTTTTCATAATTTTATCAAGTTACCAATGAAATTGCTTTTTGTGTACTGATTAATAAAGTCATAATTTTAGCATGCTTCAGCCAGCTGACAAAATTTATTTAAAAGACAAAATTGAATAGCGTAAATAAAGTGTAATGGCATTAAAAACAATACTAATATGAATTATTATCAAAGTGCCAGGAACCTTGGGTTGACCTAATGGTAGAAAATAACAGATTCTTCATTCTATAGAAGTTATTCATGTACACATCAATTTCTTTCAAAAACTGCTTTCCCAGACATCATGTAACTGAATTTGAATGTTCATAGTATCTCCATTGCCTAAAAACACATTGTGTATTTCATCAACCAGACATCCAGACCTCAAGGGTGCCATATTTCCACATAAGGTGGCACACTACAAATGAGCTGTAATGAAAACATTACACACATAATTTTTATTTAAAAATATATATTTCCAAAACAAGTCACAGGACTACAGAGTGATTTTAGGGTGACATTCCAAAATATTGAAGACTGATATCACTTCACAGTTAAGTTGTATAGCTAGCAGTTAATACGTGCATAGTTTTAACATCTTTCAACTGTGCTACAGCTTTTGTTCATCCCACACTAGGCAAAACATGTGTGTGGTTAATAATACCAAAAAAATAATGCTGTACTGGTATGACATGAAACACACTGTAAGGAATAATGAATATTTGAGTTCTCTCAAATTTCATTTATACTTATTTACCACATAATTCTCACAGATTTACTTTGTTTTAAATCTTATTTCCACAACAGGCAACTTATCATGGCCACAGTCATTTTTCTACTGTCAGCAGCTGAGACTGTTTATGAGGGTTCCTGACAAGCTGTGTTCTGGCATCTCTGGGTTGAAGGCTATACTACGTGCTGAGACAACTGACTTGTGGAAGGTACTGTACGGTAGTCCCAGCAGTTGCAGACAAACAATCATGGTGTTGGGAAAATACAGTTATAACCAAGAAATTAACATTGCTGTTATCAGCAGAGGATCAAAGAGAGTAAAGTTGAGCTATTATTTAATTATTTTGACCTGAAACGAATGTCCACACTATGCCTAATTTTTACACATTAATCTCCTTATCACCGCAAAACACATCCATTGCCAATGACATAGCAGCAAACTCGTCGGGAATGGTGGACACCATTTATTTATATTTCTGGCACTGTTGACGCGTGTTCCGCCACCGAGACTACTAACTCTGCTGGCGTTACTAGAGTTTCCTGCTGATCAGTAACATCAGCGCTGTCAGTAGGAAAAGGAATGCAGCCTATATTGTTATTTGTTAATACATACTCAGCTATGTACTTCTGCTATTCTTTGGTGTTACTCACAGCATTAGAATTTGAAATAAAAACATTTTGTGAACAATTCAGTAGTAACAACTGTGACAAAATTGTTCAAGCATAAACTGTCATTGCTTCCAATTTAACCTAGTCAAGAAGGTGCTGTGATTATTTCCATCTACATTACCTTAAGTAAATGCAATAAGAAATAATACTGTTGAAGATCACTGTAATCACAATGCACAACTATATTTTTTTAAAGCATAAGCAACTGTTTCCTGCATCTGTTTATATAAGCTACTGCTTTGTAATTGTATCTCAAATGTAACTTTTTAGAAAAACTGCAGCGAAGTTGTAGCCATGAATTGAAAAAAATATTTATGTCATATGCAGGAAATAGCACGTACTAATACTGTAACAGGCAGGTAATAAAAGCATTAAGCTTTATATAAAAATAATAGGACTTTGAAACAGTGAACTTGTATTCAGGAATGTTTTAACAGTATTCCACTATATACATGTTTTTATCATCATTGCTCGCAGCATTCATGTGTAGTTTGTAACATGTTCCTAAGCATATTTCTCGAAATTCATCACATTTCATGTTGAATGTGAATGTCTTACATCATAAAGATCTCCAAAATTAGCTCTTCACACTTTTACTTTGATGAACAGTCAGGCAAAGAAACCTATGGGGATCAAACCTGGTGAAAATGCAATGCAAAAGCTGGGTAGTACTCTGCCTACCCATTTGTTTTTAAATATTATTAGGGCTCTCCCTCACTGTGTTTGCAAAATGAGGCGGTACTCCATATTGTTCAAACAGTGTTAATAAAGTCATCTTGTTCCAACTGTGGTTCCACATCAAGATACTCATCTCCAGTAATGGTGGCTTCCCAGCATTACATACACCTGAGTTAAGTCTCTCCAATCATGAATGGTACCATGTTGCGGCACATATCATCTCAGATGTGACAGCTGTGTATTGCAAATGTGAAGTGTCCCCTTTGTAATGTCCTGTTGGCACTCCATAATATTTAAAAAAAAATTAATTTCACTGGAATATTTGAATTGTTATAATAATAAAATATTGTGTAATAGGCATATCAATCCATCATTAAAAAAAAACCACCACTATTGTATCCTGGACTTGCTTCTGAGGGAGCATTGAACTAGTCTCGCCTACATCCTTATCACTTATCCAGCCAAATCTGTTTATTCTGAAGTTCACAGAGAACAAATTTCCAAGAGAGTACATATATCAGGTCAATAATTATCTCATCCTCTTGCCTCATCCTGACTCTAATATTACCAAATAAAATGTGACTAATATTCATTAAGTGGGTTCACATCCTTTTAAATCAAACACAAAATCTCTTGAGATACATTACAGTATCAGTAGAATTACAGTCTCAAAGGTAACAAATTTTGAATGCTAAATGGTGGCATGCATGTGGATTTAAGGTAGGCCGATGCTGACCTACTTACATCTGATGTGAACTGTGAGGCCTCCACCACAGACAAGCAGACAGAATAGTAACCTTTCACTGCTGCAGGCCCAGGCAAGTACAAACTATTGTTTCCATTAACCTGCCAAGAGCCAGCAGGTCTTTTCCAAGTATTCATGTTTCCTCCCACATTTTTTTTCTTTTACACTGTCAAGTATCATCTTTTACCAGAGAGTAGACAGCTGTCTTTCAAAACCCCTTGTACAAGGATGTGATGTTTCACCTCACCAGTTGGTACACATGCACACACACACACACACATATGCATGCATGCACGCACACACACAGAGAGAGAGAGTATGTCACAAGCAATTTTATGGACTTGTGAGAGTCATGCAGTCTACATGTGATAACTGATGATGCTTAAGCAAGATAAAAGTAAAAGAGGTGACAAAGGGAAATGGGAACACTATTTTCTTAAAATAGAAACTTTGTCTATCCTGTGATCATTAGGCTTGTGTCATACCTACATTTTTTTTATTCCTGCCTTGTGCATTTTCAGTATTTAAAATCCCAGTTGAAGTACAGGAAACTTAAATTGCTGTGTATTTTTTTTACACTAAAATACAGTGTAATGACTTCCCAAAATACACTAACTGACTTTCCCATTTTCATTACTAATATAAAAATCACAATTTAAAACTAAAAGTAAAGCCATTCATTTCATAAACAAAACAAGGAAAGCTTATACAAGAAACTGGTATTACCACTGCTTGTTCTGATCCAATGAGAATATTACTTTCCATGTTTATAGATTTCCTATGTTTGATAGAACTGTAAAAATTAGTACTGAAAAAAATTCAAAGTACTTTGAACTAAGAATGACATTATAAATATGTAAGAACAGCTTGTATCATCTTTTTATAAGGAAAGTACGGGGAACTGCCTTTGCAGAGAAGGGAAGAGGGGAAGGTTCTCTCCCTCCTTCATTTTTTTTCCACATTCAACAATCATGTTAAGACAATTTGGAGCATACCTACATACAGAACACAACAGCAATTACCGTGCATTGGCTTGCAAGGAAACATCCTTGTTTTAACATTTTAGAATACTACCCTTTTGCTTGGAATGGACTCACAAAATACACATGTCCACACAGTGTTTCATGTACAATTCAACATATTTCCACATACAAGAGACTTACGTTGCAATTGCACATAAATAAAAGCTACCCAGTAGTAGTGTTTTCCAGAAATGTCACAGAATCTGTTTTTAGCCAAAACCACCACAAAATAACTGTGGGTAGTGTATTTGAAACTGTATGACTAATATTATACAAGGAATGGGCTGAAGCATTGCGGAGAAGTCTACACACATGTATCAATGCCGTGCACATTTGCCGGAAAGAAATGCATTGTCCTCTCACTGAATCTCAAAATAACAAGTTTCGTGAGATTCCTGTGGCATAAAGCAAACCAGTCCTGCTGTTCAATTGTTATGAATTGACCAGTTTTGTTGCTCCACAGTAACATGTAACTGCAATACAAATCCTTTAGGATATGGCAGAAGCTAATCTAAAGTGAAACCATTTGTGTAGTAGTATAGTACTTTCTACTCCAGCATTGAACATGTAATCAAATATAATCAAAATTATAACACCACACAAAAGTCAACACAATTGTGTCTATAAACAATTACAAGAAATTAATAAAGTTTGTAATGCCATATCTTATGTCCGCCTGCTCCCTTGTAGATTCACATACATAATTTGAGGTTTCCCATGATGCATGTACAATAACTAATCCAACTACACTTCTTTACTTTGTGACATACTCAACAACTAGACAAAAATAATCTATTTACCAGCTTAACTGGGCATTCCAACACAATACAGCCCAAATTGTGAAGTTCACATAACAAAGAGGATCATAACTTAATCTCTTAGCTAAGAAACACAATCCTAGTTAATGGAATGGACAGGTTACTGATGGCAGTAGGTAAATGCAGTAGTGTGATCCCTACAATGTTGGCGGACAGCGTGCCACTGCTACCAATGCTACAGGCTATCCAAGCTAAAGGCACTTTAGTTGCCATGGAGACACTGGGGCTGCTACTTTTCTGGGTCTTCCTCAGGAGTTTTAAGAGGTGTGCTGTCGCTTATGACAGTAACCACCTCCGGCACCTTCTGATCTGGGTAGTTCCATGGTTGTATGTCAGCTGTGCCAAACACTTGGAAAGAGATGTAAGTCACGCATGCCACGATGGCTGCCACCCAGAACACATAGCGCCACTGTTCCAGGGTTTGCTGCACAAGGAAACAGCAACATGAATAAACAGAAAGAGATACACACTCACATGATTATATTGACACACAAACATACATACACATACATACACATACATTGTATACATATGGTCATCGTATCTACTTTAAGCCCCCAACAAATGCACAGCTATGCATAAAGATGTAATTCGGAACACTCAACCATACATTGTACACCATGCACAAGATGCCCAACTAGCCACAGTGAGTCAGGGGACACGAGGAGACAAGTGATGGCGACTACCACCTTTGTCAAATTAGTTTCCACATCTGAATAACATTGTGAGTTTCGTGTGTCCACCACCAGCCCAGTGTATTTACAGTGTGATTTGTGTGTGTAGTGGGCAACTACACTGAAGAGCCAAAAAAATTGGTATACCTGCCTAATATTGTGTAGGGCCACCGCGAGCACGCAGAAGTACCGCAAGACGACGTGGCATGGACTATACTAATGTCTGAAGGTATGCAGGAGGCATTTCCATGAATCCTGCAGGGCAGTCCACAAATCCATAGGAGTGCAAGGCGGTGGAGATCTCTTCTGAACAGCACGTTGCAAGGCATCCCAGATATGCTCAATAATGTTCATGTCTAGTGATTTAGGTGGCCAATGGAAGTGTCTAAAGTCAGAAGAGTGTTCCTGGAGCCACTCGGTAGCAACTCTCGACGTGTGGGGTGTCGCATTGTCCTGCTGGAATTATCCACGTCCATCGGAATGCACAATGGACATGAATGGGTGCAGGTGATCGGACAGGATGCTTACGTATCTGTCACATGTCAGAGTCGTATCTAGACGTATCAGAGGTCCCATTTCACGCCAACTGTACACGGCCCCATACCATGACAGAGTCTCCACCAGCTTGAACAATTTCCTGTTGACATGTGGAATCCATGGATTCATGAGGATGTCTCCATACCCATACACGTCCATCTTCCCGATACAATTGGAAACGAGACTCGTCAGACCAGGCAACGTGTTTCTAGTCATCAACAGTCCAATGGCGGAGTTGGCGGGCCCAGGCGAGGCATAAAGCTTTGTGTCGTGCAGTCAACAACGGTACACGAGTGGGCCTTCGACTCCGAAAGCCCATATCAATGATGGTCCATTGAATAGTTCGCACGCTGGCACTTGTTGATGCCCCAGCATTGAAATTTGCGCCAATTTGAGAAAGGGTTGCACGTCTGTAACGTTTAATGATTCTCGTCAGTCGTTTGTCCCGTCCGTTCAAGATCTTTTTCCGGCCGCAGTGATGTCGAAGATTTGATGTTTTACCAGATTCCCGATATTCACGGTACACTCGTGAAATGGTCGTACGCGGAAATCCACATTTTATCGCTACCTCGGAGATGCTATGTCCCATCTCTCGTGCGCTGACTATAACACCACGTTCAAACTCACTTAAATCTTGATAACCTGCAATTTTAGCAGCAGTAACTGATCTAGCAACTTTGCCACATGCTTGTTGTCTTATATAGGCGCTGCCGACCGCAATGCATTACTCTGATTGGTTCCATACCTCTGTTATTTGCATACACACGCCTATACCAGTTTTTTTTGGCTCTTCAGTGTATAACTTACCTATTGGTAGCATGCCAATTCTCTCCGTGGAAGTGCTGTTCAGAAAGAATGCTCAGAAAAATAATTTTCAGGGTTGCGTAGAATGTTAAGGGCAAGAATCAATAGCGAAAAATAAACAGTAATTTCAGAAACTAGTTTGGGGAAGGTTGCTTTGGGTTTCTAAACTGTGCTAAACACATGCTCACAGGATGCTGAAATGACTCGTGGCATCACTACTATTCTCTTCAATACACAGCACCCTGGGGAAAAGCAGAATTAAATTGTAATGAGTACATTCCAGATGTTTATTTAGATTTGCTACAATGTTTTTTTTTAATTCTTATTGAAGTGTTAAAATGTGATGTCTATGTAAACTGAATTATCTTCCTAGTACTTCCAAAGAAATTAAATTTCAATGTGTCAGCTTTGGCGGCACATTTGATTTAACTGGGTGAAGATTTAATGATAGTATTGTACCGAATTTGTGACTAACCGGGCCCATCTTTGTTGGGAAAAAGATGCTTGGGGTTTTAACGCTGTAATTTTGGCTCCTTGTATAATACAGCAATAAAGATTTATTTAAATCAGAAGGAATTATTTTGAGTGCTTTAAGACACTAGACGACACCCATCAATGACATCAAGATGTACACTAACTTCATCTTGATTTCCACAAGACCGCAATATCCTGCCCAGCCTGCGTTCTTTTTTTACTAGAAATTTTATGGGACATGAATTTACATTGTATGCCCACCTATAATGTATTCACGGTAACTTCAAGATTTTCTGAAACCCTGCTAAATATCTACTTTCAGGGAGCCGATTANTTCACGGTAACTTCAAGATTTTCTGAAACCCTGCTAAATATCTACTTTCAGGGAGCCGATTATGTATCCTTCCGAAGTATGTAAACAAAACATTGCCATGTGACACCTGTCAAACGTTTTGTAAACAGTGCCATGTGG
>NQII01001364.1:49315-75275 GCA_002778355.1 Clitarchus hookeri
GTACGAGTCCGCTGGACAACAACAGAACTTCATTATAACAAACAAGTGGTAATTTGGGTCCCTTGGAGTTTGTTATAGCGAAGCTTTACTGTATATAGTTTAGCAATATTAACTTTACAATTACGGCATTAAATTTATACATATTAATATTTAACCTACGAACTATTTCTTTTCAGCTATAACCAACATGTCCCTTCAAAACCGTTGTTAATTCTTACGGACTTTTAACAAATTATTAAAATTTATTGAAAAAATATACTTAAAACTTAAAACAACCAATTTATATAGTGCTTCAGTGCTTCAAGACAAAACCTTTTTCCATATACCATTTTTTTATAACCAATTGAACATGTAACTCCTAGGGTGATTTTTCAAAGGTTCTTTTCAAAAGTATCGAAGATACCGTGAATGGATTATAGTAGCTCATTAACTGAACTCGTGCATAACATTTAAGCCAGTCTCCAGCTGAAATTTTTAATAAACTGGAACATTAATCTGATCAAACAAATTATTTAGAATTTTAACCAAGTATAAATACATTAAATTTGAGCAAACAGAAATATTTTTTGCATGGATGAAACAGATGGTAGGTTTGTCTTTATTCTCATCTATTGCAATATTTATGTTAGCCGAAGGAAAAGGTGAATTTAGACTGTACATGGTATCTGTCTTTATGTTATATGCAGCAATCCATCACATCACATTAAAATTGAGCATCACTATGTTAATTCTTTGTGTCCTTCTATATGTCAGTAAATGGAATTTAAAATGATTTTTGTTGTTTCTTGTGTGTGTCTGCAAATGTTGATTTTTTACTACCTTTCTCCATCAATGAGCATAAATTTTTGGTAAGATCTTGTGCACTCTGTTAATGTGTATATTCGGTCATGGTATCCTATACTCATAAAAATTCATGTTATGTGGCAAGCTAATATTAGAACAGCAGGGGTTCTCATCTCGCCCCCACCCCCGACGGGCTTAGTGCGCAGGGGCCGCTTAACAATGTGAGCACCGTCAACTGGTTTGTAGTGTTGAAACGTCAATAAATGACTGCAATCCCCAAGTCAGCTTTTTGATTCACAAGTCTTGCCTGTTAAAGGCATTCTGGGGCCTGTATCCACCAACCAGCCAACCTAAGAGTTTTTAAGTGTTTTTAGTGTAACATGTACTTTTATCAGTGTTTAATTGGTGTGTGGAGTGGACTTACAACTTTGCATTTAGCTAACTTGATACCAGCATAACTGTCCACCTCATAACGGGCATCCGCTGCAGTACTGGGCTGACCGCAACTGCCCACGGCTAGCAGCTTATCCAACAGCGATTAATAACCCTTGAATTGAGATGTAGCGGATCATGGGGATAGCCTAGCCACCTGGACTCGGCCACGATCCACAGCAGCAGAGCAGCCGGTAAGAAGTGTACAACTCGTCTTTGGTGAGTGTTTCTCGCCAGACCTCTGCACGAAGAATGGTGCAGCGGTGATGTCACTACAATTCTCCAACCCGACCTCATGTCATATGGGCCAACGTGGGGCTGGAAAAAGCCACTTTTTAATATTTTTCCAAATTTTGAAAAATTTCAAGTCACATTTTTAAACTCATTGTGCAGCAACTTTCATTCGCCATTGTCTCACTACTATGGTACCCTTCTGGCATAGCCACGAAAGCCATTTGCCAACCTTCTGCAACTTTTAAAAATTTTCAAAAGCCACATTTTAAAATTTTGAAAAGTTGTTTTCAAACAGTTTTCAAACATTTCAAATGTGCTAATCGTGACATTCATTTTTGGGCATCCTAAATGTGTTGCATCAAGCTAAGTGTCATAAACGCGGCAAACAAATCACATAATTATTTTAACCAATTATCAAGTGTTGGAGCTGTATGTAAACTTCACAAATGTCAAGTGTATCAACGTAACGCCATCTGGATGTGTCTCAAAACACCTTTCAGGTGTTACGTACATGTAAATAGCCAAAAAACTGTTTTTTAATCACTTTTGTAAAACCGTGCCAAAACTGGCACGCGGAGTGTTTACAAAGCAAACAATAAAGTGCATAACTGTGTATGCAACATAACTGTGCCAAACTTTCTCAAACTGTTTCTGCAACTTTGTAACATTTTTGGCATTTTTCTTCAAATTTTACATAAAATTTTACGTATCAAATTTTAAGTGTAAGAGAGCCCTTCAGGCACCAGTGGAGTGTCACAACGTAGTTTTAAATAGGCTAAAACAGTGATAAAATAAGTTTCAGGCTCTTAAAGCACAATTTCAAAACATTTTGGCCAACATTTCCATAAAGTTTCTACATGGTGGAAGGGCACGCAGTCAACAGAAGAAAAGAAGAAAATTTGGAAAACTTTAAACCCCACTTAGCCAAATGGTCATCCGAGGTGGTGTCATTATACTGTTCTGATTAAATAAATTTTACACAAAAAAAAAAAAAAAAAGAATTGATGGGGCTTGTAAATAGAATTTAGGAAGAATAAATGGTTAAATACTTGTTATGTCATATTGTTAAAAAACGGTGCCTCTGTTTCCACCCTACACCACAACCCTGCCCACCCGAAGGAGACAGAGGGCTTGGTACGCGAATTGTCTTGTATTTGATGTGGCGTGTAATTGTTCGTTGTTTGTNCTTGTATTTGATGTGGCGTGTAATTGTTCGTTGTTTGTGTGTGTTTTGTGTGTTGTTTATTTCGTTAGTGTTATTACCTATGTATGTGTTATCTGAGCAGAGTGCGTGAGTGAGCCCTTTCTTCTTCTTGCGCACCCCCGCACTCCAACCAGTATGTTGTTTTTTTTTTGAAGTTCCTGTCCAGGGGGAGATGGCCCTCCAGCCCCACCCGCCGTCCCCGATCCGACCATCCGGCAGCCTGCGTACTAGCTTTTCAGCCGGTCCACTCAGCCACCATCGGCCGAAGCGACGAGGGACGGAACCGACATTCCAGTTCCAGTGAAGCCAGAAGACAGACACAAAACTGCATACACCGTGCCAGATGGAAGGTGGTTTCAATTTTGCGCGATGCCATTCTGGTTGAAATGCACGCCATCCACATTTCAAGCCATGGTGGTCCAGGTAGCAGACAGTCTGGTAGGCGACTTCACACTCGCCTGCCTAGACGACGTCGTCATTTGGTCCATGACGTGGGAGGAACACATTCACCACATCTCCCTAGTACTGGAGCGCCTCGCCATCAATGGGCTCACGTGTGCGAACCACAAATGCTAACTCGGAAAAGTACAGCTGGACTTCCTGGGACATATTGTGGACAAAGACTGTAACAGACCGAACCACGAACAACTGCGAGTGATAGATGACTACGAGAGACCATGCACCAGGAAGTAGGTCCAGAAATTTTTTGGCCTGCTGAACTGGTTGCGTGAGTACACCCAAGACTTTGCAGCAATACTGCATCTCTCACCACACTCTTGTCACCCAGCCGCAAGTTCAAGTGGAATGCCGAAGCTGAGGACAGTTTCCTGGCATCAAGAGCCGTTTTAGGGAGCGCAAGGCCCTAGCGCGCCATGGCCCCAGCAGTCATCTCTATGTCCAGACGGATGCCAGCAAACAAGGTCTACATATCATCCTATTCCAACTTGGCGACAACCGCGAATGGCTTATCATCGAATACAGCAGCGCCAAGTTCGGGACAACCGAAAAACGGTATGATGTCAACGAGAGAGAGTGCCTTGCAGTAGTATGGGCGCTCAAACGGTATAGTCCATATTTGGAGTACCAAATACGGACAGACAACTGCTGTCTGTTCTGGTTGCACAGTACGCATGAAGCGCGGAGCAAACGAACCCACTGGTCAATACTACTGCAAGCGTACTATTTCAATGTCGAGTATGTCCCAGGCACGCAGAACCAGCTGACCGACCTGCTGTCCAGATCATCAAGTGCAGTAAACATGCGTATGATGAGGTAGAGTGGGAAGGGATGCTTCCCCCGCCTCTATTTAATATGCCGGTGAAACCAACCTGTTCTAACCTCGCTGCACCAGACGTCTAACTCAATGAGCTCTGTGATGCTGTAGTAAGGGTGTGAAGCAAACAAACTCGGAATTTGTTATGTCACTTCCATTGGCCCGGCGTATCACGTGACATACGCAATTACGTTCGAGAGAGTCTACCATGCAACCACTTTAAGGCTCGATGCGCCGACGGCCAGCAACAACAACCCAGACCACCTATGGAGCCGTTTGAGACGGTAGCCCTCAACCTCACGGGCCCCTACCATACGACATTGATGGGGAAAAGCTTCGTGGTGGTAGTCACCGGACTGTTCTACAAATGGACAGAGGCATACACAGTGCCCAGCGCGCGCACCAGGAACTTCACCCGCATCCTGGAAAACGAGTTTTTCCCACAGTGGGGATATCCCCGAACGTTACTGACAGACAGCGGGACACAATTTGTTGGAAGGAAGTGGTGCCATCTTTGCACAAAGTGGGGAGTGATGCAAAGTATTACAGCGATCTATCATCCTCGTGCCAACCTCACGGAGCGCAGAAACCCAGACCTCAAGGTCCAGCTGCGCCTCCATGTGGGGAAAGACCACACATCCTGAACCGACCAGCTGCCCTGCGCACTCCACCGTCGTGCCAACGAGGAAACAGGAATATCACCTGCCGCAATATCTCAAGGGCGTGAGTTGACACTCCCAGGCGAATACAACTGTCTACCAGCAGAGGGAGCCAGTGAACCAGAGAGCAGCACCGCCAGGCAATGGCGGAGAAGACAAGAGTTGGAAGCAGCCTGAGTACACCAGGCGCCCTATATCAACAAGTGGGTACCCCTCACTACACAACCACCGAAGCTACTGAAGGTCTTCATCAGGAAGCACCTGCTGTCCTCGCCACGCAAAAACTTTTGTGCTGGCCTTGGCACCAAGTGGAATAGTCCGCATGTAGTCACAAAGACTTCAGTGGCCACTACATATCTGGTCTGCATCAATCGCCAATGGACCATCCGCATCCACAGGGATGACTTCAGGTGAGTTGCGCGCCAGGAAGCTCAAGCAGAGTCCACAGACACCGAATCGCAACAGCCACAAACGTTGAACCGTCAACGCAAGCGGCGGAATCATCAGGCTACACAATGAGAGAATTGTTCTGCCCACGACTACCGGCGTCCAAACGCCCTCAGGGATAGTACGTGGAGGACAAGACCACACCACAGCGGCCGAAATATCACGAGCAGAAACTGCAACAACGCCTGCACACGTCACGATGCCCTGCGTCGTGATGCCTGACGTCAAGGCGCTCTGCGCCGAGGCGTCTACTCCTGCTAACACTGCCTAACCACGTACGGACAAGGAGGCACCTGGAGGTAGCACGTCCGGACAGGCTAATCTCCCCACGGCCGTCACGTCAACAGCGGAGACCACAGAGTGCAGCAGAGCAGGTACTCTATGAGCAGCCAGTCAGACGTCCGAGAGGGAACCCCTCAACAGGGACTCCTGCGACCCCTCTCGAAGTCGCCGGCCAAACCGGCGCCCCGTACCATTTGCAGCAGCAGCAGTGACGACAAGAGTGGGAACGAGAGTGACACGCCTCCACGCCACTTCAAGCCACCTCGTCCAGTCAAGCGGACCCGGTGCGTAGTCTGTCGGGACTGTATGTCCATCAGTACTGCCAGGCACCGGCACGCCCGTCAACAGCGCACACTGGCGCCACTCAACACAACACCAGCAGAGCGACCCTCACAGGGGCGCTACAACATGCAACCACACAGGGCCCGGCCGTAGGCTCCAGTGTGCTGCGCCTGACGGCGTAGCTACCAAGCAGATGACGGCGTGGTGCACAAACAGTCNTCTCTCTCGCTTCTTTCCTCGTATTTCATCCATAATATAAATTCCTATGCTCCAATCCCATACAAACAGCAACATTTGCTTAGTTATTAAAGTTATGTGTACAATTCGTTAATTAATTATTTATAATTTGACGTGAGCCCAAACTCACTGGTCTCCGTGATCGTTCGCTGCACCACAATACAACAATGGCCAAGCACCGTGCCCATCAGCTATAGTATCTCGATAGTGTATGGGAAAGCACCGCTTCACCCAACACCGTGTGAGTCAGCTGACGGTACCACTTTGATCCAACCACATGGGCGACACCAGGACATCCTCGTGGTTTGGATCCCAACTGACCGGCACATGTGCTCATACTCAGCACTGTGCTATCAGAGCGTAGCATGCGTGAAAGCAACACCAGGCTTCGTAGCACCCCTCATCATTGGGATGTATACGAACAACCGACGCCATTGTGCAACACTAAGTGTTTGTGAGTGTTAGTGGTCCCCAAAAGCAGAGAAAAATCCTTCCAGGTGTACACAAAGTGCAAACCACAAGTAAACGGTGCTACTAAATATAATTACAAATTACATTAAAGTGAAGTGTCAATGACTTCCTACTTGGAGCACGGACTTCACCCGTGCCAACCTAAGTTTAGCTCCTACAGTCATCACCTGACTGGAAGCATCTCAGTTTGTGTGTTTTAGTAGGAATAGTGAGTGTAAAAGTATATATGTTTATTTTTGAAGCAGTCAACAGGTTTACGGACTCGGATCGACATGTTTACAGCACTACGTGCCCATAAACATAACAGCACAGAAGTGCGTTGTCATGAAAAATTAAGTATCTTGTTTGGTATAGAAAATATACAAGTTTTTGTGACTGACAATGTTCAGTCTACATTTAGTTAAGGGAGCTTTCCCACCCATGCATTTTAAACAATTAAGGGCCTCACCCTATTTTGCATTTCTTTTACGTTCACGCGTTTCCGACTTCCTGCGTCTTCACGGCAAGTGGCTGGAAAGACGCCGGCAGCCATTTAGCCTGAAGTGAGCATTCAATGGAGCCATCCGCACAGTTTGCGACTTCCGGGCACTTTATCAACTTCTTTGTCTTCCACCAAAATCTATAGTTTTAACTTCTTTTTCGAACAGAGCAGTATTACTTCATCACCCAGGAGGAGCGCCTCTCCATCTCCTGCAGACTTACAGCCCCAGGAGTGCAGGTTCACCTTTTTAATCCGGAGAGCACATGCTCATTTTTTCCGCGTCAGCTCCCGACTGGCTTAGTGGGCCTGGTCCGCTTAACGATGTGAGCACCGTCAACTGGTTTGTAGTGTCAAAACTTCAATAAATTACTGCAATCCCCAAGTCGGCGTTTTAATTTACAGACCTTGCCTCTTAAAGACATTTCGGGAGGTGTACCCACCTACCAGCCATCCTAAGGGTTCTTAAGAGTTTTCATTACTTGTGTTTAATTTGCGTGTGGAGTGGTCTTAGAACTCCGCATTTAGCTAACTTGATATGAGCATAACTGTGCACCTCACAACGGGCACCTGCGGTGGTATTGGGCCGACCGCGACTGCCTACGGCTAGCAGCCTATCAAATAGCAATTAATAACCCTTAAATTGAGACGTAGAGGATCAGGAGAACAGTCTAGCCACCTGGGTGACTCGGCCACGAACCACATCAGCAGAGCAACTGGTAAGAAATCTACAAGACGTCTCTGGTGAATGTTTCCCGCCAGAAATCTGCACAAAGAACGGTGCAGCAGTGATGTCACTACCACTCTCCAACCCTCACCTAATGTGTTGTATGCACACCATTAGCAGTGTACACTGTGTGTGTGTTTAACACTTGGAACCACTGCAAAGGGCCACCTCTGCATGAAACTGGTGATATCAAATATTAGTCTTGTCTAATTTTCAAATATTACTGACTGCTGGAGGCCTGTTTATGTACAGAACATATAATTTAATAAACATATACCTTCTCAATACAAGATATATTGTTTGGAAGACATTTGCTACTCATGAAGGGGTTTGTAGTCAAAATGCTTTTGTATTAGTATTGCTCAGACTCCTGTAATGTTTTTACATAAGAATGTTAAATATGAGCCAAATGATGAAATGCTTTGTAAATTTCTTGTTACAACTGGTAGTATTCATATTTTGGGCCTTGCTTAGTAAAACTAGCTTCTACAAAACTGCAGCAAGCATGAAAGGTTTACGTATCATATTCTCTGTATGAAAATTCACTGAAAGGCAGCCTTAAATAGTTATTATAGTGCATTCATGGTTTCTTCCGATGTTTCGAAACAAAGCTAAGAAAAATCCCCCAAGGAGTAACATGTCCACCAATTTTTTTAATAACTTCTATACCACAAACATTAAACACTGTGATTAACTTTAAAGTATTATATTTTCGATTGAATGAAACTTTAACTTAATATCTTCCATAAATTGTAATATTTATTTTGTATTCAATAGGAATGAAAAACAGTGAGAGCAGCGATGTGTTGGCAACGGCTAGTAAGAAATAGTTCACAGTTAAAATATAGTTTTAACCTAGTGTTGTAGTATGCTATTTGTAAATTAAACATTTCCTACTGAAATATTCAAATTTTTAGTTAGCACTTATAGACACATATTTCATTGTTACTGTTAAAAATACCAGCGCAAAATATAGTGCATGGGCCCTAGTGACCTGGTGGTTCTTATTTTGTCAAGGAAGAAACTTGAATAGGCGGAGCAGTGCTTATCACACACTCTAAAAGATTCGCAGCGCTAGAATTAGCAGGGAAATTATACATGTTTTCAATTTTAGCATATTTCATATTTATTACAGCAAAATGAAAACAAGGTTTGAAAACTTATTATAACATTCAGATGTGATGGCAGGGCAGTTACAAATTATAAGTTGGCAGGAGTAGTGACGACGGTACGTTGCTTTTTGTTGAACAAAGTGTTTAATTTTTATTCCTACAAAAAATACTTAAAATTACCACAGCAAGTTTCTACACTTTGCGTTTTTTAAACCTACCTAGGCAAGTTACGATGTTGTGATAAATCTGTATTTCCATGGCAAATAAATATACTGCAACATGTGTCAGATGGGATGCGAGTGAAATCACCATTATAGCGTCTCAATTTGAGCAGTTACGCTGAGCCATTGTGTGGGTCAATGCAAATATTCGACATGCAAAATTTATAATTTTTTGCCGTAAACTGTTTTTATGACTAAATTAATTATTTGAAAGTCATGTCTGTTTATTTATTAAAACTTCGTAACTTTACCCTAAGTATTTGAAACACAATTGCGTAAAGTGCTTACGTTTCTGTGATTTGAATGTTTGCCACAATCCCAACAAATTGCTAAAGCCCAGTCAGAAAAGTTTAAATAGATAATTAAATAAACCTAGTAAAATCTAAGTATGAAAAGAAATATGAGCTGAATAAAAGTTACGGTAGGCTTATTTGTGTGCATGTATATTCGCCACTATCTTTTAAGTTTGTCGCTGCTTTGTACAAAAATAAGCGACATGAGTTGCATGTTTGGATTTACTGTCTTTTCGTTGGACTGCTCCGTTTTATTATTTTTTTTACAATTACGACTGTAATTTTAATGAAATAACCCAACACATATCAATAGCAAGTGGTTAAATACTACAGTTCTTTCCCCCACAGTTGTAACAGGGTTAAACACAGTCATGGCAAAATATTCAAGTGTATTGTGTGTAATGTGCAATATAATGAATAACAGAAATATGTTAACAATATGTAAAATAATAACCATAATAAATATAATCAATACATTATTAAAAAGTCATAAAGTTAACCTAAATACGGTTATAGGTCTTAATTGTGAACATTTATACGTAATGGTTTTTGAAATATGCCAGAATTCCTTGAATAGCTGGAAACAGTAAACGAAGCATTTGACAGTTGAAACCTAGAAGTCACATGTGTTTATGTTTACATGTAGCAGAAGGATACATAATTGCTAACTAAAAGTAGAACTTTTGCAGGGTTTCAGAAAAGTTTGAAAAAACAGTGAATGGCCTATAACAGCTGATATGTTGCAACATACTACATAGCATGATGGCAATAGCTGTGAGCCAATGACATGGCAAGACTTACCTGCTCCTGCAGGATGAAGCCAGCAGCCAGTGGAGACAGGAAACTGGCACTCATGTGGATAGTCTGAGCAAATGCCAGCACTGGTCCTGGAACAAGCAGTTCAGTCAGCCACACACTACAGCTACACACACCACAGGTTTGTGCTGCTTGCTCACTGATGCAAGTGGCCACAACATAATATGAACCCACCTGGCTTGCCTAGCCAGAAAATAAAATAGCAAATAAATACAGGCCAACAGTGCCTCACATTTACCAGCAACTTTGTGACTAGGCTGCCTGTACACCGAGGCACTTTTTATGGAACATAGGTGCTATTAAACAAATAACTGGTGTGGCATGTTGTTGACTGAATATAATCATTAATCAATAATAATTAAGTTATGAAAATATAATCATTAATCAATAATGATTAAGTTACGAAAATACATCCCCCAGGGAGGAGATGCGGAGACCGGAGGGGTCTGATTTAAAACATTTTCGCGTCTGGAAGCCACCGTTTTCAATGGATTTCGTCAGGATTTGAGGGAGGGCTGTCTCTTTGGACACTCCCTCGGTTAAGAGTTAGTTAGGCGCTTTTGAATAAAGGTTGGTAACATAACGGTGTACCATAATATATACATATATATAATAACTATGGTACACAGTTGCTTAATCCATATTTTGCGTACCGCAATTGTGGTACAAAGTACCATAATGTCTGTATTTTGTACGATATTTTCGAAATTCGTACTATAATGGACTCTTGCACCTTCCAACTTTATGGTACATACCATATAAGAAGGCCACTTTCTGACAGTCAGTGAGTGGCAACTTCACTTATACGAAACAAACAAAGTGCCATTTACAAAATCATGTATCAGCTGATGCACGAACGAACAAAAGTTAAAATTACGTTGGCTATTCTGAGTGCACTGCCGAGGCACATTGGAAAAGCAGAAAATGCGCGGATAAGAAAGAGTTTGTAGATTTATTAATACATTTTATTTTACGAGGTCACAAAACAATGGTTGTTAGTGTTAAAAACTAAACTTCGTGATAATGTAGTTATGTTTAGGTGATCAAAATGAAATGTACAATAGAACGATACGACGTGGAAAAGTTTTCTGAAGTTGTGCTAACTTCAGAAAGCTTTTTCACGTCGTATCATCCATCTCAAACCTTGCTTTCAACACGTCCATGATATTAATTCCAAAAGCATACAGAAATATTGCATAATATTGTTGAATTATTTTTTCTAATAATTTTACGAAACGACACGAATTTGAAATATATTTCCAGCTCGTAACATAAGAATTATCAATTTTAAAAAATACGCTATCTGTTGACCATAAAGAGAGTTATTCAAAACTTTGTCGTGACGTGCTGCGCGCTATTTATCGGATATTCTGCGAGCTATTACCAGCCAGAAATGAACCTCTTTCCTGCGCGATATATAACGAATTTACAAACATATGCCAATAGTTATATTTTTCCACGAGCTCTGCCTAATTTTTAAAGAAACATATATTTCATATACAACAATTTGGAGTACAAGTTATTTATATTCGGCCGGTAATCGTTCGTCTACGTAAATTATACGCCATATTGTTCTCTAGAAACCCATCTCCTTGATTCCGTAGACACGCGTGAATAGTTTTTAGGCAATTCTAACGTTATTCCACGTCACATATTTCCAATTAGAATATATTAGCTATAACGTCCAAAGTGTAATAATAGATACAACAGACCGCCTCGCAAATTTTAACCCAAATTCACTATCTCGGACAAATTAAAAAAGAGTTATCAAATATCTAACATTTTATATATTTACTTTTATAACCTACTTATATTTTTAGACAGATGTCAGTCTTAAAATATCTTAAAATTTGTTTAGCATTACAGTACAATGACAAGTGGATTAGCTGGCAGCGTGTTGATAAAAAATACAGCCCCTACGTGACGGACCAGCTGATGGCGGAAGGATACGTAGTCAGATGTAAACAGTGGCGCTACTTTCACCGAGCTGTCAAAAAGTGGCCTTCTTATATGGTACAGAATATACCTTTAGGCCTGAAATGAACGTGGTTGAGCCGTACAAGTATTAGACCTACACCATAAATATCGTTATTTCATACGATAATTTCGGAATTCCTACACTTACCAAGCTTATCGCAGGCCATATTTATGACCTGGGTTTCAGATTGCACGCATGTACATGCTTCGCCGTTCTTGAGTAAGAACGCGGGTTATGCGGGCCACCTAGGAAAACATTCATACAATTACACTGTCAAAAAAAAAAAANCCTATTCACCCCATTTTATGGTACCGAGCTGTTGTGAAAGCAGGTGGTTCATACTCATTAATCAAGAATGGAAGTTTGAAGGGTGACTTTGGGGGCGCGCGGTGCCCCCTCCCCCTTAAGGGGTAGAGTACTGGAACAAAGTTTGTGCACACCTTTGAACCTTCCTCTTTCGATCCCCCCCCCCCACCACCTCTCCCACCCCAGGGAGGAGATGTGGAGACCGGAGGGGTATGTTTTCAAAAATTTTCACCTCTGGAAGCCGCCGTTTTCGGTGGATTTCACCAGGATTTGAGGGAGGGCTGTCTCTTTGGACCTTCCCTTGGCCGTTGGGTCAGTTATGCCCTTTTGGAAAAATGTAGGTACCCCTGTGGGGAGGGGGGAATTTATGTTTTTCGGCTCTTGGAGCCACAGTTTTGTAAGTACAAACCATCAGACAGTTATCTGACATAATACAATCTTATTATTTCTTTTATACATAACATACTGTATATATTGTAACGTGGCAGCCGCCAGAAGTGGCTACTGGAAATTACAGCTTGGTTCGCTCAATCGGTAGAGACATGAAACTTAAAAAAGGTGCCAAATAATAATATAAAATAAATTCAAGTCTCGGATTTGTTACTCTTTACTTTTATTTATCATTCAAATATAACAGTTCCCACACAAGCTTCAGATATGCAGAGTCCCAAACAGTTAGTTTCAGCAGACAAACAAACAAAGAGCAGCGCCACAGTAGTTTATTTCTTATTCATCAAGTCATTTAAAGCTTGCATCGCAAGAGGAATTTACGAAGGCAGGAGGGATGTCAGTCCCCTCCTGGCACCCTACCGACCTACCACACCGGCGGAGAAATAAATGAGCAGGATAAAATTTGCCAGTTTGGGGGGTATTTGCCACATCGATGCGTCTTCTTCGGTAGCTGGTTGTCTACTGCTTCTCTTTGCTTTGTTAGCGGGCGGTAGTCACACAGGGTATAAGTCGTCCGTGCCTACCCTCACTCTTCGCCCCAGGGTGCCAAAAACCTGACCAAATAAGGGCATGGCGTGGGCCGGAATCCCACGCCATGCCGAACTGCGCCATGGTGAAAACAATATCACACATCTAAAACAAAAACTGTCTACTACAGTAGGAAAGCTTCTATCGACAAATGCTGACGGGAACAAAAACTACATTTCTGAAAAGGCAAACGTATGCCCGATAAACATTTTACCACGGCAATAACTTTCAATTCTGATAAAATATTACAAAGCCTCGCAAAACGAAAAAAAAATGAACCAAGTATACCGATAATTATTATAACTGCATCATTACAATATTTTGACCAAACAGAGCCTGCAACGAACAGTTATATCATAACAAAGCCTATGTAAATTGCATTATATATTAAAAATTAAAGTTTCTACCTCTGAAGTGTATACAAAATTGCACAATACACTAGATCTTATAAAATAATGTATTTGAATTTGAATTGATGGAGTTATGCAAACCAAGCCCAGCTATTTACGTACAAGCAGGAAATTCTAGATTAGGCCCCAAACAGGCAGGACCAGTAGTCAGGAAGAAAAAGTTAACAGAATTTTCAAAGTTATGTTGACCTTAACTTTGTTGATGGGTTAATTTTAGATTAATTCTACCTAGTAGAGGAGAGGTGGGGTTCTTACAGTTTGAGTACACAGTAGTGTCTATACCTCAGAGAGCTCAAGATGTCTCTAATCCTTATTGGTCCTCAAAATTACAGTAAGCAGAGGCTGGGGGTCACACCACAGTGGTATAGTGGTCAGACTACTTGTGTCCCACCTAGGCGAACCAAATTCGATTTCCGGTGCGGTCACTCCAGATTTATGCACGTGAGAATCATGCCGGACAATGAATCTGATAGGCGGGGTTTCTCGGGGATTTCCTATTACCCCGCCCTTGCATTCTGGCGCTGTTCCATACTCACCTCACTTTACCCCCATCGGCTCTCAAAATAACGATGTTAAGAGCCGCCCAAATCTCTTCACTCCAAGCAGAGGCAGTTACCACTATAGGTTGACTGGAACTGGTTCAGGTTTTGGTGTTACCTTTTCTTGGGGTCTGGGGTTAAATCGGGCTGTTACGCAGAAGAGCAGTATCAATAGGTTTCTTGTAGTACCAGTCGCAGTAACTAAGGGTAATTTCAATGTTCTTGGCAGACATTCAACCTGTGGTTCAGTTAAGTAAAGTAAAATGTGCACCAGGGGTCAATCAAAATCTACGTCACTTTGTTGAACATACTGGAGTGGAAAAACATACTGTACCCGAGCCCTGTGTGTGTTATTGGTCTGTCAATAAACCAGACACATTCAAACTTGGCCTGTATTCTCACTCAGTTCTCTTTTGTTTCAAACCCCTTGTGTCTGCTATTATCCCCTTTCGTCATCGGTCCTATTGACATTCTTCCAGGAGTAGGCACACCACCTCCCCCTCTTTTTCGTCACGCTTCAGACAGTTGGAAGGAAGCATCTGGTTCTGTGCTATAGGTTGGGATATGGTGGTAATCCCACCCTGCCAGTCAACACCAGAAAGGGGTGCATAGATGCCATCATCACTTTCTGCGGGATACTTGGCATGCTGGTGGTAATCCCGCCCTCCCTGAGTACTCTCAGAAAACTGACGGTAGTGTTCACTAGGGACGCAGCTCGCGAACCTTTCCTGGGGGACTCGGAGCAGCGGTCACCTCCCCTATCTACTACCTCGGGAGGCCACCCAGAATCTCTTCCCTTGATGTGTCTCAATGGCTATCTCTGCTCCTACTGGACACCTGCTCAAGCCACTCTTTCTTTGTCACCCCTATATGCAGTGCCATTGGGCTGGGCAGAGGCAGATAGCCAAGCAGGCCTTGGCCTTAGCCAGGAAGGCTGTGGAGTCTGTGCACAGGCTCGACCTGGATGTGCACGGGACCTGGTGATCGCGAAAGGCTAGGGGTAGTTTTCCTTGTATTGCGATGAGTATGTAGCGCCCGTTTAGGGGCAACTTACTTTGCTTCGCTCTGCATCTCTGCTCACTGGCAATTATTATGTGTGCGCTTCGGTTGAGTAGTATTTGGTATTCATCTCAGTTCTCCTTTGTTTCTTACGTGTCTCTTGGAATGCCTGACGGGTTTGGATGTTGGCGGTATTGTGGTTCACATCTCCCTTTAGTACGTGACATCGCACGTGATGATGCAAAGTCAGAAAAAAAATAGCATTACTCTTGTGCATCACGCGTTAACACATTAGTCTTTCCTGACAGTTTTTAAATCATGCATAACCATAATGTCCTGGCAACTGCATTTCCCGACTCTTGCTTCTCGTTTTTCTGGTGGCTTCCCTTCTGTGTCTTAAGGGGGGCAACTAAGTCGGCACTAGCCTGATCCTTGGTGGTTTTCTCTCTATTGGCTACAATGAGGACTTTCAATGTGGGGGAGTCACATTGTAGGTGCCTATCTGGACAATACCGACACCTCTGCAAGGATCTGCTTACGGTTCAGGCGAGCAGCAAATAAGTCCCAGGTCATCACAAATTTGCTGTACCTATTCCACCAGGAAAGGGTGGAGCCCTTAAATTGGTCACCTACCTTCAGCAGCCATAGCTTGTTGGGAATTGCACCGGTCTTGAACTTGTGCTTACAAGTATTTATAAAGAACTCAGGGTCTTCATGAAAATTCAAGCAGTACTATAGCCTCTGGTATTCTCGGTTCTTGTTCTGGCCGGCTCACGGGGGCTCGGCTGGGTTTCAAAGGGTGTTCCCATTCCATCAGTTTTTGGCGTGCTTCACAGAAGTATACCACGCCTCTTGTGCCATAGGCATCGTTTGGCTATCCCAAACAAATATGGTGGAAAGTCTGCGGACATGTCACACATTGGACTTGTCGTGTTTTGCGTCCCAGTCAATTAAGCAAGTTGCAGTGCGTTTGCTGCTCCTGGCAGGGGAGGCAACGGTACTCCAACACTTTGATTGGTCGAATTGTGTTGGGCCAGTTGATACACTCATAGCAATAGCACTGCGGGAAAAGGTTGCATGTGATTGTGTACAGTCCCGTTCCCCAACACTGGGGAGCGCTGCATTACTCCAGCTGTTAACTTTCATATAGGATCACTCCCCTCTTCCCTCATTCCTTTTCCAGAGTTTATTTTGATGTGCTTCAATTTGTGTTCCTTCAGTCCTCGTCAGGAGGTCATGTTCTGGGACTAACAAGTTCGGCTGTTGGCTCTGGTTTGGTCTTGCAACTTCGTGCCTCGTACGGAGGTCGAATCGTCTCCCTTCCAGTATCGCATCTCTCCTTTGCTGTCCTATGGTACACATCTCCTCCATACTGCTTGCCCATCTCCTTTCCTCATCTGCAGGCCTAGGTCAATCAAATTGTCTTGGGTTAGTAGGTTATTGGGTGCCACTGGGTTTTGTTCGAGACTCCCTGAAGCCTCACTGTTTATTCCGACTAGCTCGGCAGGGTCGAGACCCCTTCTCTTGGGTATCGTGTAGTCTGGTTCTGTTCTTCTGCCTACACAGAATTTACTATGGTCCCACATAGAGCGCCAAAAATAACTTGATGCTACTTGCTGCCTGTGATATACAGAGTGAATCGTAGGGCACGAGTTATCTCTCTGTCGCAGACTACTGGCGACTTGGGTGTCGAGGGTTGAAACCTCGGATAATGCTTCTGCTTTCCTTTGCTCTATGCGGCCTTATGGAGGATGTGTCTTCAGGACCAATTTGGGGTAGGCTTATTATACTTGGTCTTACCAGGGTGGCTGTCATTCTCTTCGGTTGCGAAGGAGTAGGAAGTGTCACTGATCTTACCAGGGGAGAGGTGGGTCTGCGACTGAGCATGGCTGCGATGTAGGTGATGTATAGAGGTCAAAGGAACAGTGATCGGTACATGTATGGCTCCATTCTATGCCAATCTGTTTATGGGCAGGTTAGAAGAAAACTTCCTCAGTCACCAACAAACCCAATCACAGTGCTGGATGCATTTCATCGACAAGACATCTTCATGATATGAACTTCCACTGAAGACTGCTTAATTCACTTTCTGAACAACTTAAATGCACACAGTTCGCTCAAGTTCACCTGGTTATATTCCAAAACACATGCTATATTCCTGGATGTTGAACTGACTCTCCACAATGGCACAATTCAAACTGCTGTACTGTACACATCAAACCCACTATCATCCTCCAGTACTTACATTTCAACAGCTACCATCTATACCATGCCAAAAAATCCCCTACACTTCAGTCTTGCCACAAGAGCCAAATGTATCTGCTCCACCAACAGTGATAACAAATAGCCAGAGCATTCACTGACAGAAGCTACCCGAGGCCCCTTGTCTACAAACAGATTCAGCAAGCAATCTCAAATGCCGGAACACAAACCAAGGTTAACATCTCGGATATTTACTCTGCTGGTCCTATATCATGAAGGTCTAAGTAAACTCAGAACCATTTTCCACACTGGGTATAAAATTATGGCTTCCTTACGACAAACACAAGACCTGCTTTCCAAACTGCCCAAATTAGTCTTCAAAAGGCCACCTACTAAACTCCACAACAAACTGGTTTGTCCGAAGCTGTAGCCTACCACAAATGCCAATCAGACTATTGCCCCAGAGGGTCCCACCCCTGCAATAGCCCATGCTGTGGCTCCTGTGCCATCCACCAACCATCAATTACTTTGATAACAGACTCACTAGCCATAGGTACCACATCCATTGCAACTATAACTGTGCAACAGAAAATCTGATTTATCAACTTCAGTGCCAACACTGTAATGCAGAATACATCGGACTCACCACCAACATGCTCAGGCAGAGAATGAATGGTCATAGAGCAGACACTAAACAAGCCATAGCTAGTCACATCCACAACCTACAAGACAAACCAGTTGCCGCATTGTGCAAAAAAGATTTCGACTCCTGCTACAGTACAAGAGTTGCGAGAGCCTTACCACCTTCAAGCAAAAACTCAGAACTCAGACGCTGGGAATTTGTTTATCAATTTATAACAAAATCCAGGCAGCCTCGGGTCTCAATATAAGATAATCACAGCCTCCAAAACCATACTCATCAACTATATTGGCTGCACCCTAGTTTGCCACCTGGCCGCTAGGTTTACTACCAACAGTGTCCTTCCACACAATTTCGATGTCCTACAACTCGCCGCCTGATGAAGCTGGCGTAGCCGGCAAAACGTCACAATTGTGCAACCACATGAGAAATGTGTTGTCCTTCCTTGTGTGTGTTCCTGTTGACAAGTAGTAGAATGTGATTACTTGAGTTTCTGTCCTTTTATATATTTTTGCCATGTTAATTAATTGATTGATTGATTGGTAAGGGCTTATTAATATCCCCCAGTGTTATGCCTGAAGGCTTATCAGGGGACGGCTTACAAACTAACTTATGACCTAAGTTAAACTATCATCCATGCCTTACCTGGGATTCGAACCCCGAGCCTCCGCACCCCAGAATGGCGCACACCAACCGACTGCACCACAGGAGGTTGACACCATGTTAACTGTTTCATCTTAATGTTCTTAATGTTTACTACTGATTTAACCTTTTCAGTTTGACATGCAATACAGCTGTGTGCAATAGAAAACTTGAACATTACAGAGTACTAGAAAACAGGTGTTATGCCTTTTTCTTGCCTCTGTCAGCAGGAAGTACAAATACCTGTAACTGAATAGTAAAAAGTGCTTCACTACCACAAATTATTACTGCCTACTGGAATAATTTTTTTAAAAATTGTAATGCTTGCACAGGTTGACGCACCACAGGTGACGTCTGTTGTCCCTTTAGCCTCCGCCACAGCCATAGCCCCCCTGGTCAAACTCAATTAGCCGTGCATGCCACTATACCATCTTGATGTGAGGGTACTAAGCCTGCAAAGCTGCTGCTGCTGCTGCTGCTGCTGCCACCTGTATGGCTGCTGCTGGCATCACACCACCGCCTGGGGGCGTACGATCTTTTCACCCCTCTGCCACTTTCAGCCTACTTCGTCGCTATCTCTTTGCTCTCCTTGCAATTCCCTCGCTCGCTCTGGGGCCTAGGGTGTATACACCAGCCAAGAATAGCAGTTTGAGACTGGTTCGCCTCAGCTCAGTTGTATGTCGTTACTCTGACGAGCATGTATCGACCTTTGCTTCATCTAGAAGCTTTTCGCTTTACCTCCAATGTTAGCCACAGTGCTAAGTCTTTACGCTGTCTTCCGAGTTTGCAGTTATTTGGGGTCACCCTCACCCCGCCGGTATCCATGTCTTCTGGGAGTACTTCCCATATAGTACTAGTTGGCAACCTAGGTTTGGCCCTTCAGGCCTGTTGTAGGTACAGGTTGGTTTATTCTGTTTTTCATTGGTTTATCAATAAAACAGATATAAATTACGTGGGTGTGTCTCTACCAGTTCTTTATCTTTCAAAACCTGTTTCCCCGCATTCACCCCATTTCGACCTGTCCCCTCACACATTCTTCCAGGATTTGGCAAATCCCCCCCCGCCCCCAACTCGTCATTCAGGCATATTCAGCACCTAGCATCCCTCTTTGTACTGGGGACTGGAGTATGGCAATAACCCCGCCATGTCGGTTACCACTGGAGAGGAGTGTTTAGCCACTGTAGAAACCTTCAGTGGAGTGCATGGTATGCCAGCGATAACCCTGCCCTACCTGCATACTTGCTGAGGACATGCAGTANAGAAACCTTCAGTGGAGTGCATGGTATGCCAGCGATAACCCTGCCCTACCTGCATACTTGCTGAGGACATGCAGTAGATGACACCCTATTGCACAATTTGCAAACTTTCCCATGGAGAACCAGAGGGTGANATTTGCAAACTTTCCCATGGAGAACCAGAGGGTCAGCGATAATCCTGCTCACTTCACTATCCTGGGGCCTTATACTAGAGTTTTCAGTCATATGCAAGTAGCTAGTCGAGTGATGTTTTGCAGAACGGGACACAGTTTTGGTATGCTGGAACTATTCGGGTCCGCTCCTGTGTGAATTGAGTGCTCGGAATGGAAGTAGAGTGGTTGGAACAGAGTGACTTGGCTATCTCGTATACGACTGCGTGGTGGGAATCATACTGTAGTGTTGCTTGGCAGCTCATACAGCTTCAAATAAAAGCAGAACATTAATTTATGCATTGATATGATCCTCAAAATTACTTACAGTATTTAGTTTGAAGTAGGTACTTAAAATTTTATCTCATCCTCACTTCTTTGTTATAATGTATTTGTTATTTCAGTTAGCTTATACATCATTTTAATTAATCTAAATGTGCTGTATTTTATTTTATTTCGAATTTTTTGATTAATTTTAATTGTTCACACAATTTTTCTGTACTGAGACACATTTTATTGCCTCTTTTACTTACATTCTTGGTATTTGGTCATGCTGAAATGTTCATTTTCGTTAGTGTAAGTTACATTGCGCTATTGCAATCTTAATATCTCTCCCATTAAATTGTTTCCAGGGTTCTTGACACACATGTAAATATTGATTAGACATATAGTAATTAACATTATTCAATAAATTGATCTGGTTTCACATATCCTTTTCGGTTAGATAATTTAAGAAATTATTGGTATTCCTTATGCCAGTGTACTGACGTTTTCAATTTGATTCAGTGTAAGTGAAAACATTTTAGCCTTAATTTTGCATTTCTTCCAAAAAATATTTAAATATTACCACATTTGGATAAGCATTTTGCGTAAATTTGTTTCAACCATTAGTCACTAATCCCTTAAATTACTATTACTGTAAACTTTGAATAGTTACAATGGCTCCACTTGAAGTCACTATAAGCATAGTGATTATTATGGTGCTGAATTTCCCAGATTTATAAGTTCGCTGTATGTCTTGAGAACTTGAGAACATCTCCTTTGCGAACAATAGCGGGTATTTATAAAGAGGGATAATTTTACAAAAATATCATCACATGTCAATAATAGCAAATGTATTACAATCATATTGAAGTTTAGTAAGACGTGGAACTATGACTTAATCTTGAGAACACAGTCATCAAGAGGCATATTTAATTCACAGTACTTTTGTACTAGGTCTAAGAATTAGGACGTAATGCTCTCACATTTTACTTTTATTTAGTATTCTACTAAATTACTGTTTAATAAATTTTGCTGTTAGGTGCTGGTTAGTAATTGCTAAAACAATGATTGCTGTTTGTTTTAAATTAGATTAGCTTGTTTTCAAATAAGGTCCCACTGTTGCAAAATTATTAAAATAAAGCTTAAGTTGACCCACGTCACGTAGGCCTATGTATGTTTTATTTCTGATTGAACAACATTTATGATTTTTTTGCAGAAAACGTATTATGTACAAATCACATGTGACATTGTCACATTACAAGCTGTAATATTGACATAATATTTTAGAAGCGACCAGTTTCTCACACAAACAAAACTGTTTCACACTATTTGCTGTCATCTAGCATTTGCTATTAATAAAACTGAATTTTCAATCCTATGAAGACTGTACAAGTGGGTAAGATCGCAATTAACTTATTACAATTGGCTAATAATAACACTACATGTGATAAATAACTATAAGAACCAATTCAAAGACATTACATGATGCTTATAGCGAATAACTTTCAGTAGTTACTGTAAGGATAGTTACATGTATAATTTTATATCTCGTTTATAATTCAATATAAGCGTAAATATCACCAAGAAAATTTTTTCATTATTATGTTGACTATATAACTGAAACAATAAAGATTTACAAATTAAAAAAATATGTTTCATAAGTAAACTTGAACCATAGAACTTTTAGTCAGCCACAGTGCTAACCACTCACCCACTACAAATACATTCAATAGCAGACCCATATAATGTATATGTTTGTAACCTCTTTTTATACAGTTTCTTTCCAGTAACATTGTGAAGTAATTACAGTGCATATTAACACATTTTATTACCAAAACATGATATGGAAGTTATGTTGTACAAAGTACATTTTGTTCCATGTAATCATTAGAATTGTATGTTAAAATAGCAAGATGGAGCGTGAATAACATGGACGCCCACCATGGAGGAACTCGTATGCACCGTATGCAGGTTCACCACTCTACTTGGTTTGAATGGTCTGAAGAAGGCGAGAATAATTTCGAGCATAAGACCCCTGGGAAAGGAGATATGTGTTGTGTGGAGCACTGCACCAGGAGGCCGCCCAGGAAGCAATCCCTTACAGCCTCGGTTATACATTATTTTTGCTACCAAGAACCCTGATGATTCCTACAGAACACCTGCAGTTCCAATTAACTCTCTCTGTGTGCCACTTGAATGTCTCTCCAAAGGACTAGGCAGCAAAAGGCAATCAGGAAGGCCTTGACTCTAGCCAAGGAGATTGTGGAGTCAGACCAGGGAGCTAAAAGTGTTTACACTAACCGACGGGAGGAAGCAGCAAGACAGAGGACCAACTCCACTATCCAGCAGCCTTCTGCTACAGCATCCACGGGAAGAGGGTATCACGGAGGGATTGCTGTGACATGCTTCAACATCCCTCAAGTTCTTTCTCCATTCCCACATATGCCACCAAAGCCTCAATGTAACGTCACACTTACCTCTGCATCTGCCATGGTGACCAGTCGCTGCAAATTCAAAGAAGTAACCTTTGCTCCCACCTGCTAGAGCACACGACCTGTAATTTGCCCTGCGCCTCTGAAAGCCCAGAGGGCCATCATCGGTCTCGACCGAACTCACGTAAACTCTCCCGTTAAAGGGTTTCCTACATCCTGGTCCCAGGGAGGGGAAGCTAAAACTCGACCTACCTGTTGAAGTTTCAATAACTCACATGACAGAGGTGCAAACTGCAGACAGCTTAGATCATTGTAAGGCCATGCTTGCTGAGATATTATGCTAATCAAGTGAGGAAACCTGACCAATTATATTATTTTGCAACCCAAGCATGGCTCAATTTACGAGCAATGAGTCTGTACATAGCCACTTAAATCAGAAGATACCATCCCCATTTTTTCGTACTAAATTATGTGGAAAATTCACACTAACTATTTGCAGAAGGCTTAACTAGTAATGCGTACCTGCCAGGTTGGGAGCGATGTCAACAATGCTAGCCATGGCTCCAGCGTAGGAGGCTGTAATGAGGATGATTGCAAGGAACCATGCCACCAGTACCAGCTCTGTGTTGCATCCAAAGTAGCCAATAGCAAGAACAAGCAGTCCTGGGATCACTTGTGCTGCAAACACAACAACCCTCTCAATCTAGTTCAACACTTAGAACATCAAATAATATCAAAATTAAATGAAACCAGGTAGTTTGGCAACAACATGTGATGAGATACAAGCAAGTCCATCTATAGTCGGTTCACGACTGGAAGAAACTTTTGAAAAAAACCTTTGAAAAAACACCCTAGCCGTTAGCTACATGCATATAACATTACAAACAGCGGCGAGCGCGGATACAGTTATGCTATTAGGTTGCCAGCACAAAGGGAGGAAATAGTTCTAAAGTTTTAACGTAATTGTTAATTTATCGCGTAAAAATGGGTTTTGAAAAGACTTGTATCTTATTATGCCAATTATTAATAACGTGATGCTAATGTACTTTGATTTCAATGTTTCTTGCATACTCACAAGATCACGCTCAAGGTGAAAGTAGAGCGGCCATTTGTTTACAAACCTTCGTTCCGTGTGTTGGCGAGATGTGGTCGNTTTTTTTTTTTTACTAATATTCTCTCTTTATTATTTCTCGTTGTGCCGATTTATTTCGTTTCTGATACCTGTATAAGAGATTACTTGCGTGGCGTCCTCACGTGTTTAATATTTTTTAAATTTATTTCAGGTTTGCTTAAAATTTTATTTATTGTATTTTACGTTATATGTTGCGGTAGTTTTTGTGTGCAGTCATGAGTTCTAGCAAGGTGAATAAAAGATAAGTCACCAACGCCAACAGGACATCATTAACCTCACCGAATCGTTGTATTCCCTAATTAGGCGAGGGGAAATGAAACCCTGCAACGTCGCGGAAAGAGCGGCAGAAATGTTGAAACGCTTCAGATCCACAGTTCTAAGGTATGTTAAAATATATGTAGTATTAACCATTGCGTTTGCAAGTTGTGTGTGCTAAGGTCAATTATGTTGGCCTACGAAATGTGTTTACAAGAACATAAAGAAAATTTGTTAATAACTTGATAACATTGTCGAACGTTGTCTAAGTGTCTTTTTTAACGTTTTATTTGGGTAATTATTAAGTTTAGGGGGCTTTCCTGTAAAAAATAACAATAATTTCATGGAAAATGGTATATTTACACTCCACTAATGATGCAGAACACGAATATACGACGGGCATTAACGTCCGACTAATTTCGTAACATGTGCCCACCTAACCTAACAGAACCTATCCCCACGATGGGTGAATCACTATTTTACATTTTTAAACTAACCTAGGATTGTTGGGTTTTACACTAACCCAGGATTGTAGGATTATATAGACTAAAATGTGAGTGTATGAATCACCTAACCAAAAGGTGGTATTACAATGTGTAATTAAAAATAATAACTACTTTGTGTTGGAATTTGTGTACCCCTGCAAGGGATTCTTCATTGTCACAACTGACAATGGTGAGGAAAATTGCCTCTGAGACAACTGACAATGGTAAGGAAAATTGCCTCTATAGTGAGTTTGTTATAGTCAATTAATTTTATATAGGTTATGGAGAGATGGTGCATTTTAAGATTCTGAAGAAGGAGCTTGTTTTGTATTTATAAGTTACATTGCGGCATTAATTGCCATTGTTATACGTCACTAAATAGATTACAGTCGATATAACTGGAACTTCCCCTACTATTAAACATATCTGTATCACTTCACTAAACATGAGAGGACATCGTAATCGATGAAATCGCAGTCATAATCTTTTAAGAAAACAATTGTGTATTAATGCATTTCCCCAACACCACTGTTCTACAGCCATTGTCTTTTAGTTATTGTAAATTATCAGTGTCATATTTTTCACTTTCAGTGCTACATAGCCAACCTAATTTGCATAATTTAAAAAGGACCATAATTCAGTTACTGGGTCAACTACAGTTACTGATACCAAAAACATACAAGGGTTTGTTTACAAATGAAGTGTGACAATGTGATATGCTCTGCCGTGTGTTAGTTTAGGTTAGTTTAATAGGTGGCAGGTATTGGTTACTATATAACTCTACAATCCTAGGTTACTTAAAAACTGTAAAATAGTGATTCACTCATCGTGGGGTTAGGTTCTGTTAGGTTAGGTGGGCACATATTACGAAATAAGTCGGACGTTAAAGCCCCTCGTATATTCGTGTTCTGCATCATTAGCAGAGTGGAAATATAAGATTTTCAATGAATTATTTTTATTTTTACAGGAAACCCTATAAACTTAATAATTACCAAAATAAAACGTTAAAAATACACGTAGACAACGTTCGACGACGTTATCAAGTTATTAACAAATTTTCTTTATGTTCTTGTAAACACATTTCGTGGGCCAACATAATTGATCTTAACACGCACAACTTGCAAACGCAATGGTTAATACTACAGATATTTTAACATACCCTAGCACTGTAGATTTGGAGAGTTTTAACATTTCTGCCACTCTTTCCGCGACATTGCAGGGTTTCATTTCCCCTCGCCTAATTAGTGAATACAACAATTCAGTGAGGTTAATGATGTCCTGTTGGCGTTGGTGACTTCTCTTTTATTCACCTTGCTAGAACTCATGACTGCACACAAAAACT
>NQII01001364.1:75771-142362 GCA_002778355.1 Clitarchus hookeri
ACACACACACACACACACACACACACACACACACACACACACACACACACACACACACACACACACACACACACACACACACACACTCTCTCTCTCTCGTCGCACGAAACATCTAATTTTTAATACTCACAGTTTGGGTTTATATAGTGAAATGTTTTTTGCTTGCATCACATATTCTTTTGTGTGAAATTCTCAAAATTAAAAACTTTACGCTTGTGGAATATCCATTAATAATATATACATTACTTTTATGATGGATACGTGCATGTACGAACACATGTACACACACAGTGGAATGTAAACATTGCATGTAAACATTGCCATGTGACTGCCACATGGCAATGTTTGTTTACCCTTTGGCAGAAGGATACGAAATGGGCTTGAAAGTAGATCTTTAGCAGGGCTTCAAGAAAGTCTCTTCCAGTCATGAACCGACTTATATGGTGACATGCTGAATAGTGAGCTATTGTCAGCAGCGAAACATCGACAACTTAGGCGGGAGCATGCTTTTAGGCAACCCTTGTATAACATTTTTGCTATTCATAAATTAAATTTTGATGCGATAAAAACCTAAATTACATGCTACATGAAAGACAGAGAAAAGTCTATATAACCCAACACGAAGATGTACATAAGTATCCCAGATACATTATAACAATTTATTAGAGATTGTATACAATATATAAATGCATCTCGGTGAACAAAAACAGTATGGGTGGCCATTTACTCTCATTCTAGTAACCTCTACTAAATTTAGGGAGGTGCAATGATGTATACTCCTGCCCCCCCTAGTTGTTACGCCAATGCTGCTGCTTGTTCTCACCAAGTGTTCCAGCAGATGGCTTCCACTCCCCTGCTGGCTTGTGTGAAAATATTAACTCGAATAAAGGACAATGAGCAAAATAAGACCAACCACACATTTTTTACTTTGGTCTGAAGGGAAAATATATTTTTCCAAAAAATAACAAGTAATTTATCAGGATTAGTTAATCCTAGCACTTAAATAAAGGTTAAACATAGCCAAATTCCTTGCAGTTAATAATACCTATACAGTATACAGTAAATATCAAAAGTATTAAAACTAAAGGAAGTAAAACTTTCTTTGGCCATCCTTATGTTTCTTCTAACAATAAATCACAAAACTAAACATTTCCATGGTAAAATTTTGATCCAACAGAAAAATGGCATTATAAAATAGCTGATGCTTCACAACGCAAATAGAAATACAAAAATGTAAGCGTATGTCTTCTTAAGGTCTGTAAAATATATTTTGCAAGGTTGTGTTGCAACTATTATGGGCACAATGCAAATAATATCAAGACACAGGATAGACTGAATAATAAAAAAAAAAAACAGACAACATTGTATGTGTCAGCTTTAACCAGAAGTACCTAAAAAATTACCAAGTAATATACAAGTGTAACTTCACACATCAATAACCACACATAGCTTTTGGTATGTGAAAGTTTGAAACCATTTTATACATAATTGAAATATATAAAATAACAGCTGTTGTTTTTTGTGGTGGGTTACAGAAAATATGGTAAACAGATAACAGGAAAACATGTGAACACATGTTCAAGGAAAGCCTTATAGTTCATTTCATACAAGAAGGCCACATTAGTCAGTGAGTGGCAATTAATGTATTCAAAACAAACAACGTGCCATTTATAAAATCCTGTATCAACTGATGCACGAAAATAACTAAAGTTAGTATTACGTTGGCTATTCTGAGTAAACTGCCAATGAACATTACACCAGCCGAAAATACGCAATAAGAAAGAGTTGCATCCAAGGTTAATTAATACATTTTATTTTACATGGTCATAAAACAGCAGTTTTTAGTGTTTAAAACTAAACTTCGTGCTAAAGTAGAAATGTATAGGTGTTCAAAGTTTAAAGTCACATTAAAACGATCCATATCCAAATGAAACGCAATTTCAAAAACTTTTTTCATGTCTTAATCGCCCCTCTCCAACCACGCTTTCATTATGTGCTTGATATTAATTCTATAAGCATACAAAAATATTGCATAATATTGTTGAATTATTTTCTCTAATAATTTGACAAAATATATTTGAAATATGTTTCTTTGCCAGCCAGTAATATAACAAAAGTCTACTTTACAAAGGCACCATCTATTGTCGAAAAATCTGTTGTGCGCGCCACCTATTATCTCTTTTGCGAAGCATAAGCCATATTGTTCTCTGAAAACCCATTACCTTGATTCGAAAGGAGTGGAACATCGCACTCTCACCACACTAGCATGCCATACCTGTAATGTATGTTGCACTCACGTCTTCCCGCTGCTCCCCTCTACACGTTCCTGCCCTTCCAGTTACATTACGTTTATGAACTGCCGTACAAATGCACTCCAAACCCCGTTTCGAGTCCTCTTTCGCCACCTGCCGCGCCACTCAAGCAGTTCGTCAATTACCGCACAAGGAAGCACCTACTGGACGCACTTACTCGCCGGACCAGTTATGTGGCCAATCAGCTGATGGCGGAAGGATACGTAGTCAGATGTAAACAGTGGCACTACTTTCGCCGAGCTGTCAAAAAGTGGCCTTCTTATATGGTACAGAGTATACGTATAAGTTGTGCTGGTCTGTTAAACCTATTAACACCATTTGTTCACCTGCTCCTCACAAAGTTTGTGGTCTTGTCCATACCGCCATATGACGGTAGACTACAAGGGTCATACTGCTACATTCAGTATTGACACAAACATTTTGTTTTACTATAAACATGTGTACTGGGTAAATTTATATTATTCCAGTACAATTCACACATTAAAGGATGTTTTATATGCTACCACCATATGGTCTGTCTCATATAAGTTGGCGAAATTTTGACAGTTCGATGAAAGTAGCACCAATGTTTACTTTTTGTTTATGTATCCTTTCACCATCAGCTGGAGCATCAAGTGGCAGCTGTATATTTATTTTAACACGCTGTCAGCTAATCCACTTTCCATTGTAATGCTAAACAAATTGTAAGGTATTTATAGACAAATCTGTCTAAAACATTTGTAGGTTTTAAAAGTAAAAAAAAAAAGAAAACCTTGCAAAAAATAAAATATTTGTTACTTATTTTTTTATTTATTACAGACAACGAATTTGGGTTTACATTTGCGATGTGGTAATTGTAGTTCTTATCACACTTTGGATGTTACAGCTAATATGTTAAGACTGGAAATAAAAGTAATACGGGAAACTTGCTTGACAACGCACTTTTCATCCACCAACAAACAACTTACTAACGACTTTTGCAAAGCAGTTATTCTGCTATTACTGATTTTAAACAACTTGAGTTAGAAATATGTGGCGTGGAATAACGTATGAATTCTTCAAAACTACTCACGCGCATCCCATTTTCTTAGTTTTATTAATAAAGAATAGTAACAACACGAAAACAACAAAAATTTGGGTTAGGGGGAGAACTTGTTGTAGTTTGGGAGCTGACTGACATATAGCATGGAAGGACATGTTGTAACAGATGGCGTGGTAGGGCTTGTTGTCAACTAACTCAACAGGTAGCAGAACTTTGACCTGCCTCTTAATTCCATCTATGTAAAAGTTAACTTTTCTCCTATTATTGGCTTAAAACGACAAGGGTTGGAAATATATGTCGTAAAATTGCTTGAAAAAATTATTTAACAATACCATCCTATATTACTGTAGGTTTTTGGAATTAATATATCAAGCATGTATGGAAGGTGTGGAGAGTGGCGGTACGACATAAAAATATCTTCCAATGTTTGAAGTTGCATTTCATTTGAATACTGACCGTTTTAATGTCAGTTTCATTTTGAACACACATAAATTACTCCTTTAGCACGAAGTTTAGTTTGTAACACTAATAACAGCTGGTTTGTGAACACGTAAAATAAAATGTATTAATTCATCTAGGAACTCTTTCTTATCCGTGTATTTTCTGCTTGTTTGATGTGCGTCGGCAGTGCAGTCAGAATAGCCAACGTAATATTAATTTTCATTCGTTCATGCATCAGCTGATACAGGATTTTGTACATGGCACATTGTTTGTTATGTATATGTCAATTGCCACTCACTGACTGTCAAAATCTCGCAACTTATATGAGACAGACCATACTATGCTGAGAGCATAAAACCACATGCTAAATGTATTTTCCCTTCATTTCCCCACAAACTGATAGAGCCAGCATTTATCCATATCAATAGATTATCAGCATGATAAATGTAATCCCAAAGTCATAATGTAATTTCAAACCTATGTTTCTTAACATTTTCGAAGTTCATGACGTGACTTGCAGATGTTTACATGTCAGTTTCTGTAATATTCTCCTGCTAATGTTGCCCTAAAAAGTTCCCTCAGTAAAATTCTGGCACGGTGGACAGTTTTTCACAATAATTACTGTATTTATAATCAATTTCAGGTATCCTTAACTTTACACAATAAATTTTAGTTAAATAAATCTCTCTTATTTCGGGGATTTACTATCCCTTTCCAGAAACTTGTAGGTATAACATACATGTAGAAAAGTGAATGTGGAACTCACAGCAAGCAGTGAAGAGTTTGCGCACATTGGTCAGTGTGAGAAGATTGTAGTTGACAAGTACATCAGCGAGGTAGCAAAAGAGTACTGATGCCAGGTAGCTGCAGAGGAACGGCACACCAGATAACACCCCATTCTGTAAAAAAAAATACTTGACTAATTAATAGCGATCCACAACTCACAGAATGTTGTACACTATAGCATGGAAACTACGCTGATTTTATAGCCATAATTTATTATGTAGTACACAGACGGTGAAATCCAATATTTTTACATTAATGCATATTTGAATAATTTTGCTTACAAGCATAATGTTGATGGAAATTTAATGACTTACTTCTTTCTGCATTGGTTGTCTTTAAACAACACTCACTACAATCAAACTTTGGAAATAAATGCTGCACTAAGACATGTGACTATAGTTTCTCCAACTGTTTTCCTCCACCCCTAAAGCTAAAATATTGCTATACACATTATGGTTACGCATCGCATCATCACGTGTGATGTTGTGTACTAAAGGGAGATGTGAACCACAATACCTTATTGTAACTTCCGAGGTTGTTGAGAGATTGACAAGTCCAGGAGATAGTATGGGCTACCGTGTCTATTCTTGCCAGAACAAACGCGTTACGTTTTAACCTCTGCATACAGTTTCTAGGGTGAACATCGTAACCTATCACCAGCTCTTGTAAGTGTCACCCCTCAAGAGAGTGGCAAGAGACCACAGTATTTGATAATCTTTCAGATTCTAGAGTAGGACTACGGGCCGTCCCAAAATCAATCGCAGGCCGCACGTCGAGCAAAACACACACATTCATACACCACCCATACTGTAAACAGGGTACTGAGAGGTACCTGGTGTGCAGTACGGTAGAGCCCCCAACTAGAAAGACTACACGATGAAGCAGTTAGGCCACCTGAGTGTGCTGCGTATAAACCCGTTGGACAGAGTAACAGGCCTGACAAAGCATGACCTAACAGCCTATGGGCACACCTTAGCTATGGAACAGTCACCTGCCTCACCCTTGGGGAAAGTGAAACGTAGTTCCTAATCGCCCATGCCATTCACCCACAGAAGAGGTATGCAGTGGAACAACCACAAGGCTGCTGCCATCTTCTCGGCTAGCCAACCTCTTGGCAACCAACTGAATCCAGCCTTAACCCCCCTTAACCCCCAAGTGCGAGCTCAAGTTGCCCGACAGCTGACGAGGCTTCACCTTGCAGCCCCACTCACCGACCTCTTTGGCCTCCTTATCAAGACACCCGGAGCAGACCACCCCTTCATCAACTGCCTCCGGCTTGACCCTGCCAGTGACCCTAGGGATCGCCACGACTCCCTCCACGAGCCGCCAGCAACCAATCTCCCGTGACCAAGCAATGCCCATTGCCTACCCAGCCATACCAGCCCAGCAACCACCGTGAAGCCACCACTGGAAACCCTTGCAGCCGGCTGCCCCAACACACACCTCAGTATTACAGAGACTGACATTGTCAACCAGTCAACTCAGGGTGAGGTTCACCAATGGTAAGCTAGTGACCGCACTTACTCCAACCATCAAGGGGCCTCACTTCGCACTACCAGATTTTGTACCCAGCAGGTGGCCTACCCACCTGCCCATCCATTCCTTCCCAAGGGACCTACTAGAGCCAGATACTGCAAACTCCACCCCATTAACAGCTTCGTTCAAACATCCCATGTCCTTGACCTGACACATACTGAAACCTTGCTCCTGTATGACTGTGCACCGTAGCTGCATAGACATCATCAAGCATCAGTGTTACGCATACAGACACTTTCAACAAAGGTCCGTTGAAGGAGCTGACCTCGCTTCTGTAGTTTCTCAACTTCTTTCCCATGTTTCCAGATGAGAGGTCTTACAAGAGGTAGCAGGTACCAGGAGAAGTGGGCCCCAAACAATCTCCTGGGAGGAGGTGGAAACAGCTTGGTTATAAGCTCCAGAACTTAGTACCAGAGACTATCCATAAAAATGTGTTCATGAGAGTGATGTTCAGTGTTGGTGTGTGGTAAGTGTATGTTCTATGTGGGGAGTGTGCAGATAACTAACAGTAGAGGCATCTGGGCTGCAGTAACCAGGCACAAGTCAAATGGAGGAACCCAAGGCATCCAAAACCCTTCCATTGGTAAAAACACTGCAGTAGAAAGAAAATTAACAACCAGAAACAAAACATGTGTGATATAAAATTTTGAGGAAAACTTAAATTTTGTATTTAAAATATATGCCCTCGTGTAGTGCTTTAATCTGTAAATTATTATCTTCTACAAGGTGCATTCGTGATGTGCCTGACGATAATGGAATTAATCAAATACGATGGTAAGTTCAGCTGTAATCAATATTTATGGTACCAACTGTAACTACCCATAGCAGTAATTCTACACGTTTATGAGACTAGATAGATATTGGTATAATGATGAATACAGCAGGGATTTCAGCTATAACTAATCATTTTGTGTGTCCTTACATATACTTAAACATGTTTATGGGTGTTTATGTACAAATCTGTTAAGCACAAATGTAAATAACAATAAGCACTAATCACCTACAACATATACAGAATGTTCAGAAATTAAATGCCCAAACTACGGGAGATGATTCCTTATGAAAAATAAAGTCGAAAATATGTACGACACAGTATATCTAAACTGAATATTAAAGGAGATATGAGCCTACAAAAATTGGGGTTTTAAAAAATTTTTGCCGAATGCCATGGACTATGGACTATGCCTACAAAGTCCATAGAAAAAGGTGACTTGTGCTTCCCATGTTGCAGAGACACATTCTTAATGGTGGCTATCCTCTGTCTGGACGCACTGTTCGGCTTGAGGAAATGATACGTCAGCACTTCAACGACATGCACTCCAGTAGTACACGCTCCATTGAATGCCAAATGGACATGTCCCATTCAACCATGTGGGACGTACTGTGGGTAAATCGCCGCCATCTCTAACGTTGGCAGAAAGTACAAGGCATTCAGCAAAAATACGTTTTCAAAACCCAATTTTCACAGCCTCATACACTGAAGAGCCAAAAAAACTGGTACACCTGCTTAATATCGTGTAGGACCCCCGCGAGCACGCAGAAGTGCCGCAAGACGAAGTGGCATGGACTATACTAATGTCTGAAGGTATGCAGGAGGCATTTCCATGAATCCTGCAGGGCAGTCAACAAATCTATTGGGGTGCAAGGCGGTGGAGATCTCTTCTGAACAGCATGTTGCAAGGAATCCCAGATATGCTCAATAATGTTCATGTCTGGTGATTTAGGTGGCCAATGGAAGTGTCTTAAGTAAGAAGAGTATTCCTGGAGCCACTCGGTAGCAACTCTCGACGTGTGGGGTGTCCTGCTGGAATTATCCACGTCCGTCGGAATGCACAATGGACATGAATGGGTGCAGGTGATCGGCAGGATGCTTACGTATCTGTCACATGTCAGAGTCGTATCTAGACGTATCAGAGGTCCCATTTCACGCCAACTGTACACGCCCCATACCATGACAGAGTCTCCACCAGCTTGAACAATTTCCTGTTGACATGTAGGGTCCATGGATTCATGAGGATGTCTCCATACCCGTACAAGTCCATCTGCCCGATACAATTGGAAATGAGACTCGTCAGACCAGGCAACGTGTTTCCAGTCATCGACAGTCCAATGGCGGTGTTGGCGGGCCCAGGCGAGGCATAAAGCTTTGTGTCGTGCAGTCAACAACGGTACACGAGTGGGCCTTCAGCTCCGAAAGCCCATATCAGTGATGGTCCGTTGAATAGTTCATACGCTGGCACTTATTGATGCCCCAGCATTGAAATCTGTGCCAATTTGAGAAAGGGTTGCACGTCTGTCACGTTTAATGATTCTCGTCAGTCGTAGTTTGTCCCGTTCGTCCACGATCTTTTTCCAGCCGCAGCGATGTCAAAGATTTGATATTTTACCGGATTCTCGATATTCACGGTACATTCGTGAAATGGTCGTATGCGAAAATCCAAATTTTATTGCTACCTTGGAGATGCTATGTCCCATCTCTCGTGCGCTGACTATAACACCATGTTCAAATTCACTTAAATCTTGATAACCTGCCATTGTAGCAGCAGTAACCGATTTAGCATATTTGCCAGACGCTTGTTGTCTTATATAGGCGCTGCCGACCGCATCGTCTAACAACACAGTCGCTACACAAGTTAACCACTTAGGTTTCGCACAGGCGTGACCTCAACCAATTCCCGCCATGACTAGGGACACAACTGCTGCGTCCCTACTCATATTGCCAACTGCACTTCACTAGTACACAACACCTCCTCCCTTACAAGATATCTTCCCTAAAATGCTAGCATCCAATGTTTCTTACTAACTAGCACTGTAGACTACAAGCTGCAATCGGTTGCAGTCTGCAGTCACATCCCCTCCCACAGTTACTGTTGTACATAATCCTTTAGTCTCACTGGCTGCCGTCTTGCTCTGTGGGGGAAGCTGTGGCCGTGTGGTGTGTCTTGCTCAGCATACTGGTTGCTGCACTCCAGCTCTGCGAAACCCCTGAACAGACTTGTGATACCCTCATCGTCCTCTGCCATGGCGTGTTCCCCCATTGCTAGTTCATGCTGCTCAAAGCAGAATGCCGCTGAATCTGCTCTGCCAGCGTCTGCACCTGTTGCTATCTGGGTATTACTATCTCCAACCACCTCAATAGTGCAATTTTGAGGCTGCCCCTGGTAGTTACCTTGCAGGTTGGCATCTTGTGGGCTGTATATCGGCTGCACTTGTTGGCCACTCCATCCCGAAGCGGTAATCCCATTATCTAACAGAGGTATCTGTAGTGGGTCTTGCCACTTCCTGCCACTGATGCACCTGACTCTGTGTGCCGTACCTCTTACACATGATGCCTATGCTCCTGCCTAACACTGTCGGTAACTATGTATGTGAACCGCCCTTTTACTCCAGCGATTTTCCCTGGTAATCATTTCTTGTGCTCACTGTAGCTCCTAAACCACACACACTCATTAACCTTAAAATGTCTGTTCCGACATTCTGGTGGTGGCTGTGATAAAGGCACTGGTGCCCTGTGGCTAGCTGCCAGGCGAATCTGGTCCAGAGCTGTCTGCAGTGGCCGCCCCATCAGCAGTTCAGCTGGAGTCTTCGGGCTACAAAAGCCTGGTGTAGTTCGCAGCGTAAATAACGTCCTAGCGAGTCTGGTTTGCCAACCACCAAGGGTTAGCTTCTTCAGCTTCTCCTAGAAATTCTGGACCATGCGTTCTGCTTGGATGTTGTTCGATGTATGGAATGGTGTTGATCAAATCAGCCTAATACCATTCTTCTTTGTAAAACATTCCATCTCTTTGGACAAAAGCAGACCCATTGTCGGAAGCAATACATTCTGGTATGCTGTGAATAATGAAAATGTCACTCAACTCTCGAACTACTGTTGCAGATAACATTGATGGTACCATTTTGAAAAAGCATCAACTGCAATCAGAAACACTTTGCCCTGGAATGGCCCGAAGAAATCGATGTGGACCCTGACCCATGGTCTAGCTTCCTGCTCCCAGCCAATGCCCTTATTCTTGGGTCAGCTCGGAACTGTTGGCACTGCTGGCACTGGCCTACGAAGTGCTTAATGTCACTGTCCATCTTGGGCCACCACATGTAGCTGCGTGCAACTGCTTTTGACCTCACTACACCATTATGAGTCGCATGGAGCACTCCCAACAAATTCTTTCACAGCACTGGCGGTATGATCACTCTGTTTCCCAACAGAACACAGCATTGAGAGATAATTCACTTCTCCAGTTCCAGTAGGATTTCAGCTCTTCTGACACCACCTCTGCTCGCGGTCAGCCTATACTGGTGTTCTTCCTGACCACACAGTGTACTGAGTACACTTCAGTCAATCGTGTGATCCATGTAGCTTCCAGTGGAGGATATGGTAGGCTTTCAACATCAGTACATCCTCTACAAATGGGCTGGCTCTTTCACTCCCATCCTTTCCAATGTGAGGGAGCACTGCTCCCCAACCATACTCGGAGGCATCACAGGTCAGCGTCAATGGTTTTATCACATCGTAATGCACCAGCACAGAGTCCGACTGAAAAAATTCCTTAGCTGCACAAAATACATTGTTGTGCACCTTTGAGCATTCCCACTGTCTCCCTTTGTCCAGCTGGCAATGCAATGGTTTTGCCACACTAGCTTTGTCATGGAGGAACCTGTTGTAGAAATTCAGCAGCCCTATAAATGCTTGTAATTCTTTCTTGCATGAAGGTGCTGGAGCCTGGTGGATAGCTTCCACCTTCTCTAATGTCGGGTGTAACCCAGTCTCATCCACGCGATATCCTAAAAATTTCACTGATGGCACTGCAAACTTGCACTTAGACTTCTTTAATCGCAACCTGGCATCCTCAACGCTAGTAAGGACCTGATGGACTCGCTGCCAGTGCTGCTCTTTGTCTATACCTGCAATGAGGATATCTTCCAGCATCACCACCACTCCTGGTATCCCTGACAGCATAGTCTCCATTAATCTTTGAAACACTGCTATGGCACAACTGACACCAAAAGGTGTCAGTTGCTTCACTATGAACAGCCCCTTTGTGGTGTTCACCGTCAATAAGTTGGAAGTTTCCTCATCTACTGATACTTGCAAATAAGCATCTGCCAAGACCAACTTGGTGAAAATCTTACCTCCTGATAAATTAGAGAGCGCCTCATTGGTTGTCGGGGGTGGGTAGATCTCCTTCTTGCACACCCTATTCAACGTACACTTGTGATCCCTGCAGAGGCACTTGTAATCCATCTGGTTTATGAACAACAATAGGGGTTGTCCAATTGGAATTGGTGACAGGCTTGTTAACACTCTGCTCCACCTACCTATCTGTCTATTTCCTTTTCCATGCTATCTCGTAGTGCAAATGCTACTGGACGGCACTTCTGGAATACTGGTTTTGCATCTGGCTCAATCTCTACATGTACAGGTAGTCCTGTCTATTGCCCCATCTCAACACTCGCAAACACCTTTTGATGCTGACTCACCATTCTGACTGTTTCTTCAGGCTGTACTGTAAAGATAGCCTCCACAGATATGCCTAAGGGTTCCAACCAGCTACGTCCCAAGAGACTAGGTCCATTCCCTTCAGCCACCAGCAAGGGTAATGCAGCATCTGCAGCTTTGGTAAGCCTATGCACCTAAAAAAACCCTAGCACACTGAACTTCTTTTGAGATCAATTGTGCAACAGTAACTTAGCTTCTTGTAGTTCAGGTTTCTCTGTCCACAGCCGCTCAAAGGTATTGTTGCTGATGATTGTAAAACCAGCCCCTGTATCGACCTCTATGACTAATTCCCTGCCATCCAACTTTACTGTCATTCGTATTGGTGGCTGGCTCTTTGGTGACTGTGTGTGTAAACTGTACAGGCTGTACATGGCAGAATCTTCCTCAGACGAGTCCCTCTTGTCCACTAAATTGTAAGCCCCACTTCTCTGGTTCAGCTTCGTTTTCGTGCGGCCAACTTGAGCTCAAACTGTCTGTTTCCTTTCAGCTATATATGCTCACTCCAAATGCTCTTGCTTGGAGCAGAAATTGCACACAGTGCTTCGGTGGCTGCAATTTTCTGGGCTGTGTAGACCATTGCAATGCCAGCATGGTGGTTGTTTTGGTACGCTGTTAGGCAGTGTAGATGGCCCATCCCGGTTGGGTTTGCTCCTGGGTGCGGGGTGACGCCTGGAAACACTCACTTGATTCATTGCTTCTGCCACCTAACTCACTTCACCCTGCAAATCACTCACATTCTGACTGGCCACCTCTGCTGCCACNACTGGCCACTTCTGCTGCCATGGCCATATCCACAGTCGCCTGGAATATCAACTTGTCCTTGGACAGAAATGCATGCTGGAGTGCTTTGTCACGCACTCCACACACTAAACGATCTCGCAGCATTCTGTTCATGTCTTGAAAGTTGCAATGCGCCGATAGTCGTCGCATATGTTAACAATATAAAATAAAAACCGTAAGAACTATCGTTAACACAGACGTTGTTAAAAAGTCATAAAGCTGACCTAAATATGGTTACAGGCCTAAATTACGAACATTCATACGTAATGGTTTTTGAAATATGACAGAATTCTTTGAACAGCTGAAAACAGTAAACAAAGCGGTAACCAATAGTAGAACTTTAGCAGGGCTTCAGAAAAGTATGAAGTAACCGTGAATGGCCTATATAGAGTAGTTCAATGCATTATGGTCGCGCATTTTATATTAAAAATTCCTTGAAAATTTGGGGTGTGACTGTTATGTAAATTTGGCTACATACTTGAAAAAAAAATAAAAATTAACAGTGCCTGTTTTCAATGTAATTAACATTAATTATGTCCTGGTTGGTACTTGATATCCATTCCCTATAAACATGCATATTTCTCGAATTGGTTTGTTTATGCAAATGTCCAGTAATGGGTAGTTAACTGCCTCTCAACTAATGCAGTAACCATTGTGGTCTCCTCTCTTTCTGTTTGGCTGTTGCTTGGCACAGCATGACCTTGCTTCCTCCCCTTACACATATTGTGAGTTGGGAGGAAGCACTTTGTTCTCACCTTCGGTTATCTTCAGGCATGCTCACCTGTTGCTCTTCACGGACAGGCGCAATATTGCTACCTTCCTTTTCATGCTCAGCAGGATAGAAACTGGTTGTAGCAACCACCACAGTATTCACTCTTCCTCTCCTTTCACGTCTACCCAGAGGGGAAATTGCCTTGAAACCAGTATGCCTTGTCCTTGCGTTCTCCCTCTTTTGGCCACCTGGTGAGTGGAAGATAAACTCCTCAAAGGGTGAGGGAGACAAAAACACTTTGATCATCTTCAGCTACCTTCGGCTGCAAATTGTCTCGGCATGAACTGCCCCAACTCGTCACATTTGGGCTTTGTGAAGGGATAACTGATAGAATCACCCTCCCTATGAATTTGTTTTCAGAGAGGCGTCTGGAGTAGGGCACATTCCTACATGTTCTGGCTTGGCTGGAGTGCTGAAAGGCCACAAACTTTTGGGCGGTAAAAAATTTTATTGTTTTCAGAACTTAAAAATTACTGTGCAGTAATTATGTGATGGCAACCATTATGCGATGAAATACATTAAATGTAGTAGAATATGGACTTTTCCAAAAAATTAAACAAACATTATGTTGCCAGGTGTCTTTACAAAGCATGTGGTAAATTAAATATATCTGCTGCTCCAGGCCACGATGATATCTAGTGATATGGAACTGTCTAACAATAATTCCAAATGGCAGCAGATAGTAGAAACATGAAAAAAGATAGTAATTATGGTTTAGTAAGGGGCTATATAAAGATCTGAATGCTAAATTACTGGTAACAAAATAGTGCTAGTAATAGGTCTCACCATCTGAATGTTGAAGCCAAGGATGGTGTGCATGTACATGGGGCCAGGAATGATGAAGGTGTAGTGCACCCAGATGCGGCCGAAGGTGGTGATCGCAATTGCCCAGGCAGGCAGCGATGTGAAAATGTGTCTCCATGGTACAGCCATCCCCTGCAACACACAGGGACAGGGGACAGGACTTGCTAAAGGGCACTACAACTTAAACAGCTATGCTACTACTGGACTCAGCAAACTTAAATACAACTGCTACACTACTGTGCTATATACTGAACTGAGTAAAAACAACCAAAATAAAAACAGTGCACAAGGGAGTGGAGAGGACAGGACAAGGGAACACGTACAGTTAGTTCCATATTTACAATCCAAACATACAACAGCAACAGCAACAACAACAACATATTTTACACATATGACTTAGAGCATTGCCTTGTATAACTTCATCAATTAACAGTCACTTTTCTTTGACGAGGACCACTCCTGCGTGGTCTGGCACGCCACTCTCAACACGTCATCAGCCCACAGTCGCTGCACCAGTGTGGCCCGCGGAACACGCACGTCGTGCGTCCCGATGCATGTCCGCATTGTTCACTTGGGAACGGGTCATGACCCAATACCGAGTGATCCTATGATGTCCCTAGAGATATCTGTGTAATTAGGATAGGAATCAAGTGTTAGAATGTGCAGTAAATGGCATTAGAATTTATCACCCAAGGGCAAATGTTTGTGAAATTCGCCCTTAGGGGATTGCAAAGTAATCGCAGAATAAATGCACGCCACGTGCATATTTAATGAAGTGTAGAGTAGCAAGGCTAGGGTATTTGAAGTGTTCTATATAATTAGTCTTTATTTCAACCAGACCGTTCCGGTCGTAGAGTGCCACAAAACGTAACAGAACTAAATTTCCCACGTGCTCTGCAAGGCACCACACAATCATGTCTTATATTTAAATTAGTGCGAGCTCTCACCAAGGACGCCGCTCGCCCGTGCCATCTCCGGCAGTCTGATACCACGGGTCTTAGGTGCTGCATATGTGTCGCGGGGGACTTTCATTACTTTGTTTTGAACACTTAAAGGCAATAGGTTAACGTAATTTACTGGAACTGTTATTTAGTTTACCAACAGTCTTCCCCATGTTCACAACACCCCTCCATCAGCTCAATTTACAGACCCCAGAGGTTTAATTAATATTGTAAGTTTTCGCGCCATACTTGGCCTTTTTTTTGTACAGTAACAGTCGCTGGTAGGCCTTGTGAGTCAGATCCGCTTTAATTTGCATTGCATACGTGTAACTGTGTACACTATTCGGCAATACAATTTACTTGAGTAAACTAAAACTTGTGAGTTCTCATTTAGTGTTGTATTTCGGTTCCTGTCCCTATCCAGAAAGTCAGCGACACCTCAAGGAGGCATCCTCCATTTATAAGGTAAAAGGTAATACTAAGGCATGCTGGGGAGCCTGAATACCCCAACTATATATTACATTTTCTTGTAAATTTGTACTGTGTGTGTCAGGGGATACAGCCATGTGGTCGTTTGGCCGACGATCCTGAGAAATGTGACTTCGTGCTCACCCAGTGAGCTGGCGCCCATTCTATTCGAAATAGGAATACTGTGTATTATTCTGAATTTTCTTAACATAGTCGCCAGACGATGTCCGCATTACTATCCCCGACCGCTCAGGTAAAGTTATCTTGTTCACCAGCCCATTTGCATTTAAATTCAACTTAAACACACATTCTTGCTGTACAGTCTTATAGTATTAAGAATACCAATACCATAAATCATGGTATTCATTTTGGTTATAACCCACATAAACTTGTTTGATGAGTTACATGTAGATATGTGGAGTGCTCAACACCATACTGAAAACAGTAGTGGTATCTTGGTACCTCCTTAAGCCAAATTGACAATAAAGAGTGACGCTGCTGTGAACAAACTTATTTGTTCTACCCCTCCAATTAGTGATTTATTAAAATAGTACTAACATTTCTAAATATTCTATAAGCATTACTATTACAAGTTGTTTTTAACAGAAATCCAGATAACATTTATACTAGTACTTTACAGTGAACACACAAATTTTAGAAATAACTCTATTTTCATCAGTTTTGGAGAACAGTTATTAAAGGAAGTTTAGTAACTGTATTTAATTTTTGCATGATTCATGATGTTTTTGAACTTTGCAGACAAACTTCATGAGTAGCTTAAATATTAATAAACAATAAAGTCACATGAATGTCTCATACTTCGTACAGTTTATAAACAAAGCTGTAAAGTCCCCGAAAGTAAAGATACCATAAAATACTCGAGATAGACTACAACAAATATCTCGCATGTTGTATAAATGGATATCTGCAAAACATGAAAATACTGCAGCTGTTATCAAACAACTGGGCACTGACACCCATTTTATTGTAAAGAACTATGTAAACATGGGTTGTTTGACTTCTTTTTTTTTTCAGCAATGTACCACTGACCGCTTTAGAACAATAAAATTTCACACTATGAAATATTGAGGATAAATATGAAATTCTGGGGATGAATGTGTAGCAAAGAGACATATTAATGATAGTTATAACATGCCCAATAACAAAATGACATAAAAGCAATTGACAGGCTATATTTTTAGATGTTTGAGATACCTTTACGTTACATATTTAAAATTAAATCAATGTATCTAAATGATTAATTCTTAGGGCCAGTTTCACCATAAACGTTTAACTTACTAAACCAAGTTCCAGAATAAGATTACCAATTTGCTATGTTCCACCACTGTCTAAGAACAATTAATTTCAGCTATACTGAGTTTAGATACAAGTATCCATTTTTGCCCATTTAACCTCATTAATTCAGTTTTATTCAAAGGAAATAAGGGTACCTAAACATGGTGGTATTTTAGAGGTTATGAGAAAACTTTTGGCAGCTACCTTCATTGTAATAACAATATTAATTTCAGTTGTAATGAAATTTCCTTTGCTCTTTGCTTCTACAAATTCAGAAAAAAAGTTAACAATTATTTTGGCTATGAAAAACTAAGATTTTGCAAGTAGTTAACTTGTAAAATGAGCTAAATAGAGAATGTTCTGTATGTGTGTTCTCTAAAACAGTTCCTTTCAATTTTTTGTTTAATTTAATATATTTTGTTGGTGCTTTAAACATAATACAATGCAATTCACGAGTTTAGCACCAAAGCCTTGTTTTTAAAACCAAAGCCTAGTTTTAGACGTTACTGGGAGTACTGGGAGTTGCTTGTTTGTCTTCATGAAAATGGACATTATGAAATACAATTTTATGTTTGAGGATGAGGAAAATGAAAATGTTATAAGGCAACCTTTATGGATTCATGTTAACTGAAGAAAATCTTCTAGAAGTAATTTCTTATGCTTGCGACTTCTCTTTCATCAATGCCTCAGTTATTTTCTATAACATCAAAGTATTTTCATGCAATTTCAATCACTATTTTTTTTTAAAATTTTGTAAAATTTACTGATATCTTCATAAACTCACTCTTTGTTTTTTATTATATACAGTCAACCTGAAATTAAAGATAACACAACTCAGACTCCATAGATTAATGGATGCACCTTTACACTGCCTTCTAGATACACAATTTCCTGGAATATTGGGTTATAAACTTAGATTTAGTACACCCAAGTTAGTTACTGTAGTACCTGTTAGATAAGTGTAGTCAAAAACATAACATTAAATGTCAGTAAACAAAGAGTTACAATTTTAACTGTGTTTAGCTACGAGGTTTTCACATATTAACACATATACCTAAAAAAATTAAATGATAGTTTACACGTACGGTTTCACAGTTTTTTCATCACGTGTAACCTCCTAAAAGTTAACCTGAAATGTTTAAAAAAATTGCTACATGATTAAAATATATTTTGGTTTAAAATCATCTTGAAACTGATGCAACAGGTGCAATTAGCTCAGTTATTAAGTTAATTCAGCAGATTAGTCAATCTGCAGTAAATGCAGACCTGAGAAGTTTCACACATAAAGTGCCTAATGTGTTCTAAATGTTGGCTTGTTTTGTACAAAGTGCACTTATCAATGAAGTACATGGCATGACAACTAATTACAATATATAATGCACTAACTCTTCTAGGTGGAATGTGAACATACGTCTCTGCAAGAATAACACTTCCTAGACAACACCTTAACACTTCCCTAGTTAAACGCAATGGTGATAACTGCATTAATACAAATTGAAAGCAATGTATGACACTGAAAACATGTGATTTATGGATGTGATTCAGCAAGAGATAACAACATACCTTAGAACCTACGACAGTGTTTCCCACATTGGACTGGATGTAATGCAGCTCTGTGTCTGCAATGCGGGGATGTTTGGAAGGAGTGTCAAATGCCAGCAGCCACCAAAAGATGCACCAAACGACACCTATTGAGCCAGTGGTGTAGAACACCACCCTCCAGCCAAAGTGTGCAATGATAAAGCCACACAGGGGGTAGGTCAGACCGATGCCAAAGCTGAAACCTGTGACAATGGAAGGTGAGGCATGATTCTTGAGCACTACCACTGCACACAGATGCTGATGACACCTCAGTACTTACCTTGGAAGGAGGACATGAAGCGGCTGCGTTCTATCGCTGGAATCCAGTGGCCCACAATGGCATACATGGCTGGCCAGGTCAGGCCCTGTCACACACAGCAAGACAGCAAGACATCAAGACACTCCTACTGTATGTGTACTGCTCTTCTTGTCTGGAATAGAAACCATCCCTAAGGAACAGTGTTTTAAATAATATTTAATCCCAGGTGCACAAGGTTGAAATGTAACAACCAAACACGGGTTTGCTAACAAATCCCATCTCTTACGCAATATTTTAATTTGTAATCTGTATAATGTTCACATGAAAGATATCCTCACAATCTTCAATATACAACATGGGCACTAACCTTATCAGCTAGAAGGAATTACAGATGTTTATGAGCTCAACAGTGAACCATTGGATACTGAACATTGCACAAATAAATGTACATGAATGACATACAATTGCCACAGTTTAAAATGCTTATGCAAGTATACTGACGTAAGTTAATTTTCATTTTTAAAAATAATAAGAGAAATGTTAACATATTTACTAAACAAGTATTATAGGTTTAAAATTTCAAAAAATAAGTATGGTATAGCCCTTTTTGTCACTCTCATATAAACCCTACGATCCTCAAAAAATTTACGATTGGAGAACAATTGCTCCAGGATAGTGTGGAGCAATATCCAGGAGTGAAAGGCACCGCTAGCCACACCCTTAGGGTAAATTGTGTACACACACCTCCTCAGTAAAGCTATCCCACAAGCCTTACGCAGGAATGAGGACATGAAAACACTGTACCTCACCAACCTCTAGAAACTACCCTCCGAGCAACACATCAGTCTGTTGGCCATGCAGCCCCAAAGCTACTGCTATATACTTTGGATAGGCAGGAACCCAAAAACAGAATTATTAATTACAAACATTGTGGTGCACCACTGACCCATTACATGAATACAAAATAATTATTTTCTACCATTATTTTGCAACTTGTCTTTGTGCAAGGTGAACAAGGCATAAGGGAGTAATGTTTGTGGGCATAAGGGAGTAATGTTAAAACTTGTGTTTTCCTGTTCCCACCACTGACAACGCTTCTGACATGTGTGCATGCTTATCTGTGTGTGTTTTCCTCATGTATTTTGTCCAGCCATAGCTGTCTGAATAGAAGTGCAGCTAATATTACTTGCTCAAAATTTTTTTTATAAGTTTAGTAAGCTTTGGTAAGTATGGTAAAACATGCAATTTAAACCTTTGAAGTAGACAAGATCCAATGTGCACCAGTTGTCTGAAAATTTAAAACAATTAACTTGGTAAAAAGGTTTTTGTATTTTTATATTCACAAGTCTTATAAGATGACACATACTTTTTACTTTTACCATATCAGAAAATAGGTGTATTTATTGTCTCCAATAGTTTTTTTTTATGTAAAAATACAAAACTACAAATGTGATAGAAAAAATGAGTTTCTGGATGAACACAGTATAAATATGGAAACTGGCGTATACATAATATCAGTTTTAAAAATTGTGGCCACAGCCTTATAAAAACACATACTGCAATGAAAATGTGTGTACCGCTGGAAAAATGGTTTTTTTTTTCTCAAAGTTACACACTAAAACCTATATTTTCACAACTGGAAAATACTGTATTTTTACTATAAAAATGCATTATATACAAATACACCATATTTTCCTTGTTTGAAGAATTACAGCATTGCACAGGTAACATTTCCAGTCCAGCTATTGAATTCAGGAAGCATCCTGGGAGATAGTTACCGAGGCGATGCCCTGTATGCAGCGCAGCACTATGATGAGAGAGAAGTGCACAGATGCAGCTAGGGGGATCAGCAGCGAGCAGATGGCGGTGATGAGCTGCGATCCCCCAAAAACAGTCTTGGTGCCAAAGTGCTGGGTCAGCACACCGCCCACCACCTGAGACAGGATGTAGCACCAGTAGAAGGAGCCCAAGATGGCCGACTGGATGGTCGTGTCCCAGTCAAACTCCCCTTCTTCCTGCTAACACCAACATGCCGCACTGTCAACCAGTAGCTCATGTGGTTCCAAATCAAACCAGTACACTTACTATCATTGTTTGGGGTCCGTAATGCTGCATATGTTCTTTGACACAATATTTAATTCAAACCAATTTTTGAACCCACATGCCCAACTAAATTTCTTGCTAAATGAAAACACAAACCTGAAACATGTATCATTATTTAAACAATAAAGTTCCCTAAATGACTGAGAGGGGTCACCTGCAAAGGATGACAAACTGTCCGTGTTTTTGCAGGTAAGTTTTTCTTTGGCCAATAAGGTATGTTGCACCACCTAACCCCAGACATCACATACCAGCCATTCTCTCAAAATTCATTCCAAATAGCTGTAAGGCACAAGTTGTCTCATTCTGTTAATTTTACACCTGCTAAGGACACAAATCCTTAAGAAATAAATTTTTTTAATTTTTAATCTGTTGTGTAAAATTATTTTAATTTAAAATGTCATAAATCAAAGTGTTGAAAGAGTCTAAATGTGAATTACTGTGGAATCTCAATGCAGAATTTCTGTTTCTATAGTTTTCTGCATCCATAGATTATTTTGCGTAGTCCAGAGAAACTTCTCTATAGAACAACGTATAAAAGTCCGCATGGTTTGTTCGTTGAAGTGTCATTTCTTCCCAACTATTATTTTTTTTAAATTCTTAGCTGGAGTCTTTATACTTAGAGGGCACTGAAGTAAGAGAAAGAAAAAACACTGTCCAAGTTTTGTCTCTCATAAAAATAATGTATCCTTTTCTTGTTTTCACTCTCTTCGGTTTAGAATTGACATCTCCCTTCCCCTACACTCTTATGGCCATCTATCAGGGTGACTTTCCAAAAGAAGGAGTGCTGCTGCAAAATTAAAAACATTTATAGTAACTTGTTAATTTTTTTCATGTTCACGCCTCTGAATGTGACTGAATAGACCGTAGTCTCTACAGTAGGCATTTCCAGTTAACTTACTGTTATGGGCTACCTGGCACCATATCTGATCACTGGCCTTGAAACTAGGCTGCTGGGCATGGGTCAATTATAGACCGAGGGGTAGGAGTTGTAAAGAACTCAGATCCTATCCCAGTGGCGATTCATGAGGCTGTGCTCTAGCATTGACTACATTTTCATTCATTTTGCCTAATATTTTATTTAATCAAAGTTTCAAATATGAATTATAATTGACTCAAAATTTATTCTATTGTTCTTTAACAAAACAATATTACTTGGTTATAGCTCACTTTTGTTGCCAGAGATAATTCTTTGCAGATTTTTAGCCTTGCGCGCACAACCTCAGTGCTTTACTGTGGCTGAGCACGACCGTCGCTCTTCCAGCCGGTCCCTCGCGCTGGCCGGAGCCTCAAAGAAACACGGAAATCTCGTCATTATTATTAAAAGCAAGAATCACAAAGAAGACAAAGTAAGTATATTTTGTTACAGCATTTTATAAGTTACTTTCTATTCCAAATTACACTTGCCTCGCCCAATAAAATTCACAGTTTAGAAAGTTTGGGTATGTCAGAGTTTGCCATAATTGTTGTCATTTTACAAACATACTATGCACGTACTTATTCACAGAGATGTTTTCTAGATTTTAAATATTTTAATCCATTACTGATTATAACAATAATGTTATCAGTTTGCATTTTATGACTGATGAAATAAATACATGTACTATGTTTTTCCTCTGTCCATGACTTTGATCCATTCATACCCAGCATCCACAATTGTCTATAGTAGAACCCTGTTATAACACTTTTTAAGAGTGTTTATATGCAGGAAAATGTTATAAACAGGAAATAATATTACATTTACAGGAACACATCAAGCAAAACAAAATTCAAATGTAATAACTTTTGTATATAAATAGCTAGTCAAGTTCTTAAAAATCTTCATCTGAATAATTTGACGCAAAAATACCAGTGATCTGAATTCCATAGATTATATCATCAATTATCGCACAATTACATACATTCTGGAGGCTTGTTCACTCATCTATTCTTGGTAATCATAGTAATTTTCAGGAATGTCACCTCTAGAATCCTTAATATTTCAAGTATAAACTCTTTTCTGTATCTGTTTGTAGGATACTGCATTGTTAATATATCTGAAATTTTACTTAAGAGAAAAATTGCATTTGAGATGCTGCAAGGAATTGAACAAATACTGATGTTATAGGCAGGAAATGAAAATATGAATATTGTTATATGCAGGAAATGAAACCATTAAGGCTTATGGAGAAATGGTGGGACCATGAAATAATGGTGTTATATGCAGGAAAATGTTATATGTGGGAATGTTATAACAGGGTTCTACTGTATAACGAACAGGAAAGTTATTATTGGCCAGCGCTGTACACTGACAAGGCTTAGTACTCAAGGATCGTCTGTGTGCATAAATGATTCGTAAACCGTGCAGCGAGCTACTAGTCTAGGTTGTAATGTTTCATATTACTATAGCTGAACACGAAGCCTACAGTTCATTGGTTGTGATAACTAAACAAGTGCCATGTAGACTAAAGAATTCATTAGATATTTTTTGTTTTTAACACCTGAAACCGTGAATTTATGTGGGCCTTAAAAGTTTCCAATTCTGTTATACAAACTGAAAAAAACACTTCTTAATTTTCTTGTACCACCCCAACAAATCCACTATGTGTTGGTATCCCTACCAGACTTAGGTTGAGAAATATCAAACCCAAACTGTAGGTTATGTTCTGGAATGAAACAAATGTCTAATTATTGGAGCTCTTGTTCAGTATTTAATTATTGATACAGTGCTTAACTTTATATTATTTACTTTTAAGTTACATGGCTACTGCACTTTGTAAAAAAAAACGTTCAATGGAAAGTAGATTTTATAAAATGTTGAACCACTATGTTTACTAGTAGAATAATAGTAATATGTATAGAGTTAATAACCCTAAAAGATATAGATTATAACTAATAAATCCAAAACATTACATAACTGCCAGCAAATTAATTATACATTGAATATTGCTGCTAGGTGTCTTGAGAAAAACAGAAGAGTATTGTCAAGGTTATAAAATAACATATTTTTCTAAAGCTCTTAGTAATGTAAATTAAAAATAATTGAATTTTGGTTTGAATTTAAAATTTACTTATTTAAATTGCATATAAATTAACGGACTATTAAATCTTTGAAAGAAAAACAGTGTGGCTTGAGTTCTGATCATTTTCAGTTCCAATACATCTTCGAAGTGTAAACGAGTTTCGAATTTGGTGGCAGAGTATGAAAATGGTTCTTATCAGTGGTGCCACATACATACTGTTCCAAAGACGTTTTCCAGATTCTCATAAAACAGTCAATTTTTAGAGTGACACTGGGTGTTAACTCTATGACTACACTGCCAGTTTTTGTCTTATCCCAACAAAATAAATGATCAATATTGTAACATGTGGGCAAAAATATATTGCAAGGTAGTTTTTTTAGAATATTAACTTGGAATAGTAGTAAATTTGCAAAACAAAAACAGTTATAAGATTTCCTTTGCCTCAGATGGAAAGACAGAGCCAGAGATCTGGAGGGTCTGTACTTCAAATGCCCAACCTGCAGAATCGTACCTGAATGGGTACCACCCCGAACCGAGCTATTACCGCAAGAAGACCAGCAGTACTTGACTCCCTGCCTTTACCAGAGTACTCACGGAAAACCAAGGAAGATCCCCGTAAGTTCCTCCAAGCATGCAGTACGGAATTTGAGAGGGCACTCCTACCTAAAGCCTTGTGGGTGTTTAAGACTAAGGCCCAACTTCAATGAGATGCAGAACGGTGGTGTAACAGGTACGGGGAGTTTGTCACCCGCTGGGAATAACTGTCGGAAAGACTGGTAACACACTTCTCAGGACCACAAATGGTAGCCCAACTAACCAACAAGTTCTACGGGTAAGAGCACGAGGAGAATGAGGAGGCGAAACTTTTTATAAGGCACAAAGCCTTAATCTTCCAATGAATTCACCCAGGCCGAGAAGAGCTAGATGCCGTCAAACTCATCACTCAACTCCTCTTACCGGAAATACGCGCCCACCTCCACAACCCACAACTAGCAATGCTAAGAGGAGCTGGTGAAGCGGGTACGTATCCGAGAGATAGACCCGGTGGATATCCGCAAGACACAAACCACAACTAAGGTTACATCCGCCACTACAGGGAAAACGGTCATCACCAAAGCCCCTGCACGTGAACGGACGTCGGGACCTACTGCTGCACCACCTACCTTACTAAGTGCTGGCATTGTCCTGCCAGGCACTTCCACCAAGACTGCCCAGTCCTGCGGCAGAAACTCCAGAGCAGACAGGCAGGGCCGGCCTGGGCACCAGAACCGAAGAAGGTGCCAGCAAACTCTAAGAAAAGCCCTAACCAACAGGGAAACGGAAGAGTCGGGAAGCCAGACAGGGCAGGGGCCTCGGCAAAATAGAGGGAGAGGTCCTACAAGTCGCCCTCGTGCAGGAGAAGCAGACCTTACTAGATCTTCCACGAATAACTGTGCTCATCGGGACTTCAGAAATACTAGCCACACTCAACATGACAGTTAATGCCAACTTTATCTGCAAGGATGCCATTCTCCATGAGTACAGAAGCCAAATCAAGCCTACCGGCGACACCACTATATACGTTGCCCAAAAAGGAGCCCGTCTACAAACAGAGGGAAGACTGACGTTGACCCAAGTTCGCAGATGAAGCGATCCAGGCTCAGTTTCAAGCAGCAGAATACCTGGGTGGGGAGATTATTTTGGAGCAAGCCTGGTTATCCAAGCATCAAGCAATCCTAGACTGCCAGCAAGGGCGAATTTATCTAGGCACTATGAAATTAAGGGCGACAACCTGGCATAAGTTCACCGAACCAGAACTGCAACAAGCTATCCATGATAAGTTGAACCACCAGCTTCAAGGGGAAACTGTGGAACAACTGATCCAGATTATCCAAGACCACTGCCAAGTGTTTTAACAATGCAGCATGCTGTGCCAAACTGCGACATACATCATTAAGCCATCAGACTCTGCCTACATTGCTTGAGTGGTCCTCGTACTAAAGAAATACGGCACTCGTAAGGTTTTGCGTCAACTACTACGACCTGAACCAGATTACTCAGCCAGCTCTCCCTTCACTGAACTTGGGGCACATGCTCAAGGCGCTTGGGGAAGCCAGAATCTTCAGCACCCTTGACATGAGATGTGGATATTGGCAGATACCAGTGCATCCACAGTCGAGGCCATACACTACGTTCGCCAGTCCGAACGGAAAAGTATACCAGTTTAAGGTCATACTCTTTGGCCTAAAGAATACCCCCGCCATGTTTCAAAGTCTAATGGCTGCCTCGCTTCTAACCGGCTACATTGGCGAGTTCTGCTATGCATACCTGGACATAATAATCTTCTCCAAAGACTGGCAGGAACACCAGTGCCACCTCCAGTTGGTTTTGGAAAGATTCTAAGTACATGGTCTCACATGCCGTCTTTCCAAGTGCCACTTTGGAAAAACGGAGATCAACTTTTTGGGGCACCGAGTCACTACCGAAGGCAACTTCGCTCAAAATGAGCAAATCTGAGTGATAGCTGAAGCAGCTACACCCAGGAAAAAGAAGCAGTTGCGGAAATTCCTGGGGATCTGTAACTGGCTTCGCGATTTCATTCCTAACATTGCCAAACTCATGGGTCCGCTGAACAACCTTCTACATAGGGACGCAAGGACCAAGCCTGGAAATGGCCGGAGGAGAAAAATGCATTCCAGAAATTCAAGAACCAGTTCGCACAGCTGGACGTGCTTTATCGGCCGCTCCCCGACCTACCATTAATTCTCCAGACAGATAAAAGCCGAATAGATCTCGGGGCCATTATCTATCAAGAAAACCCCAGAAGGATGTCGACGGGTAATTATCTAAGCAAGCACCCTCCTGTCAGACACGGAAAAGAGGTACCATTCAATCGAACAAGAATGCCTAGCAGTCATTTGGGACCTCGAGAAATTCCGTTATCACCTGGAAGACACACCTTTCATCCCGCGGACCAATAATAATGCCTTCACCTGGTTGCATAATGCAAGCACAACGAAATTCAAGCTAGGCCCCGCTGGGTCTTATTCCTACAAGAGTTCAGCTTCACCATACAACACTGCCCAGGGAAGCAGAACGAGCTGCCCGACACACTGTCAAGAGCGCCCAACCTTTACCAGGAGGAGAACCTAGAAGACTGGGAAAGGATGCTCGCATTGGAGTATGCTCCATGACAAGAAAACAACAAGCAAGGTTATGTACAGCTACTGGAGGCACAAACCATTTGCGCCGTCTTCGCAGAGCAACAACAGGCAGACCACAAGTACGTAACCTACTCACCAAATACCCAAAACGCTTTAAAGAAGAGCATATGGACCCGTCTCCATTCAAACACAGAAGACTGGAAGTTGTGTATGCCGCACAGCTTCCGAGCGGACATCTGCTATTACTACCATCAACATCCCCATGCGGGACACGGGGAGATCACCGGAAGTGGGACACTTATCTTCCTGAAATCCTGTTTACTCTCCGCCGTTGAAGCAACAAGGCTTTGGGAGCTTCACCTAGTGAGCTACTACTGCATGGCTGTCCTCTAAAATCTCCCAAGGAATGGGACTGTAAAGCAGAACTCAGCGAAATTCTGCAGGCATAATATATATGCCATGAAAACATGGAGCGAATAGACGCAGCGGGCCAGCCAAGCTCGCTCATCAAGTGAAAGTACCCAGCGCCGATGCGACAGCCTGAGGAAGCTATACAAGAAGGGGACAATGTGTGGGTGAAGACACGTTCGCTCAGCTGCAACGTCGCACACTTTTACGCGGGCTTCCACCCTAATGGAAAGACCACTATGAAGTCGCAGGGGGAAAAGAGATTCCTCACCACCACCCCTGGCGGGCCAATCACCACGCAGAGAGCAGCCTGCGCTGACCTCTCCACCGCTAACTCCGCCCTTTGTACCAGCAACAGCAGAGGCGGGGAAGGAGTCAGCGACCGCCCTTCGAGAGGGAAAGTGGTCGCTACCCCTCCAGCCAGCCAGCTGAGCCCGGAGATTTCATGCCGCGGGTCGCTGACCCCCACCCCACTGACCCAGTGCCGCCCAGCCTCGATACGTGCCACCGCAGCGCAGAGTGCAGCCTTGGCGAGCCTGCCGCACAAGCATCGAAGGGAGGCTCAGGCGTTACAGGGAAATGCCTTGCTTGGCGCCGCCCTCCCACCTTCAGCTGACCAACTCCGCAGCAAAAAGACTCTGTGAGAGGACTGCCTTTGCACCCCTCGACCGCTTAGAGCAGCTGACAGACTGTGTGTGACGCTGTCCGCTCCACACCCGCTGAGAGCCTACGCCTCACAAGTGTTGAATGCCCCGTCCACGTGTGAGAGAGTGAGATTAGGGTTAGCCTAGCTTACATAAGTTTAAGTGCTCGCCAGCTAGAACCAGAATAGGAAGTACTACAGAAGCAAAATCCCCTGTTTTGTGAGAAAGCAGAGTACCCTCTAACCTATGTGTATGCTGCGCCAAGAAAACCTGCAAGCTAAGAAAACACCTGGTCATGTAATATGCTCAAGCTAACCAGGAATACAAGGCTTGTATGTTCAGTTGATTTCTATATTGTAGCCATGGACCATGGTAACAGCTATGCTTCCACAACGTGCACTGGCTCATGAGGTGAATGTAAGTACGCAATATTGTTGTTTTGTTGCTTTCACTTGTATAATATTGCTTGATTTGTTTAAAGTTTTGCTACTTAACTGCTTTGTTGTTATTATGCAGCCTAACTGCTATCTTATTGAATTAAGGCCATGAGGCAGAGTAAATAAGTAAGTTGTAAGCACATGTAAATATAATCAGCCTATGATATAAACCCTAGACGAAAGCATGTCTGGAAGCCGAGCTTTACCTATTGCCAACCAACCTAATCTCTTGTACATTACTAATGTGTGCGTATATTTAGTAATGTGCTTCATGCTAGAATGACTTAGACCATTCCTTAACACATTTGACAATACTATGTGTAGTAATGCGCCTGGCGCTAGAATGGCTAGCCCATTCAAAACTTAATTATGCATTCACTATTGTTTTTTGTTACTATTCTCATTTTAATACTCATTGTATTAAACACCACTGTATCTAGCTTTTGCTAATTAGGTCAATTTTTGCTCACTTCTTGAGTACTACTTTACCAAAATCACTTGAATTGTAAAACTTTGTTTAACTATTGTGAACTTTACCTCACATGTATAATATCGCTGTTTACATGTAATCATGTTGCACCTAATGTTTTTATTTACTGTAACTTACCTTTGTTCATTTGTCAATTCACGTAATTCTCAACCTAATGCATATCAACCTATGTGTTAATCTTTTTGCAACCAGTGCCTCGACACTTGTATAACTTAAACCCTGTGTAACATTTTTACACTAATAATTTTTCTTTTACCTGAGCCAATACTGTAAAGCATGACAAATTTTGAATGGACACACTTACCTTGAGATAAAACAATTGAATGGCTCCAACCTAACTGTTCTTTTTTGTTGTATTTTGGAAGTCTACCAGCCAAATTTCGTATCCTGTAGCACCTTCTATTTTCAATGTAAGTAGAGGTTGCCAACCAAATAAGCATTTCTCACTGCACACTTTTCTCACTAATTTGAGATTTGCACCGGTTAACTTCTTTTGCCTATGCGCACCATGAGAGAACTTAGTTAGTTTCCGCAGTGAACTTAGATGTTCCCTTAAGACTAGGATTCAATGTAATTCTAATCATATATTTTACTTTATCACTAGCTTTGCAACAAGCTGTGAAAATGATTTTGCAACCACATATCCCACTTAAAGCTTTAACCTAATCAACTGGGATATACTTGTATGTAACCGGGCCTTCAGCCTAATCTGTAACACAGTTCCATATCTGAAGGTAGAGATTAGGATCCTTCAGATCCGCCCCCATTAAGCATATGCTGTTTGGTCATGCTGATCATTATTACTCCTACGCCCTTTTTACTTATACCAGTTACACGACTTTGAGAGTGAGTTAGTGAGAGAGAGAGAACACCACTGTTCCAAACGGCTTTGAGAGGATGTTTATTCTTTTTGCGCCTGTGGCTCTGGCTAACAGAAGGAGGGGGAGGGGGGTTTACACACCACTGGCGTTGTCATTCACCCAATGTCAAAGTAAATTTCATTGTCAATTCAAACAGTATGAGGTATTTTTATTCCTTTGACTTTACTCTGCTTGGAGAACTCTGTTACACAGATAATTTTTTCTATTGCACATGTGGTGATTCTTTGAGCTAAAAAGCTCGTTTTGGGAACAGTCTACAGAAACTTTGACAGGTCACTAAAAATAATGGACACACACTACAATGCAGTACCTAACAAGCTATTACATTAAATTAATTTAAAATAAACAATTAATTCAAGAATTGTACAAGTGATGTAATACTTGATCCAAGATATGAATCTCTGTAAAATTGGTAATTATTAAGTTTAGGGGCTTTTCTGTAAAAATAAAAATAATTCACGGAAAATGGTATATTTCCACTCTACTAATGAGACAGAACATGAATATACTAGGGGCATTAACGTCCGACTAATTTCGTAATATGTACCCACCTAACCTAACAGAACCTAACCCCATGATGGGTGAATCACTATTTTACATTTTTAAACTAACATAGGGAGGTTGGGTTTTACACTAACCCAGGATTGTAGGGTTTTACACTAACCTAGGATAGTAGGGTTTTACATTAAACTACGAACATAGGATTGTAGGGTTTTAAAGGAACCGTAAAACACACCAAAAGAAGGTAAATTGATTCACCTAGGTAGGGGGCTGGTATAATTCCTCTGACGTTAATAGACGTAAACAAACATATTTCGCAAGTTTTTTTTAAATATGTTCTACTTATTTTAAAATTATGCCCTCTTGAATATAAACAAGGTAACCTGTGCAGAACCCATTAATGCAACTTTTGTTGGTCTACAACGTTTCTTTCAGAAACACAAACAAACTGGCTACACTGCTCATTTCGCAATTTCGTTCAATTTTTTTTAAATATGTTCTACTTATTTTAAAGCTTCGCCCCTAGTATATTTGTGTTCTACGTGATTAGTAGAGTATAAATATATCATAATTTTGAATATTTTTTTTTTTGTGTTTTTCGGAAAGCCCCTAAACTTAATAATTACCTAAAAAAAATATTATTTCAGTGAAACTAAACATATTCGGGATTATTTTCACATTTATTAATTTGTATATATTTCAATTTTACCGCTGAAACGATGCCAACTGTCATGGCGGCGTCGATGACGTCAGAATATAGTAAGCAATTTGTAAACAAACACGCAAGTTGAAAATTTTTGTAATGGTGTGCAGTGCCTGACTGTGAAAGTTCATCAATAAACACTCCCAGCAAATTGTTTTTTCATGTCCCAACCGAAAAAAAAACATGCGGAAAAAGTGGTTAAAACTGGCAGGACGAGATCCAGCTTCTTTATCAACAGATACTGCTATTTATTTTTGTGAAGACTCCTTTGATGTAAGTTTTATTTAATTTTTAATGTTATTTAATTCGTATGTGCACCCTAATAATATTGTTTATCCATAAATGATTTAAAATAAACTACGATATTTGAGGTTAGGTTTGATCTAACCTGGTTTTTTGTTAATTAAATAATATTGTATTACGCAATTATTTTTTATTACAGTTGCCGAGTGACATGGTTAATTATATGGAGTATCACATAATGGGAACGGTGTCTAAAGTGCTAAAAAAAAAAAAACCTGGTTGTATTCCAACAAAGTTTGACTGTCAACCAGATAGAAGAAAACAGAAGGAAACGAACACTCACTACCACTACAGAACGACCTTATATTTATAAAAAGAGAAAAATTATGGAAAGTGAGGAATGTCGTGAATTAGTACAAGCTGCTACGGTTTCTAACACAGAACATTCCCCAAGTACAAGTTCAGGTTGTATAAATATTATAGTATTAATAGGCAATAATTGTTATAATCGTAGGTTATAATCATAACCTAACATCACGTTACACACAAGAAGTGTATGTAAATTTTGTGAGCACAAAAGTATATTATATTTCTCGTTAAATTGAAGCTTATAATATACTTACATGGAAGACTTAACATTCCGGAATTCTGATAATGAGCAGAAATCACTGTTTGTTCCGAAAAAAATACGTAGCATCAGTACATCAATTTTGGGCAAATTCGAACTGTTCGCCTTGGTAAATCCAGTTTCCATTTTGGTATTCCTTATTTTAACTAACTACATAAGAAAACTTCACACAAAATCAAAAAGATAACATCGGGAGAATAACGACATACGATGACGTAACGAGCTCTGATTGGTGTTCGTCATCACGTGACTTATGGCTTTATTTTCACGTTTTTATTTAATGAATTAGAAAATAATCCGATAATTCAATGTTAAATAAACTTGATATTTGTTAACCTAAAACAATATTCTATCCTTTGAAACAGAAATTTTGTTATTTTCTTTTTACTGGCATGTAGCCTATTATAAAACATAACATACCTTTACATACACACCTATATGACACCAATATATGTACAAGTAAACATATTCATTATGTGTTTATGTATATGAGTCATCCACTTGGATAGTTTTACAATTTGGTGAAGATACACAGTCGAATCACATTATTATGACCACCTGCTAGTATCCAGAGTAACCGCCCTTCGCAGCACGGAAAGCAGTTAGACGAGCTGGCAGTGACTCAGTCAGGTGCTGATGTGTCTCCACGGGTATCTGGAGCCATGCTGTCTGCAGTGCGTCCCACAACAGTTGAAGGGTGNCGTCCCACAACAGTTGATGGGTGCGTGGCGGAGGAGACACAGACTGTGAACACGACGATGGAGATGGTCCCACAGATGTTCAATTGGTTTAAGATCAGAGCTGTTTGGGAGCCAGGAACAAACTTTGAAGTCTTGATTGTGCTCTTCCAGCCACGTGAGGACACTTCTAGTCGTGTGGCAAGGTGCATTATTGTGCTGGAAGATCCCATCCTCCCAAGAAAAGATAATCATCATGTACGGGTGGACGTGATCACCGAGGATGGATTCATAACCAAATTGATTGAGAGTGCCTTCCATATGGATGATGGGACCTAGGGAATACCCCAAGAACATTCCCCAGACCATAACACTGCCCCCACCTTCTTGTATTCATCCAGCAATGGATGCAGGATGTTGGTTCACCGACGTTTCTTGCCGGACACGCTCACATCCATCCGTTCTATGCAGCTGAAAACGTGACGTCAGAGAAGGCTTCCAGTCGCCATACTGTCAAGCAAATTCTAGCAGTTTTCATTGATGCGCCTGTGTTAGCATGGGTGCAGTCACCCTTCGTCTACTCTGGCGCCCCATTCACAGAAGGGTTCGCTGAACTCTGTTGTGGTAGACACATGTCTGGATGCCCCCTGGTTCATTTGAATGGTGAGCTGTTTCACTGTGGCCATCATGAACCGTCGTAATCGATGTTCACCTCGGACATCAATGGCACGTGGAGTTCCCCAGTTTTCCCAATGGTGCCATTTGTCCACTTATGATACACTTTTACCACAGAGGCACGTGAACAGCTGTCCCCCTAGGCCCAACAGCCAATGATCATCCCTTTTCGCAACTTGTTTTAATCGCTTCCCTTACCCATGACAGCAGGAAGCGCAATGTGTACAACCAGCTTGTCGGTAGCAGTATATACCCGCTTCACCAGCCTACGTCATGGGCTACGCACTGCAGATGGCACTTCTAGCAGGTGGTCATAGTAATGTGATTCGACTGTGTATTAGTTTTGTGAATTTAGGTATTTTTTTAATAGTAATTTTTTTACATTTAGTTGGAATATTTTTGGTTTTGTGATTTACTTAATGTCATGTGGCAGCTCATTATATGTTTTATTAGATCTAAACTGCAATCAATTTGGTCCATAATTTAGTGTGTTTACTCTTGGTATATGTATTGAGTTGGTTTTTCTTGTAATATGATTGTGTATTTGTTTATTCATTACAAAGTTGGTTTCACTTATTGTATGGGTTATTTTATTAAGTAGACTCGAACAAGTCTTTGGCCTTTGTAAGCAGAATGGTCACTGACTGGTCAAGAATGCTATCACATCCAGGAAGGATATGTAAGAAACAATGTACAACTTTTACGTTGGAATTAACAATAAATAAACACAATTGTTTGTGAAAATTGCAACAACCGGAAAGAATGGCTCGAATTAATCCAAACTCGGAGGATGCGTAGAACAGTGTACCAGCAATAAGCATACACGTAGGCCCAGCAGAGCCCTCTCTTGTATGCGATTTCGACTCCTACATATTGAGGGCAATCTGAACAGCAACCGCTACATCAGGAAGGTTTTAGAGCCCGAGGTACTGCCCCTCCTTCAGGCAATTCCACATGCCATATTTGAGCAGAACAATGCCCGACCACATGTGGCGAGGAATGTGCAAGCCGTGTTCAATGAATGACTGGTACCACTGCTTCCCTGGCCTGCATGTTCGCCTGACATGTCGCCCATCGAACATGTCTGGGATATGGTTGGTCGGCGGCTTATTCGTCATGGACCTCCAGCAACCACTGTTGATGCTTGTGGACTCGCATACAAACCACATGGAGGGAAATTCCCCAGGAACATATCCAGATCTTCTTTGATTCCATGCCACGACATTTAGGGGCTCTGGTTGCAGCACGGGGGGGCTCCACACCATACTGAATTCCCAAGGACAGAGATCATGTACAGTTCAGTAATCCTAATCAATTGTTTATTGTCAAGTACCTAATCTGTGGTATAAAGTTCATTTCAATCACATGTATTCTTCTTGGTGTTACATTTTTCACAAATGTTAGTGTAGTTTGACAGAAGCAGAAATGTGTAAAGTAATCTGCATCTGGTATGTGCAGTAGCTAGTATCAGGGTCACAGTACATTTTCACATGTGTCAATGAAACAAGGGCCTTACAACAGCATTTATCAAGAAAACAAAGCAAAATATGCAATAAAAATAAAATCTACAAATACAGAAGGTATGGAATACTGCTAGCAGCGTCACACTAACGAACGGAAAAGTGGTTCATTACGGAATGTGCTGTGTACATGAAGTGCATGAGCTAGGAAGTAAAGAAAATCTATTTGAAAATAATTCAAAGAAAAACACAAAAAATTAAAACTTATTGAAAATTATACGAGAAAGGTAAACTGAAAATATTCCACCAGCTTTGGCCCGTAAAATTCACACAGTTTGAAACTTTTTTGTTTTCCATAAGAGTGAAATTGTAGTCTTGAAAGTGGAGTGGTGTGGAGAGGTTTTGGTCAGTGCTTAACACAAAGGTCTTGAGTGCCGATGCGGGTCAAGTGAGGTGAAGCTGGAGCAGCAGTGGAATGCAAGGGTGAGGGAAACAGGAGTGCCCTGAGAAAACACACCAACCAAAGGCAACATCTGCCATGTTTCTCACACACAAAAATCTAGGTGACCCACCAAGAATTAACTGTGGTTCACCTAGGTGGCAGGTGAGTAGTCTGACCACTATGCTGCCATGGTCTCTAGTGAAAGCTGAAAGCACTTACATGTTGCATCTGGCTGCCTGTTGTGCTGAAGACACACCTACTGAAGCTATTTATGTTCTTCTGCTATGTTAAATTTCCTAATATTCAAAGATTGGTGCATTTCAAAATAGTTGCAATAATTACTACTCCAAACTATACGATTCTGTGGCATAAGTATGCTGCCAACCAAGAAACATACCAACATAACTTAAAAACATTCCAAATCCTTTCCATGACCTAAACATATTACTTTTCATTTTAGCATTTCTGTGCCTGTGTTCTGCATGCATCTCTTAATTCACTTACCTGCTGTTCATACCAAAACTGCCATCTAATAAAAACTTATAATTCAGACACCACCAGGTTTTTAAGGTGCATGTTAGTAGAGCTCCAACATTAGCATACTGTTCCAGACCTGAGCGGTAGAGTTTTCGCCGGCCCCAGCATCAGATATGTTGACGGGGTCATAACAGAAGAGCGGGGAATCTGTGGAGACATTGGCAGCGATAGGCTGGGGCGGCAGCTTCACCATAACCACCATAGCCAGGTTGATGTCTGTACGCATCATGAAGCTGACGAGGAAGCCAGTGAAGGAGAGGAAGTACAGCACCACGCGTGCAGGGATCATATCTGGAACAAAACATCCGCTTGGCTGCACTCTCACGCTGCACATAATGTGGCCTAGTGGTGGTGTCTCAACTGTGACTAGCGCTTCTATCAGCATGCTCAGCAACTTCCCATTTCTGGTTTCTATTTGCATCTAATTGGATTTGATTTCATGGCTGTAATATTTTGCACAAATCTGCCAAAAGATTATTAACATCAACTACTGCAAAGAAACCTAGCTAGCTGAGGCTGCATCCCAGAACATGAACACACTCCACACCACTCCCTGTTCAAGGTACACTCCTATTATATTACTCAGCCAAAAATTTAAATAGATGAGACATCTAGAACATTAACATGCAATGATGAATAGTTGTGACAGTGTTCTCATCATGAAATGTAATGAAAGTTAATTATATAAATTCAAATAACAAGGAAGGCACTAATTTTAATGTTAGTATAAAGTATATTTTGGTTGCCACTACTAAAATGACTTCACAATAAAACATTTCACTAAAATTGAATTGTTACCTGCTATACAAGTTATGTAACTAGGCCTACATTCTTCCCCATATTTATTAAAATTGGACTTACCAGTAATTCTGTATACATCTGCTTCAATCCCTGTATAGCTTTATTTGATATGTATATCGTAATATATTTACTGTTTTCCCTTTATTCTCTTAATCTATTTGAATTCACACAATTCTGAGTTAAAATATTTAATCTAAAGAAATTTTAAAAAAAGTATCATTCCCAAAAATATGAAGAGAAGACAAAAGACAGCATTCTAATTATTGTACACAAGTTCTGGAAAGCATCCTCAAAACTGATTATACAGTTTTCTAATAGCATTTACTGGATTTCTACAGGATTGCTAAACAATTCTGAATGACAAAGAAATTAAGAAACAGTTTAGTGTTATTTATACCTTGACTTTTTTTTTTTTGTTTTCACAAGATGATATAAATTTCTGCAAGTAGTGACATAGTGAGATATAAAAATGATAACTTGCACTAGTGAATTCAAATATTTCCATGTAATACTGTTTATCAATTAGAAACTAATAATTCCCAACAGTTGACATGCACTGCACTGTACAATACTACAAGGTACACAGGCCTGCAGCTGAGGCCAGAGCTAATTTGCAGTCATGTTGATGTCACTGAAGTACAGAAACAACATGCTTGTACAAATCTTACAGCAACAATTTGCTAAGAAAGTCTTTCATTGAAAACATTTTAATTTATAGAAAATATTTATCTTTAAAGTATATTTTTTGACACAGTTTTGACACCACCACTTGAAATAGTAAACTCATTGAAACAGTGCTATAAGCTGCACTTACATGAAGCTGGCGGCATCTTCGGGGTCGACAGTCCACACTGACTACATGCTACTGAAAATGGAACTAGATGCTGACTGCTTAACATGAGCATTTCAAAACAAACATTTGATAAACTGCCAAAATTTCTTTGAAATTACTATAGCCCACAACCAATAAATACATTTTTTTTAGAAATAATAAAGGTGAAAACTCCCCTACTTGCCTAAACATTTAATTATTTTTCGAAAATATATCTTAGTTACTGGGGAAAATAACTACAAATGAATTTCATGTGTTATCATCCAGTGACTAAACATTCCGTAAGTAGGTACCTTATGTTCAAAATAATACCCAACAGACTTGTTTTCATTCAGGCTTCCAAGAGAGGCACTTTATGAGGAAATTCCGTACCTTAAACTGTTCAGTTGGATGGAAAAATATGCTACTAAGCAAGTATTATTCAAGTGATTACCTTGACATCTTCGAAATGAAATTGTGGGATATTTCTTGATCACAGGACCATCGCACCTGTAACGATTTTTAAGTACAATATGGAGCCCTCTGAACAGAATCTGACTCAAACCAATAAGCTCAAAATTGCGGGCAAAATATAATTTCTCCCAAAATAAAAAATAAAAATGTGTGAGCACTAATATGGTTCCAGATATAAAATATTATGGCTAAGGCACAACTCTGCTGAAACAGAAATGTACAAGCAAGCAATAATTATCAGGATCAAATTATTATCAATCAATTTTCATCACCTGCAGAACCCTAATTTGTAGTTTTGATACAATCTGTAGAGTGTTAACAAGCTAGTGCAATGAAACTGGCTAAAAAGTCAGTACACAAAACCACCAAAAAATTTATACCATTTAAAAATTTAAAAAAAGTACGGAAACCAGAATGTATGATATATCTAGTGTGTACTTTCATAAGCATATGTAGGTAAATGTAGAACTAAATTGTTTACAACTTAAGAGTTTGTTCAGAAGATTTTGATTGCTGCCCGAGGGATGGCTGAAACACACTTCAACACAAACATATTTACAATGGCATCACAACCTAACACAACTGAGAGAGAGGCTCATTTCTGTAGTATGATTAGTTTTAGTTACATCACACATTCAACTGACTGAGAGTCAACTGCAATAACTGAGTACATCATCACACCATACTAACCATGACAAGTTTATAATTTTGGCTCACCACAATTATCAATGATTAGGTTTATGATAAACAAAACATTTGCCAAAATTTCTGGGTGCAGATATGTGCATTAAAATTTAGAATCAGAGCATGCAGGAGTAACTTACCAAGTGTTATCCTATGAACTGTTTTTGGTAAAAAAAAAAAAAAAAATACAAAACTCTCTTTTATGTCAAATGGAAAATCATACCCGTATTTCTGAAAAATTGATGATCTAGAAGTTACAAGGAGACATACTTTCCGTACAATGTCAATTGTTATGAATTTTTAATTATATGGCATTGTTCCATCACAGTTAATACAGAAGTTCTCCAACACGAGACAGAAGCACCTCATGAGCAAAATCTGCTTGCAAGCACGGGATATCAAGAGTAGAGGATGTAGCTCCCTACTATTGTGTCCAGCAACAACATACATAAATATATATGCTAAGAAAACCTTTGAGAAGTAATATCTTCCTGCCCTGAGAGAAGTACAGAACATCTACCTAGAACAGTTACATTTGTACAGTTTCTATTTATTATTTTTACAGTGTATTTAACCCTAAATAGCAGTGGGAACAGATTTTTCTGTTCCCACAAGGACCCAGAGCCACAAGCTCACCATATATTAAGGGCTAAAAGTACTTTAACATAGTTTTACCACAATACTCATGATATTATTAATGGTTGAATGTTGAGGAAATGTGACTGCCCACTTTCTAAGCTTGTAGCATTTGAAAAGTAACACCTCGGCAATGTCAACTTTCCAAGAAACTAGAAATTTTTTTCCGATCTTCTTTAAACTAGCCTCATTTACCTTGGGTCTACTTTCTTTGTCCACATAACACATAACCTACATTAAGACCTAGATAAAGATTAACACAGACATGTTGGTCCTGCCAGAGGCAAAGATTAAACTAAAGTAGCCTGCCCTACCATAGGAACACACCTGCAATCCTCACAGGAAAGATATTCACAAAGAAGAAATAAAAGCACATGAGATTTTTGTATACTTCTTTCACAGACCGGGCTCAAACTTAACTTATCTACAAAAGTGACGACAATTATCTTTCTGGGGGAAAAAAGTCACTATAAAGTGACCAAATTACATTAAAAGTTTCTTGATATGTCAAACGTTTGTAAGAAAAGACATGAAAGTAACTGTCCAATCATCAACCTTGATTCTTTTTTCTAATGTTATTACTTTATTTGAAAACATACATATTTATTCTGTTCACAGACTGTATAATCACATACTTAAAAAAATCAATCATCCACAAAATTACTACACCAAAGATATGTTTGATCTCTTAACTTTAATATAACTATCCTGGCAATTCTCACCTTTTCTTTATAAATTAACATAAAAAATTGTAATGAAGAAAATATATTTTGTATGTAAAAAAACTGCAAATATTTATTAGTTTAACATTTATATCTTTTATAATTTAAAATTGAAATGCAACAAAAAGGAACACCCAAATTACTGTAAAAACTGTGACATAATACACACTATATATCGTTATTTGGACTTAAGGAGGGAATTTATAATGCAAAGGTAAAATAAATGTTTACTGATGCACTGTCCTTAGTAAAGGATTTTCACCACTTAAAGTGCAGCACACATAATACATGTGAACGCTAGCAGTAGGGCAACCTGTGTAGCATGATTTCCCAAAATGTTGTGTACAGCATGCTGCAAAGGTACTATGAAATAAGACATGTAAGAGTGGTAGCAATTGCTTTGTTTAACTGATGAAGCCATTCACATTTATTTAAGCACATTATCAAACAGTTTTGTCTGCATGGTGACATCAGTTACAGTACACTGATGAATGCCAAGGGAAGATAGCAGGCGGAGGTTGTATGCAGTTGGAGTGGTTTGGTTGTAACAGAACTTGCCGACTTGCACTCACTTTATGGTGCTGCATGGTCACGTGGAAAGGTATCTGCAAGGATGTATATGAAACGATTTCCACAAAGACAAAAGTCTGCTTATACATATTCCAATGACTTTGTACAAAAGGGTCTCTATGCCCAAACATACATGATACAGATCAACCTTGTTCGGTACCAGTGGAACTTGAAGAAGTCAATCTTGAAGAAGTAGAGAACATATCTAGCACTAACACATGTACCACATCATCACCTAGACAGTCACATGACAGTAGGGGCATTTAAGCAGATGCTGTGACGTGGTCCAGGGTAGAGCAAACTGAAAAAAAAAATGGTTTGAGAGGGTTCTGCAGAGAGGTCGGAAAGGGAAGTGTGAATGATGTGCGTATGGAGCGGGCATGGAATAATTTGGTTTCCAGTGCTTGATAATGTGCATAAACATGCATGATATCCTTTCAGGGCTGTGAGGTCACCTACATGGTGGGATAACTGGACTAGTCAAGTCATCACAGAACCAGGTTGCACAGCAATAGGGAATTCCTCGGCAGCTTCCCAGCAGAAGCAACTGACAGGAAGGGACCACTAACTGCAGGCTTTTGGCCTCCCGCACACCAGCTAACTAATTCCTGCAGGAATTATGGTACAAAAACTAGTTCTTCCCACATGTTTATTGCATGTATATCAGTTGCTTTAACAACACAAGACCAAGCATATCCTATTACGCACTCTGTGATGGGGAATAGGGTACAACTGTGTAGTGTTTACTGACAGGCGAGTGAGCAGTTCAATCGGGACCCTCAGTCAGCTATGATAACCACATATACATATAATGAGAGTTCGTTGGTGGTCAGCGTGTTTATGTGATAACATATCCCTGAGCTACGGTGTGACTGGATGAGAGAGTAAGCGAAGTGATGACTTGGCAAAGTATATGAACACTGGAGTGTGGGGACGTGGATCTACATTGAACCTCAGCATGGCAAAGCAAATTAGCAGTACACAAATGATACAAAACCCTTAAGTGCATGAACACTAGAACCCAAGGTAGATGTAGACAAAAAATGACCACGGGATTGGTGCACACAGCTCACATAACACATATTCCTAAGGTATGATGTTGTAGTCCATGCACACAATACATAGCAGGTACAAAACATTCGGGTCTGCATGGAGTTGACATGGGATTTGCAAACTGAATCAGTTTTATAGTGGCAAACGAGCTTGTGTCTGGTTTTGGTGAGCTCCCAGCAAATACAGACAAAGGCAGCTGGTAGTAGCATGAAGTCCCCCTTCTCCTCCCAACAGCTGCCAAGGAAGCTCATAATTACCTCGTAAGTATACAAAACCACGTATTACAATTAAAACATATCACAGTCCCTGTCATTTGATGACACATCGAAAGGCAATTATTACAACCAAATTCCTGTTTGACAAATTACACATATACTGCAGAATCTTCACCAGACTAGTCTAAGTCCATTTGCATCTCGGGAAATTTTTTTGACCCCTCCTCCCCCCTGGTGGCTTGGCCCTGAAACCTCTGACAAATACAAACTATGTACCAACAAACAATAATTAACATGACCTTTCACAGCACTAGCATATGACTTGTAACATTTATCACAATCACCCGGCACAGTCTACCTGCACTTCACTACACAAGACCTTCAGGTTGGGTTAAAGGACATAAACCTGAGTGGTCTGTTTAGTGTAGGGATTGTCTGGAACTTAGGTGGCCTCGAGGGGACAGTGGCTTGTGTCAACTGTACCTTTATCACATGCAATGAGANCAGGGCTAGTGGCTTGTGTCAACTGTACCTTTATCACATGCAATGAGAGTAACTGCTATTACAAGAGGATTATCCACATAGACATCAGTTTTGTGTGTATGGTTTTTCAGTGTTGCAGTAAATCCTTACTTCTTCACATTACATTCACAGACAAGGCTAAATGTATGTGGGGCGGGTGTTTTAACATGAACAATCTTCATGCTTGGTGAGAAAATCCTCATGCTATTTCCTTCCACTTTCATTAAGTGCAATTATTTCTTGATGTGTGAGGCAGAATCAGTGATGACTATTAAAATCATCTACACATATCCTGCCCACTAAGGTGATCAACCAACTGTATCATAACTTCTGGCATACACCTTGCCTGATTTACTGAAAAACATGCATCCTGATGTGAATGCATATAAGTTTACAGCATAATAGGGCACCTGTGCATTTAAGTTCCTCAATAATGCAGCATTTGATGAACATATTTGGTGGATAATGGACTGGCAAACCAAGACTATGGGATCAGCAACCAAAGCCCTGTTTCATGACCAGCATGCTTATAGGCTGTTCACGGTGTAATGACGCAATATACTTAAATTTTCGGGACTCTGGTGTAAAATTCTTTCGTGTGTTTGAAGCTTTGGAAAGCTTTGTAATATTTTTATCGGGTTGGAAGTTTAAAGCCGTGCTGGCTCGTTTCCCGTGTTTGCTGTTAACGTTTATCAGGAGTCCGGTTGTGTTTCGTTTCAAACTTTGGTTTTTTGGGAAGCGTCATCATTAATTAGATTAGTTCCTTCGGTGCCGTTTTGTTATACGAGAAGTTTGTTATCCGGAGGTGAGTGCGTCAACAAGTTTTTGTGGACTGCGAAGTCGTTTTTGTTGACAGCACAGTTTTAGTTTCCTGCGACGCAGTTACGATATTGGTAAGGGGTACAGCAGTATCGAGATGATAGGCGCTTATCGCAGGAGAAGGGGGGCGATAGGCCAATATATACTGGTGGTGCCTATCGCCTGGGGAACAAAGTAATCAACTCCTGAAGAGGACGCGTAGGGCGTGTGACGACGCATGAGGTGTGAATAATTTAACCCACACCGGCAAGCACCCGCGACCGTTAATTCTTTTCAAATCATTTCTTTTCAACTTAAACTAAATTCTATCTACTTATTTCCGCCGGTGTGGGGGGTCGTTAGGGTGCCAGGAGGGAACGAGCATCCCTCCTGCCTTCTTAAATTAGTCTTGCGATGCAAGCTTTGAGACATTAACATAAACGGTAAACCACTGTGACGCTGTTCTGTACTTGGATATTTATCTGAACGGTTCGTACTCTGCATACTGGACATTCGTATGTGAACTGTGTCATTCAAAGGATAAATAAAGTATATAACAAACTAACTTCGAACTTGAACTTTCTTTCATAATCAACGAACATCCAATGGTACTGAGTCTCGTGTTTCTACCCCGAGCAAGCCGAGGCAAGTAAACAGTCTGTAGTGTACGCAGCGGAACTTTACAAATGGCGCACAACTGTGAGGCAGAAATAATATTTTAAATATCGCTTAACTAGCCACTGCCCGTTTCTTTACAACGGTAAAGTGAGCACTTTTAAGGCCCTAGTTAGTTTTCCCTTTCACCATCTTTTTAAATAAATATTGCCATGTAAGTATTAAACACAGTGTGTATATTCCACTACACTTGGAAGTTAATGTCTAAGGCTAAAATTAAAGTATTTTTATCGACTATTATTCCAAATGAGAGGACTTTCAAAAGTGCTCACTTTACCGTGAATAGTCTATAACAGACCTCATCAACCATATAGGCAAACTAGCTGACAGTCTCGGGCGCCAAGAGCTGGGGGTGGTGTAACTAAGATGCTTTAAAGTTCAATTATGAAAAATTAGCTGAAGTACAATTAATATAACTGACTGGATTATTATTTTTTATTTTAACATAAGCAAAATTATTTTTTATATGAATTAACATATTTATTACATATTTTTATTATTAGCGATTTTTAATGTCAGGAAAAATTAATTTGTATCAGTATCAATTGACTAGCATAGAAGATGTTCCAATTTCCATTGACTGTGTTGATTGTTTTCACTTGTTGGTACAAATCAAAATAAACACTTTAGCAACACAGTGTTGGTTAAAGTACTTTGTTAATTTTCATTTTCACTTGTTCACCACTTGATATGCAGGTATTGATGTATAATTTATTGCAATACATGTTTTAATAATTATTTATTTTGATATGTTCATTTTTATTATTGTTTATCATTTTTGGAAGTATGTGACTAATTATCTTTGATGAAATATTTTGAAGGTATATAGATACCTTTCATAAAGTTTGTCAGTATGACTTTCGATCACTAACAGATATGAGAGTGTTAACCCAGATGGGTTACGAGGGGGAAAAGGGAAAGATGGGAGGGGGGGGGAGGCAAGTACCTACAGGCGTGCCAAGTTGCCTGGCACAGCCCATGGGTTTCATCAAAACTGTGGTGTATTAAACACCTGTGATACATGAAGCAGACCTTTTACCATGCATTTTTACAGCCTGCAATAATGTCCAAAACACATCAAGAATGATGGAAAGAGTGAGACAGCCCATACTCCAGCAGTGTCATTGCTTTGTGGATGCTGGTAGCCATCAATTAGAATATCATTGTAGACAACCACTTTAGTTGCCTAACTATTAGACATTCACCCATCTCATCTGAACTTCAATAAAATTCAACACAATTTTAGTTTTTTCACCAATAGATATGCAAAAATTAGCATAGGCAATTTGTGTGAATTGAATGAGTCTAGAATAAACATAATTCGTGATTTTACAAAACAGGATCCAGTGTAAGGAATTCTAAAATAAATTATGCATTATCACAAGCCTACTTAATTACATACCGGTAACTATTTAAAACATATTTTAAGCATGTTCCAGTTTTCTGCAGTGGATCAACCCATTCACATGGTTGCAAATGAGTGATAGTTATGACCTGTACTATACACAGTAAGGTATCAGTGTCCAATACTTTGAGAGTCTATCTCATGGCTAATCTGATATGAGAAATTTTCTGCACCTCTTTGACATGAATGGTTAATGCCAGTATCGTCGAGCAAACAGCACTATGTCCACTGATTGTAAGAAAACTGTTGAACACAAGTACAGTGCATACCAAAAAATTGTGTGAACGCAACACTTGATGTCAGAAATTAATGTGTGATCGAACAGGTTAAGTAATGCTTATATGCCTATGAACAATAAATTTTGCAGCAGAAACCAAAACATACACCACAAATGTGCAATAATTTAAAATGGAATTGTATAGTGTGGTAAATAATTATATTGTAGGCCCATATCAGAGTAACCTACAACTGTAAACCTATTAATGTTACCCAAAAGACAATTTCTACTATGAAACAAATCTGTGCCTTAAGTCAACCCTCAAAAATGTTTGTTGTAAGATGCTATGCCATCAGTAAAGTAGTATTTTTTAATGTTTAAACAATCCGCACTGTGGCAGGGTTTATTTTCATAAGTTGGCACACTGTTTTAAACTTTGTCTACCTTTCGTTGTTATACGCAGTGTATTATGGGTACTTAACTTATGAGTGTGTATATGTTATCAGGAATGTTTTGTTTATGGATGAATGAAGTATGTTGTCAAGACGACGATGCTCACGAATATGTTTCGCAAGTATATATTCTAGTGTTACAAATATTGAAGGTGTTATATTTTCACTATGCGTCATAACTCTTAACAACGAAAAATACATACATATGTAATATGGTATCGAAGGTCTGTGAACATGTTAAGGGTGTTGTAAATTACTGCTTAGGTACTTTGTGCAATTTGATTTTTTCATATATTTTACATCAAACTTTTGCAATATATTGCATTGTTTACAGAACACCCCAATGTGAAGTTATTTGAGAAAAAACAACACTGGAAGATAAAAAAAGGTGGCAAATTTAAGCACCACTAATGTTTTTAATTTTTGTTGTTAAATGAGATATTTTGCATCAAAAGTGTAGCCAACCTATACCTAGTGTCAGAAGCAAACTGTGGTGTACACAATCACTCGTGAGATACAAAATGCTATCGCAGATTCAAAAGCAAAGTAAATTGCTTCATTAAGCAATCTAGCTTCTGCGGTACAGAATAAACATACTGTGCAATATAACGGAGCAAGAAAGCAAGGTTTCAGTGACTTCACAGTCAGAGCAACTTTATCACTACGTAAAAACTGTAACTTTGTGCTTGCAAAGTCTCCCAGGTGATAACTATGGCTCCTGGAAATGCAAGAAGCACGCTAAAACCTGAGAAGACATGAGAAATAATAAAAAATTTTCCACTGTACAAAATACAAAAAATTAAAAATATGAAATTATATTAATTATTTAGTAGTAGGCTGGTAGCTGAAAACATAAAGACATAAATTGTACAAAACAACTGATGCTAGTTTTGTTAATCCTTTGAATCGAAAAGACTCTCATGCACAAGCTCTTATTTTCCAAAACACATTGTATTAATAATAAAAAATACTTTGGTCAAAATGCATGAGCTAGCAGGCCCATCCATTTGTTGCGCTCATTCCTTTGTGCACTAGGGTGTTCTGATACACATATGCATGTTTTTCTTAAGAAGTGATGGCAACTGGTCTGTATCACACATTGAGCACATGAAGAAGCGGGTGGTAGTGGTCCACAACAAGTTCAGACACAAAACAACGGAAAGGGAACCCAAACTTGAAGGTGTAAATATATAAAGGAGTAGGTACATTGTTTTTTTAGAAGCAAGTAACAAAAATATTAGAATATAACCAATTACATTATGTTAGAAGTGTCTTTTATTGATAGCTGCAAAAGAAAATGTTTTAGTTTTATATATATATATAAAAGTAGCATAAATCACACTGGTGTTTAAATCGCACTACTGCAAGTTTACAGAAAATGAATGACTCAAACTGATACATGGTGTTAGATTTAGTTACCTCCCAGTGTATCCTATGTGTGCACAGTAATATTGAGCCCGCCAGTTTATACAGACGAGTGTGACAATTGAGAGAAGATATTTGTGTTTTGTGGTATAAGTTTCTTACTGGTAATTGCAGTATTTTTAGACAATACCCAGGTATGTTTATACTATTTCTGTATATGAATTGGAATACTTACAATTACAGCTATACTTTTTAATTTTAACTTTGTTTATACCATATTTTATTTGAGATTAGAAATGTTGTTTGTTGTGATTTTTGCAAGTTGCCTATATCGCACCACCTAAACATGCCTTAAATCGCACCTGGTGCGATTTAGGGCACTAGGAATTAAATTATATTAATTTTCCTTTATGGATGTTTGTTTCAGATTTTGGAATGTCTAAGCGCGAATACGGAAAGTGAAGGGCAGAAGACATGGCACAAGCTATAGAAGAATACAAGGAGGGCAAGCTACGTTTAAATGAATGTGCTAGACAGTACAATGTGCCAAAACAGACACTTTTAAGACATGTCAGGCATGAAGTGAAAAGAGGTGTAGGCCTATGTGATCGGACCCAACCAGTAAACGGTCGACAAACTATCCTCCCACCTGATGTTGAGAAAGAATTAGAACAGCACATTTTCAAACTGGAAGAACACATGTTTGGTCTAAGTATAACAGATGTGAGGAAACCTGCTTTCCAAATTGCTGAAAAATACAACTTAAATCACCAATTTAATAATGAACAAGAAATGGTGGGTAAAAAGTGGTTTTATCAGGTCATGAAAAGGTATTCATGTCTCAGTCTACGATAGTCTGAATGCACATCAATAGCTCGGGTAAAGGGATTCAATAAAGAGAATGTAAATGGTTTTTTTTTTCTACATATTAGAGAATGTAGTAAACGAAAATAAAATTGATGCATTGAAATTTTTCAATGTTGTTGAATTTGGATTTTCTACTGTCCAAAAACAGGCTTGGAAAGTTATAGGTAAGAAGGGAAAGCACCACAGATTGGTGCAGTATCTAGTGGTGAAAAAGGGGTGAACACTACTACTGTATGCTGCACAAGCATCTCGGGAATATTTGTACCACCCATAATTATTTTCAAACGACAGCGAAACAAGCCATTGTTGCAAGTTGGTGCTCCTCGTGGAAGTTTCAGAAAGTGGTTACATTAATTCAGAACTATTCGTGAAGTGGCTGGAACATTTTGTAAAATACATCAAACCTCCTCTTGAGAACAAAGTTGTACTTATGCTGGATGGACATAGTACATATTCTACAAATCTTGAAGCGATAGAATTGGCTAGGAAGAGTGGTATTATCATGCTACAGCTACCAGGACAGACTATCCAACACCTGCAACCATTAGATGTTGTTCTGTTCAAGCCATTTGAAACCTATTATGAACAGGCTGTGAACAAATGGCTTTGCAGCAATCCTGGGTAATGCATCACCCAATACCAAGTTTCAGCTTTACTTGGAGAAGCTTACAGCAAGGCATGTAATGCTGCTGCTGCTGGGTTCAGGGCAACAGAGATATGGCCTGTAGACTGCAGTGTGATTTCGCTGCATCCAAAAATATTACTACCGCAATACCTGAAACAAATCAAAATGACAATGCCTGTTCCACAAACAATGACTTTCACATGGCTACTTCTGATGTCCGAACGACAGCAGCAAGCGTGAGCTCTCCAGTTCACATGTCTACCTCTGATGTCCCAATGACAACATCAATCGTGAGCTCTCCAGTTCACATGTCTACCTCTGATGTCCCAATGACAACATCAATCGTGAGCTCTCCAGTTCAGATGTCTACCTCTGATGTCCCAATGACAACATCAATCGTGAGCTCTCCAGTTCAGACGAGAGTGCCAATAAAAACTATATCTCCCGTACCAACATCGAGCTCTTCAGTCACACAACCCCAAAGGAAATGTGCAATCCAAATATCTGTAGTCTTTACTGAAAGCCCACATAAAAATGCAGAGAAAAACAGAAGAAAGGACAGAAGAGACAGGGAAAGAAACCGAAGTTTGGAAAACTTCAGAAGACTGTTCCATTTGAAGAAGTTGAGGTTGAAATAGTCCATATTGATTACTGGCTTTGCATGCTATGTGAAGAAACTGTAGTGGAAGACATAATGGTGCGAAGTGTTCAAAATGAGCACAGAATCATGTGCTGGATACAGTCATGAACGTGCCATGTACATATGTGATTTTTGCAAAACATAAACTAATTGCTTCCTGCTATAGTGCCTTAAGTATAAAATAGTAAATACCTACCAGTAGTCTAGCCAGTGTAGGCATAACAATTTTCATTATTTTTGTATGTTTCCAATGTTTTGAGTATTCGTTTCTTACATAATTTTCATAGTATTTGACATTAAATTATTGTGGTGTTTTATATTGCATTAATAAAGTAATTGGAACTTAATTAAATGATAGTGCGATTTAATATCCGCCAAGGTGTGATCTAGGAAAGTGGTTCCTAAATCGCACTTATTGCAGCCTTTTTGTTTTATATCAATAAAAACCAGTCTACTGAAAAGGGATGTTTTAAAAGATTATTATATGTTTTCATATTAACTAGAGTCACCAAAAACACTCAGATTTTTGAATAGGTATAAAGATAAACCATAAAATAAGATATTTTCTTAGGGGGTGTGATTTATGCTACTTCCCCCCTATATATATATATATATATATATGTGCGTGTGTGTGTGCGCATGCGCACACACACACAAAAACACAGGAAAATACAAATAAATATATAATCTGAGAAGATGTCTAATTTTGGATCCAAAATAACATAAATTCCTGAACTAAACCATTACTCAGCCAAGCCATTGACCAGCCACACAGTCATCACACTAATTTAAGCAAATCTGGTTCGTCCTTGCCTCTAGTACTACTCACCACAATTAAATTATTAGTTGACCAACAACTAAAAATATGTGGAATATAATTCACCTTACATTCTTTAATAATTTTTTCATATAAAAATGAATGCCATAAACAAAGAGATTATATAATTTCACTATATGTTTACACTACTTAATATGTTTGTACCCTCTACCTCTGCAATCCTATAACACGCTTGCATTGTCACAGAATTGAGATGTAAATTTGTTGGCTTCCAAAACCATTCATAGGCCACATTAGATAATAAACAGGTACAACAGGAATGATTTTGAAGAAAAACTTAAGTTAATTTTATAATGGACAACACACAATGCACATCATCATTAAACATGTACTTACTGTATGTAATAGAAACCAAAATTAGAAAGAATGTTCAATGAATAAAATCCACCTATGTGTATTTAATGAAGAAAATAAAATCATAGTCTAAATTTACTGTCAAAATGACCAGCAACCAAGCAAGTAGACCCTACTGTAGAAAGATATTAATAATGTAACAAATAAAAAATTGTACCCTTGTATGGGACACAACACTTACATTAAATTTTCAACAACCTGGCACAGTTAAACGAATCTTACCCTTTTGAATTCCAGCAATCCAAACATTTTTAATAATTTGTTTATGAGGTATGATAAATATTCACTTCATGGCAGTACTTTGACAATAGACTCATGTTTTTTTTTTTTACTTTGACCACAGAAAATGCTTTTAGAGGTTACGAATCATAATTAAAGTTGAGTTTGTTGGATGTANACGAATCTTACCCTTTTGAATTCCAGCAATCCAAACATTTTTAATAATTTGTTTATGAGGTATGATAAATATTCACTTCATGGCAGTACTTTGACAATAGACTCATGTTTTTTTTTTTACTTTGACCACAGAAAATGCTTTTAGAGGTTACGAATCATAATTAAAGTTGAGTTTGTTGGATGTATTTTAGTTGCCTTCCTACATAGGTACTAACTGACAAAAATAGTGAAGCCTTTATTTAGCAGACCTTTACTTAACACACATTAGATTTAATGGATAACAAAAAAAAAAATAAAAAATTCCTCCACCACCTTTATACTTAGCTTTTATTTTACATGCATGCAGATGACTAACTAGGGCCAAGTTAAATGTCATGTTTACTCCTAAAGAGAAATACACNATAAAAAATTCCTCCACCACCTTTATACTTGGCTTTTATTTTACATGCATGCAGATGACTAACTAGGGCCAAGTTAAATGTCATGTTTACTCCTAAAGAGAAATACACAGAAAGCCTTAATTTTCAAGTCATTGTGATTCCCAGACTTGGACTTAAAAATTTTCTGCACTAGTGAATCTATTTTGACTTGTATTATTTTTACTAATTTTAATCCCAAAATTCAAAAATTGCACTTAAAATGTGTCTTATGTGAAAAATTATGATTTAATTTTTCTAGTACAAAAATTATAATTTTAAACAAAATATTACATTTATACCAATATGGATATGTCTTCTGAATAAAATGATACAGTGGAAGGTCATGTATGTGAGTGTCCCACATGACGTTTCCGTGAGACTATTCGTCCCGTCGCCCGCCACCTCATCTGTCAGGGCTGTGAGTTCAACATTCACCCGTATCAGTGCAGTGCACAGATAAAGTGCAGTGAAAGTGTTGTGCCACGTAAATCATTTAAGTATGTAGAAATCAGACGCCACGCAATACAGTGTGATGTTGCATATTTACAGAATACATAAGTAGTTAAGTGTTGCTGTGTAAAACTTAGGCAGTATGAAATAGCAGCATGTGCTATTCCAAACACTCTCACTGTAAACAAATAAACTGTTGTTTTACAAAGTCATGTTATATAAATCAGCAAGACGTTGAACTGAAAATGGGCACTAAGCTGCCCAAGCTCAAAGCAAACACGTCATAATAATACGGATCACAGAAATGTGTAAGCACTACGTGCTACAATTTATTCATTTTTACTTTCTAGTGTCATTTGTAGTTAATTAAGGAAGTGTTCATTTATCATATCTTTTAATAAGGGTTCATATGTTACCATCTCATTATTCAATATAATTGTTAATCAGAATTTTTGCAGCATGGCCCATCATACTTTTTGCACGAACGCCGTGAAAGCTTCCGGCGTAAGCGCCATGACACTAGTTGCATTCTAGTAACCGAGTTGGGTGGACTTAGCGTGTGTCCTCTCTGGGCCTTCATCAGCTTTGTCATAATCATGTAGAGTATCAATAGTCGGACTTTGTACCGGAACATTTACGTTATCTTTTAGCCCTGAAAGCATGTAACCTCACTCCTGAGGCGTAAATTTCATACATCTAGTTTCCATGTAGGCTTCACTCCAGTTTTTACAGTGCTAAAGCTCCTGAGGTACAGTGGGGAAATCCATGTAAGTGCCTCTTCGGAGGATGCACTGGAAATAAAACTTTGTGTCAAAGTTTACGTACGTCTTTATTTTCTCCAGCGGCTGCACGGCTGTATAAATTAAAACTTTTCTTTTTATGATTGCATCACGATCACGTAACTCATAGAGATGGCCTGGAACAATCTCTGTACACGAGTGAGTACACGTTGAGAGGGGCTATTAACACCTCTCACTAGACTAGGCATGATGAATTACAGTTGAACTTCCGATGCTGGATCATCAGAGGGGGCCTTGTGGTCGGAGACCACACACCCTCCATTCTCGTGCTCTCTGCGCTGGCACCCTAGGGAAAGTATCACTGTCTGGAAGGCCTCTGTCCCAGACGGTAAACCTCTACGTAACCTCACATTCCCTCTGATGACCTACCAACCCACCCGACGCGCCATGTGACATACACTTGTTGCCAAATAATGCTTAAACAATGAGTCTCATGTAACTTTTAGAAAGTGCAAAGTCTATTTTCAGTGGCTTCTAATATAAAACAAGGTTACACGCAGAGGTGGATCACACCGGATAAGAACAGGAAAAAATTAACTGCTGCCTCACAGCTGGTTTTTAGTATATTTATGATGTACTTTGAAGCTAAATTTAGGCTTCACTGCTCCACAACAAATACTGTATGAAAATGCTGGATTTCATGTTAACTTTTACTATCTCAAGAGATTAGCAACACTGGACAAATCAGGAGAAATGAATGGGCAAGCTCCCATATGGTCTGTTAAATGAAGGCTTTACTTTAATAACTAGACACATCACAGAAAAAAAAAATTGTCATACCTGCCTGAAAATAAAAATATTAATAACAAAACCGAAAATTACACACTGAATTTAAACTACAACTCACTGTTCAAGTGATAATACGTACAATCAACAATGCCATGAGAATTGCACAATTCACTCTAAATTTGAGATGTTCAAATATACTCTTAGCAGTTTCACTTTTGGTTGCATGTGTGTATACTTCAGACAAATTCAGTTTATCTTAAATTTCATTACAATACCCTATCTAATCAAAAGTATTCAGACACCCCTCTGTGAACATAAACTTGCACCTAGATGCCACTATAACAGCTGCTGCCACTATAAAAGGAGGCAAATGGCTCAATGTTGGTCAGTGCTGATGGGGACGTTGAGCATTGAGGGGGAAAGTGGTAGAGGAACATCACGTCACCGTGTGATACTATCACCAGTGAATTCCGCAGTACCACTAATTGTGCAGCTAGCATCATGACTGTGCATCAGAAGGAAGGAGGACTGTTATTCAAAGCTCAAGCACCTGCCCATGAACCGCACATTTTGCTTGTGAATGCAAAGCATCACGTTCGGTGGTGTAAAGAGTGCTGCCACCGGAATGTGGACAACTGGAAATGTGTGGTTTGGAGTGACAAATCACGCCAGATTTTGTGGCATTCCGATGGGTGGGTATGAGTGTGCTGAATGTCAAACGCTGGTTTGTATAGTGTCTACGGTGAGATTCTGCAGAGTTGGGGTGACAGTGTGGGGGTGTTTTTCATGGAAGGGACTTGGTCCTCTTGTAATATTATGAGGCACATTAAAGGTTATAGAGACATTTTGACCAGTTGTATGTTGTCTATGGTAGAAGACCACTTCGGAGATGATAAATGTGTGTTTCCACATGACGATGGCACAGTTTGTTCGTAAGTGGTTTGTGGACAATAGGGTTCCGGAAATGGAATGGCCAGCTCAGCAGAGTCCAGACCTTAATCCCATTGAACACTCTGGGATGAATTGGAATGGCAACTGTGCCAGACCCCAATGACCCATATCATTTAACTACACTTGCTACAGCGCTGCATGAAGAATAGTTGGAAATTTCCCCAGAAATGTTCCGAAATCTGGTTGACAGTCTCCGCCACAGGGTTAGAGCTGTACAAAAGGTGGGCCCATCCTGTATTAACGTCCACTATTGGGTAGCATATCAAAGGGACACTTATAGGTCAGTTTCATATGGGTATCCGGATACTTTTGATTAGTTAGTGTATATTTTGTGAAACATTGGTTATACTCTTTGATTCAATTAAAAATGTTTTAACAGAGACTGATGTTTACAATACTATTTTCTTGAAATATTGCTATTTGAAAATCATGGATGTGTAAATTTGAGGATATGTAAACTGCCAATTTTTGTTTTTAATAATTTTTCTCTTTTTATCTATTCTGACATGATATGTGACTGTAAATACTGTTATGTGCTATGTTGTAGTTTAATAGCTTAGTTTAGCATTAATAAAAGTTTAGTTTAATTTTATAGCTAGGCCTATTATGTATGAATGTTTGCATGTTTCTTTCTTTGCAACTTCTACTCTGTTAACATGTAAATGAGATACATATTTGTTTAGTGTTGGTTACTAGCAAGGATTTATACAAATTAAAATCACTTAGATACATATTGAAACAAAAAAAGCTTCAAACTGATATTTACTAAAGTGGAAAAAAAAATTTGTTTCTCTAGTGGAAGGTGTTGTTTATTACAACAGTAACAAGTTATGTTTTTTAAACTATAAAATTCAGAATAAGAAAGAAGTTCTTTTATTTTAAAAAACAATTTTTAACAAAGTTTAAATAATTCAGTGAAACAACCTTATGTTTCTAAACGTTAAATAAGAAAATTGATTTGCAGAACATACCAGAGCTGAATGTGAATTTCCTACAATCCATTAAACATTTCACAGATAGAAAACACTCAAGTTAATACCATAGGAACACTGAAACATCAACATTTTCTGCAATATAAATTTTTATTAACTATACGTAATTTACTTACCAAGTTATTGGTGATTATGTAGGGCCTAATTTAGAGTTTACAAAAAAAGTTAGTCATGTGTGACCAAAATTGTCAGAACTCAAGAAATGCTTTTCTAAACTCACAAAAATCTAAAACTGTTAAGTATCAAATTTACTAAACATTGGATTCACAATTCACATGCCCCAATAAAATTTACAGCAGATAAAAACAAATTTATGTAATTGTTACGAGTGACCCCTTTGTGTTCGTGGCCTTCCACTTCCCCTTCAAGCGTGTATAGCAGGGTCCTCCAAGGACATCACATCACCGGTAACCAGAGAAGAGGCGGCAGAGCATCACACACCTGATAACTCTGGCCATGATACCCGCTATCAAGACTGAGGACATACTCCTATCTCTGGAGGAATAAATGACTTCAGAGCCAGTGTGCAAAATTTAATGTCCCCCCTTCTTCTTAACTTGATTTGTTAAGAACCTTCTGGAACAGGTCAGCTTATCTGTATAAGCAGCTGCTTGTTTCTTGTCAGCAGTCTTGTATGGCCATTTGTGCCATCAGAACGATAGGTGATGCAATGACCAGTGAGTAGTGAGTGAGAGTGACCAGCTGGATTGTGGGAACGTGGGACTTGATGCATGAGTGACAGACATTCGGAATGATGGGATCCAGAGACTGTAGCTATATAAAAATAATGATAAGGACTCTAATTGAATCGATTATTTCAGAAACCCGTCATGCGCCAAAACAACGAAAAATGTGTTAACTACAAATTATTAGTATTTGAAGGTAAATCCACCATTTAGAACAGAAACCCGTCAGGATTCATGTTTCCAAGGCTGTTAAACCAGGAATCGAATACTACGTTTAGTGCAGAAATCGGTCAAGCGCCGATACTTGACGGCTTTCAGCAACAAACTGGGAATTTTCGTCTGGGGAGATGGTTGAGTTGGCTAATCTGAGGAGCTCGCTTCTACACTGTGGCCAGCTGTCTGTTTCACAGTGACAAGCGACATTCATATTGTGTTTGTATGTTATTGAAGTTTTTCAGGTGGAAAGTTAGCATTATAAAGTTAGTGATCTTTAAATAGCAGTGTACCAATGTCTAGTACAGAAGAAGATGAACCTCAAGCTAAATGAAGACGTGGAGTTTCACACGTATAAACGTACTAAAATACGTTACTGCAAGAGTGACAGGTGAGGCCTACATAAATTATAAAAACCGCCCAGTTCCAGCGAAAACGAAGCCAGCAGTCATGGTGTGTAAATGTAACTTGAAATGCTATTCAAGAATTGGTCAACCAGAAATTGATGATATTTGGAACAAGTTTTATTCCCTCGAGAATAAAAATACGCAAGATACTTATTTGCAAACATTGATTGGAGTTAAGACAGTAAATCGAAGAAGAACGAAGAATGAAAATATAAACAATGAGAATGGCCTTGATGAATATGGTGATAACAATGCCCCTGGTTTTAAAAGAAATTGTACGTATGTGTATAATTTGAGAATGAGTGGTACTCTACAACTTGTATGCAAAAACGTTTTCATGGCAATACATGGGGTGTCACGTGATAGATTAGCAAGAATTTGCTGTTTATTGCAGCAGAAGAAAACACCTGTTGATAAACGAGGCAAAAACAGGAGTGGTAACGCTAAACCAGGAGATATTTGTGTTCGCATTCATGACCACATCTCCCAATTTGATGTGAAAGAGACTCACTACGGGGGTGGACCTAAAAAGTACCTGGATGCCCGTTTAAACGTCAAAACTATGTTTGAAATGTTTATCACTGTTAATCAGGACCTAAAAGATACAGTTTTTTACAATTTTTACTATATTTATTACAAAGACAATTTTGGGTATCCTTTTGGTCGACCTCAGGTAGATGTTTGCAGTGTCTGCGAGAGCCTTACAGCTAAAGTTAAAGATAAATGTTTAAATGATAATGCCAAACGTGTTGCAGCAGCTGAACTAATGATCCATAAAAGAAGAGCCAAAAAGTTCTATACGAAAATGAAAGCTGCGGCGGCCAACGAAGATGGTGATACTTGTGTGTTATGCTTTGATTACATGCAAAACTTGCCCCTTCCGAACATTCCGGTCCAAGAAATCTTTTACATGCGCCAATTGTGGGTGAACGTCTTCAGTATACATGACATGAAAACCAACAAGTCTAAAATGTATATATATCATGAAGGAGAGGCAAACAAGTCACCAAATGAAATTTGTAGTTTCTTATTGGACTACATCAATAAAGAAATACCAAGTACAGTAAAAAACTTGATACTGTTTAGCGATGGTCCATCCGGACAAAACAAAAATCACACAGTGGTGCGTTTTTTGATGAATTTGTGTGACAGGAAGAGGTTTTCAAAGGTCACCCACTACTTTCCTGTAAGAGGGCATTCATACTCGGCATGTGACCGGGACTTTGGTACCATCAAACGTTTGTTGAGACGAGTTGATCGCATATACACGCCAGAAGAATATGCTGAACTAATGCTGAGATCAAGCAAAACTGACCGATTTACTGTTTACCAAGTGAAAACGGAAGATATTCTGAGTTTCAAGGCATGGTGGCCCAGATATTACAAAAAATTAACAACTTCAGATGAAACATCTGGAAGAGGTGTACCAAAAGAGCAGAAGCAAAGCTTCAAAGTGTCTTCGTACAAACAATTTTGCTACAACAAAGAGACTCCTGGGAAGGTGGTTGCAAAACTCTTCATTGATGGATTTGTCGAGTCCACCTTCTCACTGCTCAAGGCTAAAGATCCACCGAATTTGCCAACAGTGAAGGCCTATCCTTTGGGGAAGGTAAGCTTAATAGTGTATCTTCAGTTAACCTAACTAATTTTAGTCAGGCTTATATATACAAATCAAATTGCATTACATTTTTTCTGTTGTAATAAGAGTTCTGCTGTATTTACTTTTTTTCACATTATATGCTTGCATTTTCTTTGCCTAACTGGGTTGTATTCTTTAGGTACCCATTAACAACAAAAAGATGAACGACCTAAAGAAGCTCCAACCTTATCTCGTGGGGTATGAAGAGTTCTACGACACCATATTTGAATGGCCAACCACAGACGGAGTGGTGAATATCAATGACCAGGACGATTAGGACTACAAAAACCGATAAACATATTGTAAATATTCATAATTTTAAAAATAATACCTGTCTTTCTTTTTTAAAATGTTGGTTTTATTTAATATCATCCAAAAAAACATTTCAAACATTATGTTTTAGTAAAGAAAAAAAAGTGATTAGGTCGTTTGTTGCAAAAACCCGTCAAGTGCAAAACCTTTATTATTTTATTATATGAAAACAGATTTAGTGAAAAAAAAAATTTGATTGAAAAACCTTCATTTAATAAGTACTTAATATTTAAAAAATTCCAAACTACGAAAAAAAATCACACAATTATCTCAGAAGAGTTTTTTTAAATTTTCTTAAAAAGAGAAAATTGGCAGTTGACGGGTTTCTGAAATAATCAATTCAATTATAATTGAGATTGGCATAAATACTGTGCTAACTGATAGGGATAATAAGTGTTAATAGTAGAGATAGGTTGTTTAATGTTGTAAATAACAGCTGTGTGTATTTTTATGACATTGTAAATAAATTAAAAATTATATTTAGCTCTTTTATTTTTATCAAGACTTCCATCCTTCAAGAACGCAGATATGCCTTCGGCGACTTGTAACAATATTTTATCATATGCACATTTTACATTTTTGTGAATAATGTAATTCAAATACTTTGCAAAGTATTACCAATGTTTTTTTTTTTGTTTAAAATTCAAATATGCCAAACATTACTGCATAACTTACACATCAAGTTTTATTAGAACAAGTTTACAAAGAACTAACTATATAGTAATAAAAAATTAAACAATCGAGACATGAAATTAAAAGAAATAATTAACAGGAAAAAGAAATAATTAACAGGAAAAAGTAAAACAAATAATGAGGAATAAGGGACACTATGTGTACCAGAAAATGTGTAAGACAAATAGTAGGATAAAAAAAATAAAAAAGTGGGTTGAAAAAAAGGAAAAGAGTGGGAAGAAACACAACATTGTTACTTTTTAAGCAGCAAAGATAAACAAATGAAGAAATGTTCCAACTGTTTGGGCCATAAACAGATTTTGAAGCATTCATAGAACATATTTACTTGAAAAGTACACTGGAATGTACATAAACTTAAAGCGCACACTATTTACTGCCATCAACCAGACAGCTTTGATTACAGTATATGGTTTTAACATAATATTAGCACTGAGCTAACTAATGCATTACACAGCACATGTACTCACAGGCCAACAGAAACTGAAGCCTGACTACAACACAGTAATAATGCAGTATCTTCCATAAATGCTTCTAGCCCTGCACCCATTTCTTGCAATACATGCCTGAAACACTTGGCTAGAAAGCAACCTTACGTCAGCAACATAGAAAGTAAGCTACTTTAATGGTACACGTCAAAATCAGAAAACCATTTTTATATTTCTACTATTTCTCTTGCAAAACTTACCAAATGTTTTTATGCAAGTTGTTTTTTTTTAACTATTATGACAAAAAAATGACTTTCATTATGTAAATAAACACTGGCATAATGTTTCAAAAACTATGACCATTGGACATAATTTATTGGTTGATTTGCTTGTTTACTAATATTGGGTTGGTATATTAACTTAAAAAAAAGAGGAAAAGTCACACAACACAACATTAAACAGCAAGAGCACTTCCCTGGAATAAAAATGGAAAACCATAAAGGAAAAGCAATTGCCTGTGCAACCCAACCGGACAAAACTCACAAATGTGAGATACGTAAGGAACGCATGGCATTCCACACATGACACAAGCACCGTTGGGCAAGAAAACCAGTATTCAACAATCTGTACAGGACACAACAATCTTGGACAATTTACAACAAAGTACCAAAAAAAAACAATTATATGACTGGAAGACTGCGTTGAATCCCCGGGGAGAAACTAACCATTCCATTGAGGTCACAGGCCTTTCTCAGCAACAGAACACTGTCGTGTGACTCTCATCATCAATGTCATGGAAGTAACTTATAGTTTTAAATCTGGCATCTAGACATGTTTTTATCTAAGACATTACAAAAATGCAACATTCTGTGTTTTAGAACAAAAAACTGCTCAAAACATACCACAGTAATTATTTTCATTTGAATTTTGCTATCTTATCAAACATTTACAAAAGAAACCCACAAAACCAACAGAAATTTTAGTGGTTTCTGTTGTGTGAAATTCTCATTCCAATTTATTTTTATTGGTTTCTGTTGAGTAACAAAATACAACAGAAACTTGTAATGACGCAGTATTCTTAATTTTCGGGACACGTGTTTCAATTTCGTTCGTTTTTCTTAAGCTTTGCCAAGCTTCGTAATATTTTTATCGGGTTTCAAATTAAAAGCAGTGGTGGTTCGNCAGTAACAAAATACAACAGAAACTTGTAATGATGCAGTATTCTTAATTTTCGGGACACGTGTTTCAATTTCGTTCGTTTTTCTTAAGCTTTGCCAAGCTTCGTAATATTTTTATCGGGTTTCAAATTAAAAGCAGTGGTGGTTCGTTTTACCGTGATAGTTTGTTTATCGGGCGGACGTTTGCAGTTTCGTTTCGAATGTTGGAGTTTTCAGTTTCAGTAGCGTCAGCATTATTTAGCTTTTTTTAAACGGCGTCAACAAGTTTTATACGAGAAGTTCGTTTCTGTGTATGTTGACGGTGCAGTCTTAGTTCCTACAACGCAGTTTGGATGACGCTGCTAGCAGATGCCGGACGCCGTGCCCTATCTTAGGAGAAGGAGGCGATAGGCCTGCAGAATAAATACTTGGGGTGTCTATCGCCTAAAAAAGAAAAAGTAACCAACCGTCGGAGAAGACGCATCGGGCGTGAAGAACTTCACCCACACCGGCAAGCACCCGCTACCGTTAAATCTTTTATCACTACATTTCTTTTCGGCTTAACCTAAATAATTCTATCAAATTATTTCTGCCGGTGTGGGAGGTCGCTAGGGTGCCAGGAGGGAACGAACATCCCTCCTGCCTTCATAACTTAGTCTTGCGATGCAAGTTTTGAGACATGAATAATCTGTAAACGACTGTGTCGCTGTTCTGCACTTGTATATTTATCTGTGAACGGTTCGTACTCTGCATACCGGAACTTCGTATGTGAAATGTGTCACTCAAATGATAACTAAAGTATAGAACAAATACTCCGGAACTTGACTTAATTTCCTATGTAATTGATGTCCATTTTAAAGAGTCTCGTGTACTACCTCTGAGCTAGCAGTGGCAACTTAACGTCGGCTGTGTAACTGAAGTGCCCAACGTTACAAACTACTGTAGAACAATACGATTTCACCAGAAACCAACAGGGTGAAATACAATAAAAACCAATGTAAACCACTCTACACCAGAATTCAACAAAATGAAATGCAACAGAAACCAATAAAAACCACTAGAAATAAAACAGGAAAAAAAAAACAACAGAAAAGGTAAAACAATAGGATTTCATCAGAAACCAACAGGGTGAAACACAATAAAAACCAACAGAACACAACAGAAACCAATNCTAAAGTATAGAACAAATACTCTGGAACTTGACTTAATTTCCTATGCAATTGATGTCCATTTTAAAGAGTCTCGTGTACTACCTCTGAGCTAGCAGTGGCAACTTAATGTCGGCTGTGTAACTGAAGTGCCCAACTTTACAAACTACTGTAGAACAATACGATTTCACCAGAAACCAACAGGGTGAAATACAATAAAAACCAATGTAAACCACTCTACACCAGAATTCAACAAAATAAAATGCAACAGAAACCAATAAAAACCACTAGAAATAAAACAGGAAAAAAAAAACAACAGAAAAGGTAAAACAATAGGATTTCATCAGAAACCAGCAGGGTGAAACACAATAAAAATCAACAGAACACAACAGAAACCAATTGAAACCACTAGAAATACAACAGAAAACCACAAAAAACAACATAAACTAAGGTACGATAGGAGTTCATCAGAAGTCAACATAGTGAAATACAATAAAAACAAATAGAACACAACAAAAACCAGTGGAAACCACTACAAATACAAAAGAAACCCATAAAACATGACAGATAAGGTAAAATAAGATTTCATCAGAAACTAACACAGTGAAATACAATAAAAACCAACAGAAACCATTGAGATTACATCATAATTCAACAGAATGCAATGCAACAGAAGCCAACAAAATACAATATAAATCAATAGAAAACATCATTTAAAAAAAATAATCCAGTAGTATGATATGCAATATAAACCAACAAATCACAACGGAAAGATACAGAAAACACTGAAATGCAACAGAATTGTATAGGTTGTAACACAACAANCAACAGAAAAGGTAAAACAATAGGATTTCATCAGAAACCAACAGGGTGAAACACAATAAAAACCAACAGAACACAACAGAAACCAATTGAAACCACTAGAAATACAACAGAAAACCACAAAAAACAACACAAACTAAGGTACGATAGGAGTTCATCAGAAATCAACATAGTGAAATACAATAAAAACAAATAGAACACAACAAAAACCAGTGGAAACCACTACAAATACAAAAGAAACCCATAAAACATGACAGATAAGGTAAAATAAGATTTCATCAGAAACTAACACAGTGAAATACAATAAAAACCAACAGAAACCATTGAGATTACATCATAATTCAACAGAATGCAATGCAACAGAAGCCAACAAAATACAATATAAATCAATAGAAAACATCATTTAAAAAAAATAATCCAGTAGTATGATATGCAATATAAACCAACAAATCACAACGGAAAGATACAGAAAACACTGAAATGCAACAGAATTGTATAGGTTGTAACACAACAAAAATCAATAAAGCACAACAGAAACCAATGGAAAGTGCTTAAAATACAACCGGAAATAATAGGAGGTTCTGAATTGCAAGCTGCAAAACCATCAAGATAACATTGTGTGCTACCAGTTGCTAAACTACCCACTACAGGTCACTGTGATTCATTAATTTTAATGTAATATTTAACTGCATAGTTTCTGTCCAGATAGATAAAATCACTAATGATTTATTTTTTCTTATATTTTTTATTAGAATTCTATCACAGTATATAATTTTTTAATTTTGAAATTATGTTATTTTTTGCACACATTTGAAAATTAAAATGCTATTATACTTGAAAAGATTCATTAAAAAATATATTATTGAAGCTATGTTTAACCTCAAGAAATACAGCAGAACCCAACAAATTATTATGAAAACAGTAAGTCACAACACAATAGAAACCAACGAAAAGCATCAGAAACCAATGAAAACCACTAGGAATACAAGATACACCAACATGTTGTAATAAACAGAAGCCAGTAAAACACAAGAGGAAACAACTAAAGCCACTGGAAAGAAAAATAAACTAATTGGGTGAAATACAATAAAAACCAGCAGAACACAACAGACACATTGAAACCACTGGGAATACAATGGAAACCAAAATGTTGTAATAGGAACAGAAACCAACAAAGCAAACATAAACCTATGGGAATCACTGTAAATACAAGAAAAACAAACAGGATCAAATACAAGAAAAACCAACATAAAACAACAGACTCTAATGGAAACAATTAAGATAACAAAAACTAGCATGATGCAAAACAGTATGAACTATTAGACCACGTCAAAAAGCAATAGAAACCATGGGCGTTAATGTAGGATGTAGGTAGAATGAAGTGTCTCGCCGACAGCAGGGGGGGTTATATGGAACTATTTGGCTCCAACACTTACAATTCGTTCCCGAAGCACAAAAAAATACAAAAAAAATTATTCACAGTATGTAACATTGTCATATTGCAGAAAAAAAATCCTAATAAAAAATNATAAACTAATTGGGTGAAATACAATAAAAACCAGCAGAACACAACAGACACATTGAAACCACTGGGAATACAATGGAAACCAAAAGGTTGTAATAGGAACAGAAACCAACAAAGCAAACATAAACCTATGGGAATCACTGTAAATACAAGAAAAACAAACAGGATCAAATACAAGAAAAACCAACATAAAACAACAGACTCTAATGGAAACAATTAAGATAACAAAAACTAGCATGATGCAAAACAGTATGAACTATTAGACCACGTCAAAAAGCAATAGAAACCATGGGCGTTAATGTAGGATGTAGGTAGAATGAAGTGTCTCGCCGACAGCAGGGGGGGTTATATGGAACTATTTGGCTCCAACACTTACAATTCGTTCCCGAAGCACAAAAAAATACAAAAAAAATTATTCACAGTATGTAACATTGTCATATTGCAGAAAAAAAATCCTAATAAAAAATTCTTTAGTCTACTCAAAGTAAACTATTCATACATAAATTAAGTAGGCATGTTTATATTTTTTTAATGTGCATCAATTCATATTTTGATGATTAATTATTATAACAGTTTTGTACACAGCCATGCCAATGAACTTTTGTAAGAAAATCACCAGTAATTAAGTTGTTAAGCAGTAAGTAAGTTAATGTATTATTTCTACAATTAGGAACTTTCATAATTCCCAATGTCCACAATGCTACACTTTTAAATTAAATTAATAATAAATGCTTNTCTGCAAAACTTTGCTGAGATCTTCACAAATGGTAAAAATATGGTGTAAAGCTATTAGCATGAAGTAAACAGAGCCCTTTTCTAATTGATCATGTAGGCCTCTTGCCATGGCCGAAATATTTATCTTGTGTTCGTCATTATTGATCTCAACAACTTTACAAGATTCTAAAAGTTCTTGTAGAAGTTCCAACACAGATTTATAACTATTTAAAAGCCCATTTATTGCTCTTACACGCACAGTCCATCTTGTAGGACACTACATTGTTGGCCCCATGACGGTTTCTTCTTTTGTTTCTCGAAAGTCTTCTAAAAGATCTTTTCTCTTATGTGATGCATTGACGACTACACCAACATCATTTGTCCACTGCATGGCTTCTCTTGCTGCTGGAATGCATTTTATTACATCTTTTAAAACCAGCTGGAGGGAGTGGGCAGCACAGTGAACATACAAAGCTATGGATGTCTCGTATTCTGGCTTGCACTCCCTTGAATTCGCCCTTCATGTTCGAGCTGCCATCATAACGCTGACCTCGCAGCAATTAAATGCGTCCAGAATGTCCTCTGCCAGAGTTTTACCAGTTGTATCCTTTGTAGAATACAACCCTATCAACTCCTCTTCTGGCACAAGATCGTCTTTTTTTGCAATGCGAAGGTTAACAGAAACTTGCTGGACATTGCTTATATTAGTGCTTTGATTAATTATTACACTAAAAATTCCAGCATCTCTTACTCTGTCTACAATGTCTCTCAGAATAGCATGAGCCATTATTTTCAGTATCTCATTTTGGACACCACCAGACAGAAATTTTACCCTGTTTTCAGCCATCTTTGCAATTCGGGAACATCCTGAGCACAATAGTGCAAAATCTGCAATAAGGTTACCATCATCAGCTGTTTTCCCTCTCACTGAAAGCACTTGCCTTGCAAGTTTCTTCAAAGTCGAGAAAATTTTGTTTCAAGAGATTCTAGCCTCTTCCTTTTGTTTTTTTAGTGATATAGAAAGTTGTGCTGTAACAGGTTGCTTTGTACTGTTTACTAAAGCACTAATAGCCACCCTGTGGTAATGGGAACGTTTCCGGTCCTCAAATTTGATTTTACCTTGGTTCTTCCAGTTCTTAAATCCATCACTAACGAATGCAGGCTCCATTTTTATGCAGGCAGGTACTAAACCTTTCTTCGAAGCTGTCATACAATGGAAGCACAAAACAGCCTTAAAGCTTTCATCATAATGAAGCCAAGGGTAGTCATTGAACCAATTTTGTACAAAATTATTATTCCTACGTGTTGTAACAAAAGGTGGTACAATAGATGGTTGGTTTGGTGTAACTGGAAGTAATCCAGGTTCTGATGCAGAGTCCGCGTCTACTACTTGAGAACAAGTCTGCATGTTCTCAGATACTTTTAAGCTGTTCACAAATTCTTGATCCGTGGATACCCCTTTTACTTTTTCAATATCGGTGCATCTACTGGTGGAGGGGACTACTTCCGTTTCTTCACCAACACTCATACTAGTCACATTAAAATTAGACTCTGATATTCTTGTTTTATTCAGTTCAATAGCATTTTCACTTCGTTCAGAAAGGGGGATCACTGTTAAATAAATAGACACAAGGGTATTTACTATTTAGTAAAAAATAAAAAGGTANTTAAATAAATAGACACAAGGGTATTTACTATTTAGTAAAAAATAAAAAGGTAACTTAGTGTAGTCATAAATCAGTAATATTAGAAGTATTTATAGTTTTATTTATTTGAAAACAGAGCATAGTTTTGTGGCATTTTAGGGAAAAGTGACTGTCCTTACAAAATGATGTGAGTAGTAAACATATATAAAAAGTTTACGTTAGGGTGTCTCACTCTTAGATTGCAGTGTGGAGTTAAATGACTTTTCAATACCCCCCCCCCC